>CM035416.1:175876178-176181178 GCA_020310875.1 Ceratopteris richardii
CAGATTACTTCATACAAGTCTTCACACCTCTTAGAAATTCAACTTTTGATGATGAAATGACAGAGTTTTGTAGATATGAAGCTCAATTTGAACCCCAATGTGCAATTTTTTGTAGAGGGGTACTCTGATAAGTCCATGGAATGATGTATTTTATGTTTTTCCTCTTATGAGTTGTAGGAGGCGCAAAGCAAAAGAGGAAGTTATCTTCATTTTGAGCAAGATCAGAAGCAGAAGGAGCAAAGAGGCCTAAGATAGACAAACCTAAGAGGATACAATTCATGAAGAAGAAAGGAATCAAGAAACTATCCAATTTTCTAAGTTGCCTATTAGAGATGACCAATTTCTCATTTGCCTATTTTTTTTCCGGTTGCCTATTTTCTTAAGTTGACCAATTTTTGAGTTGCGTATTTTTTTGAGTTTCCTATTTTCCTAAGTTGACCAATTTTTGAGCTGCTTATTTTTTCAGGTTGCCTATTTTCCTAAGTTGAACCAGTTTTTCTCTTGCCTATTTTTTCTAGTTGCTTATTTTTCCCGATGGCCTAGTTGCACTTTTCTTAGTGATTGATTTTTCAAATTATGCATTTTTTCAAGTTGACCAAACTTAATCAATCTATTTCAAAGGGGGACCATTTTTTCGAACTTAATGGACCTATGACAAAAGTTGACCATTTTTTACAAACTTAGTTGACTATTTCAAAAATTACCCATTTTTAAAAATTCAGTGAACCTATTTCAAAATTGAGCATTTTTATAAACTTACTTGAACTATTTCAAAGTTTTCCCATTTTTACAAATTTAGTCTTACCTATTTCAAAAGTTTCCTTTTATTTTGCAAAGTAGTCTACTTAAAAAAAAAAAAAGATTAACTTTTGATTACTTAAATTCAATCTACCATGTCACTTGGAAAAAAGTGACTAAATTTGCTAGCACTTGCACCTGATTGCCATGGACTAAATTCTCAGTCACTTGCACACGGTCTCATAAACAATGCCAAATGTTTGGAGGAGGCGCTAGCCAACTACCAGAATTTGGAAGATAGTAAGGGTGGAAGAAAAGTGCAGCAGAGAGGGAAGTTTATAGAGTGCCATAATTTTCTGTGATATTGCCAAGGGAAGAAACTAATTTTGTTCCTTTTGCTACCCTTCAACTCCTATTAGTCCCAAAAAAACTATATAAGAAAGAGGGAATGCAGAGCTGAAGCATTGCACTCCACTTTTGTGTGGATGTAGAGCTCTTAGCTTATCACCAGTGCTTCATAAGGTAGAATCAGAATCATCTAGCTTGGCACTATGAGAGAGAGTGCACAAGCAATGGTTGGCTAGTCTTCTCTTGAGTGATTAGCTTGGGAAGGTTAGAGTCTTGTGAATGTATACTTGTAGAATTGAGGTCCAACAAATAGAGTGAATGTGTATTCTTATGTCTCTCGTCGATTGCCCAAAAACGTGTTCTATTATCTTTTTGAGCTGTGTATACTCATAATCTCAACATCTTTCTCTAGTATCATTGTGTGTCATTGTATGTGATATTGTTCCCTATTGAGTTTTCAAGTTGCAAGCCATTGTGCATATTTCACTTAAGAGAATGCAACCCATTGAGAAATAGATCAAGAAATTGATTTAAAGGTGCTCATTTTGACACAGACAGTGGGATCTTGGTTGCAATTTGAACTTTTTAGAAGTTCGATCCTTAGTAGAATGAGTTGATGAGGAGTGATAGAGCTGTAGTCTATGACTTGTACTCACTCCTATAATGAGGAAGGATGTCTTAGTCCCATAAAAACTCCCATAAAGAGCTACCAATGCAAGAGGTTAAACTATATCCCTCCTAGAGCTCCACCAAATCCATTTCCACTCTTTGACGCATCATCATCACAAGGCATTCTAGATCATCCCTCAATGCCGCCTCCAAGGGGCGTGGCAAACAACCAAGGACCATAACCTATGGTGATGGAAATAGTTTGCCTATTCTACTCTCTCGGATGAATATCAAATTTCCTTCAAGCAAGCTCTCCATGAGGATGCTCAGTATCATGTGCGAAGGTTCCTATCCCTAAGTAAAAGTAGGGGTTTACATCAACGAGAAGATGTTGTCCTTGCCTTATTTCCGGCCACTCTTGAAGAGCTCACAGATCGATGGTACAATCAAAACGATGAAGGAGACTTCAACTAGTGGGAAGCTCTTAAAATCGCTTTCACAAGAAGGTTTACCCTAGGTAACTCCGTAGAATGCACCTTGATCAATTAGAAATCTTAAACTGCAAAAGGGAGAGGCATTCTTTGAATTGATGACAAGGCTGAAACATTTAGTTTCTCGTCTTCCTAACAATCCTAGAGATTTCTAGTCAAGAAATGGGTAGAGATGGCTTTACCAAAAACCTCTTAGCAAAAGCTTAGAGAGTTAATACAAGCTGATGCATCATTGGAAGAGTTTGAAGTTGCCACCTCAAGGTTCGAAGTGGAAAGACACCAATTCAAAGAACATGAAGGTATGGAAAAATTCACATCTTATCCTTTTACACAATTAAGAAGAGAGAGAAGCATTGAGTTATAGAAGGCCTTGCAAGAGGAACAAGCTACTCGGCAAGAAAGGGATGAATCTCTAACTCAACTGCAACAAGAATTGGAGGAGAGTATAACACAAAAAGCGGTAAAAACATCTATTTGGTGCACTATATCCAAAAAAATAGGACATTTTTCTCAAGATTATTCGGAGAGGTCCATGTGTACCTGCACGTGTACATGTTTTCATACATGTGGTGTAGTGTGTGCGTATGTGCTATATGTGTATGTGTACGTGTACATGTATATATATGTGTGTGTACATGTATGCATACATGTATGTGTATGTGTATGCATATGGATACTGTATATGGATGTGTACATGGACATATACATGGATGTGTATATGGACATGTACGTGTACGTGTATGTGGATGTGTACGTGTATGTGTATGTGGATGTGTGCATGTACATGTAAGTGTATGTGTAGGTTTACATGTATGTGTATGTGTAGATCTATGTGTAGGTCTATGTGTACATGTACATGTAAGTATACTTGTATATCTACGTGTATGTGTTTGTGTATGCATATGTGTACATGTACATAATATGTATATTTTTGTATGTGAATGTGTACGTGCATGTGTATTTGTATGTGTGCATGTGTATGTGTACATGTATGTGTATGTGTATTTTGGACGTGATGGATTCTTATCATTGCCCTAAGTCTTACTTCTAAAGCTAAGTGTAGCTCAAGCGTAAGCACCACCTCCTTTACTTGTCAATCCGTGGAGACGTGAGGACCGGTATGAAGACCATGAGCAAGTGAAGGCACAAGTGCGTGAGTGAAAGCACACAAACATGCACACACATACACACATGCGCACAAGGTAAGATCAAAGAGAGGAACAATGGAAAGCTTTGATTGCAAAAGAGTTCTCTTACAAAAGCTTTATTCTGCAACAAGCTAACCTAAAGAGGGGATGTGGTATCTTCTTTCTTGGGAATGAGCACATAAATCATCCACATATACTTCTAAGCTCTTTCGCAAGAACTCTTTGAAGACATGACACATGAGCCTTTGGAATGTTGCAAGTGCATTTGTGAGCCCAAATGGCATCACTCGAAATGCAAAGATTCCCCATTCGGTGGCAAAAGCCGTCTTGTGTTGATCTTTTGGGGTGATGGCTACTTGGTTGTAACCTGAAAACCCATCAAGGAAGCTATAAACTTCCTTGCTTGTAACACGCTCCAATAAATGTTCAATGATTGGGAGCAGATAGCTATCTCTAATCGTAGAGGCATTAACTTTTTTAAGGTTAATACACACTCGCAACTTTCCATTCTTCTTGGGCACCACTACAATGGGGGACACCCATTCAGTATGCTCAATCTCATAGATAAATCCAACTTCAATCTACCTATCAATTTCCTCTTTTATCTTTGTAGCATAAGTGTCATTATATGTGTAGGGCTTTTGTTTGGTGGGCTTGGCATTAGCGGTCCTGGGAATCATATGGGAGCATATTCTTGGATCTACCCCCTTCATGTTTTTATAGTTCCATGCAAACATGTCCCTATATTCCCTTAATAGAGCTACGAGCTCCATTTCTTCTTTTGCACTTAAGTCATCTCCTATGTAGGTACATCTCTCTTCGTTCTCCTCAATGGTCACAACAACCTTTTTGGTCTTCTCTTTAGTATCATATAATTCTCCTATGATGGCCTCTCTCTTAGGCATTCGTACCAAAATTTTGCGGTCATCAACTTCATATTTCTTGAAATTCTTTGGTACTTCAAACAATGAGTCCTCCTCTTCTCGTTTCACTGCTTTTCTTTTCTTTTTCTTTTGACTACTCTCACTTCCATCCTTTGAATTTATAGCTTTGATACTTGTGAGGGGTTCTTCTTCTTTCTGATTAAACACTCCTACATCTTCTAAATAGTGCTTCTCTAAGTTAAAGCAACTATCCATCACAATGGACTATAGATCATCGTCATTCTCTTCTTCTTCTATGACATCACTAGGGTCACATTGTTCTAGCAAGGGCTGACACATGAACACGGAAATATCATACCCCTCCTCATCACAATGAGGTGTCCATTGTTCTTCATTGACTGCAATGTCCATGGTAGCTAAGATTTTTGCCCAACCATGAGGCTCAAATTCCTCATCTGGAAAGATCATCGGTGTATAGACTGGGTCTTTAATTGGTATATCTCCTAGAGAAGTTCCTTCTTCTCTTGCTTTTAGTCACTTTTCCTCTTCCTCTGCGACCTTGCACATCCACAAGTAAGTATCTTCATGCAACCATGATTGATCAGGTGAACTTCCAGATTGCACAGAGATTGAATCTTCTTTTGCTTTGTGGATAGGATTCCACTGTAGGGGTGGTACATCTCTGAAGGTGTAATCCTTCAAATTGACCTTGGTGGTGACCCCTAAGTGTAGCAAGTACAAGGAGTTGGTTCCCTAGTCCTATACTATTTGCAATTGTCGTAGGAATGGTCTTCCTAGTATCATCTCATAGACATTATTTTTCTGAAAGTCACATATAGCAAAAGTGTGTTCAAACTCTACACCACAAGTGGTTAGAGTTATCCCTTCTAGCAATCCTAGAGGTCTACCAATCTGCCATTTGAAGCTTCATTCTAGTTGGTCTTAATGTGGGTTTGCCCCATGGCTTCCACAAGGATGTGGTCGAAATAGCAACACCAGCACCTGAATCTACGATCGCCTTGGTTGTGTAACCTTGGTAGGTGATTGGAAGATAAGTATTACCTTCTTCACCTTCACTCATGTCCCCTATTTTGTCTAGAGGTATCTTTGGTACTTTTTGCTTAGATCCTGCTTTTGGCATATTGGAATCAAGTTCTGGGACCTGATCCTTCACATGATCCCATAGCTCAAGTTTTGCTTTGAGTAGCTCTTCTACAATGAGATGACATTGAACCTTAGTGTTCTTCATGACATCAATGTTCCTTGGGACCATTGAGTCTTCATGTCTTACTAGTATCGTGGGAGCTCTGATTTGAAGAGATTCAGATTCCGATGGGCCTGTGAATTGTGGCAGCTCTTCTAAAGTATTAGATTCAAAATCTAATCTTTCATCTTCCTGTGGTTCTACTTCATCTCCATAAATAGATGGAATGTCTTGGGAAAATTGATCATGAAGGTCATCAATCTCACGAATAGGAGGGGAATTACCCTTCTCCTTGGCCCATTTCTCTTCTTGTATTTCCAACAAGAACTCTTGAGAGTACTATTGAATTGAAGGAGGTATTCCAGCATCCGTGGAATTAGGAACATAAGCTCCCATTGGTGGTGAGCTTCCTCTCTCAATAACTGGTTGAGCCTGTGGAGGTAAAGAAACTTGTGGTTTGTTTACCAACTGCTCTAATCTTTCTAGTAAGCCCTGGAAATGCAAATCCGGTTTGACAGAGTTTGTCTGATTCAACTTTTGACTAGTCTCAAGTATAGCTTGAGCTTGTTCTACCATTTTCATGCACATTTTCATCCGTTCAATCTCTAAATCTACTCTAGGGTAACTCTTGTCTAGGTTTGCAGTTGTTGGCCCTTCTTGAAGTCGAGCCTGGTAGGCCTTGAACATCATGTCCAAGCCTTCTGGTGTCGGATATGCAAGAACAGACCCTAGTTCCGATAACTTTCTATTCCACTTGCGATTGGCCTTCTCTCTGGTATCCATCCATGTTCTTGTTTTCCTGTTACTAGGCTCTCCTGATTTACTCGACTCTGATTGCTCTATTGGTTTATCTTGTTTTAATGCTTGTGCCCTAGTAACTGCCTGTACAGGAGCCACATTACTACTACTTGCACTTGAATCCACCACTAAGCCTACCACATTAATGGGTGTAACCTTGGGCGCACTAGAGGGGTTTCTTGGACAATATTTGGGGAGATGGTCTTTGCCACACTTAGGACAAAAAGCTTATATTGTGATAGCCTGTCCTTGACTCGGAGATGGTGGGTGGGGACAATCACGAAGGAAATGGTCACTCTGACATCTGAAACAAGGTCCTCTAGGGGCTTGTGGTCTCATTTGTCTCAATTGGGGCCTCGAGTTAGGATTTGTATACATGACATTCCAGTATTGAGGCTCCCAATTTTGTTCCATATGTGGTGCCTCATATTGATACGAGTAAATCTCACTATGCTCAAGCAACTCAGTGTAATAAGCATGTGGACTACCTTCATGGGAGTAGTCTGAACTATGCGCGTGAGAGTCATTTTCTGAGACAAAGGGGGTTAGTGGCACCAATGCTCTATTAGGGTTTTCTTCTGCCACCGCATACTTAACTGGAATCACATTGGTAGGAGCTGGTGGTTGGTTTCCTAGGATTGGTTGTGGCCTATATGGTAATTGATATTGCTATTGTGGTCTATGATATGGCTATTGGTATTGGTTCTGATACCTACCCTATAGGTAAGGTTGCTGATAATTTTGTCTAATAGATTGCCTATTGTAGGGACAATCTTGGGCCGTGTGGTTTGTGTATTTCCTCTCAATAGTGAAATATGAAGCATTAGGGTTTCTTTGGGGTTGAGCCAACATTGGGCAAACATTAGCCATGTGGTTGCCTCCACAAGCATAACAGCGATTCAAAGAGA
The DNA here is from genome assembly GCA_020310875.1 of Ceratopteris richardii. Lineage (NCBI taxonomy): Eukaryota > Viridiplantae > Streptophyta > Polypodiopsida > Polypodiales > Pteridaceae > Ceratopteris > Ceratopteris richardii. The sequence goes on from CM035416.1 coordinate 175,883,307, forward strand.
TGACTCTTGGTATTTGTCTATTTTGAACTCCTAGCTTCTTGGCAACTTGCTGTGCTATCTCATCCAGCTCAGTGGAGGCTCTGGAGGTGTGACTAGTCGAACTGTCAGAGTCTTTATAGAGTTTGGATAGTCCTAACTCAGCCAAGTTGTCTTCTATGTCAATGCAGGTCCGCACACACTCTTCTATGCTTCTAGGCTCTTTCAAGTACACATATGAGCGTAACTTGGTGCTTAGTAGGCCATCTAAAAACAAAGCCACTTGTTTGGCTAGTGTAGGTAACTCTGGAGTAGGGCACCTTTCTAGGTACTGTATGAACTTTCTACTTGCTAGTCGCACTATTTCTTGGGGTGTCTGCTTGAAACTATGGATCAAAGATCATGTGTTATGCTTGATTCCACTCTTGGGAAATTCTACAATGAATTCGTCTAGCAGCTGACCTATATTGCGATAGTTGTGACTACTCAGTGGTTGAAACCAAGCCAAGGCAGTGCCCTTAAGAGTCAAACCAAATGCCTCGTACTGGGTGAACAAATCCTCAACCTGTTCAGCTCTTAACACTTGTTTGAACTCGGCCACATGATCATAAGGATCTCCTGTCCCGTCAAAATAATTCTTCATTGCCTTGATCACTTGAGTGGGTCTAAGTGTACTTGGGTGCTCTCAGGGTCTAGGTAATGGAAAATCATGTTCATCTCTTTGTTGCCTATGTACTTGATATCTCTCTCTTTCCAGGCTTTCATTTTCAAATCCTAATCTATTTCTGCTCATAGTGTGTGCAAAACTTACCTCAGGTCTCTCTCTAGTTCTTTCTCTCTGGGCTTCATGAGCTTGGGATGATCCTACTCCTTGGAGGCCATGGGAAACATTGGATCTTGATGGAGCGAAAATCAATTCACTCTTCCAAGTATATGCATGTCTATCATGTTCTGTTACCAAGAACATTTTCTCTGATGTGTTATCCAGGTAGACAACTTTGCCTGGTGTCTCTGGATCCTTGAAATCGTAGATGATGATTATGCCTAATTGGCTAGGTTGATCTGGCTTGAATCTCCAAAAGGCTTTCTCTGTTTCTCTATTTAAGAATAGTTCTATGCTTTTGTTGTCTTGAGAGATCGAATCTGGAGTGATCACTTTGGTCAAAACTGACTTACCTCTAGGAGTTTAGGGTCCTTGTCCTACATTTCCTTGTTCTAAGTCTCCTATCTCATTCTCAAGAATGACATTTTCAAACTCATCAATCCTATCTAGTAGGTTGGTGACCACATAGATGGTTTCTTCCTTATCAATGTATGAACCTTCTTCAAACTTGACTACTGGGTGTTCAAGTCCAAAGGGTTGGTCTGGATTTTTGAGTTGGACCACTGATCGCCTTAGACCGTCCTCATAGATGCGAGCACCTAATCGGTTGGTCTGAATATATTCCAACTGTGTCTTATAGGGGCCTTCTAATGTTTGTAAATAGGTAGTTCCTGAGCCATCTACATGTTTCCCCATGCTAAAGGACATTTCTGAATCACTTGTGTCTGAACTTTGTATGTAAGGATAACCACTTAGTTGTTGTGCTCAAGACTTAGCTATATGGTTGACACTAGCCTTAGAAGATCTAATGCTTTGTTTATCCTTGCCTAGGTGTCTACCAAATCTCAAGTTCATAAGCTTTGTCTTCTAGTCCCAAAATTCCCCTTTGTATTGCTCAAAATCCCTTGGAGGCCCCTTGGTTTCCTAGTCCCACTTGAGGGTCAACTTTAAATTATCCTATCTGAAAATCAACGCATTATTCTTATAAAAAACAGTTGAGGCCGTATAGGATTCAAAACGAGCTTTCCAACGAGCTATAGAGCTCAGAAATGGACTTTTGATGAAAAAGTTATGTCAAATTAGGCTCCTGGGAGTCAAAACAGGCAGATAGGACCTTTTGGAAACATCACGATTTTGTGTGAAAATCGTGATTTTGGGGGGTCTGAAAATCGCGATGCTGGACTCTTATGAAAATCGCAATTTATGAAATTATGAAACTCATGATTTTGTGAAATTATGAAAATCGCGATGCTTAGCAACCACAAAAATCACGATTTTGTGAAATGATGAAAATCGCGATGCTGAGCAACCATAAAAATCAGGATTTTGTGAAATCATGAAAATCACGATGCTGAGCACCTATGAAAATCGTGATTTTGAGGGAACATGAAAATGCGATGCTGAGCAATCACAAAAATCACGATTTTGTGAAATCATGAAAATCGTGATGCTGAGCACTTATGAAAATTGTGATTTTGAGGGATCATGAAAATTGCGATGCTGAGCAACCACAAAAATCACGATTTTGTGAAATCATGAAAATCGCGATGCTAAGCATCTATGAAAATCGCGATTCTGAACAATCCCAAAAAAGGTGATTTTGAGTGAGAATCATGAAAAACGCGATTTTGAGAATGATCACAAAATCGCGATTTTGAATGAAAATTGTGTTTCCTCAAAATCATGTTCTCGACATGAAAATCGCAATTTTGTATGAAAATCGTGTTTGGTCAAAATCGTATTTTTGGCTTGAAAATCGTGATTTTGAGAATGACCAGAAAATCGCGATTTTGATTGAAAATCGTGTTCTGAAAACCGCGATTCTGTACCTTAGTGAAAATGGTGTTTTCTGAAAATCATGAAAATCGCGATTTTGATTGAAAATTGTGTTTTTGAAAATCACAATTTTGGAGCCAACAGAGAATCGCGTTTTTCTCAAAATTCTGTTTTGCTGAAAATTGTGATTTGTGAAAATCGCGATTTTGAGCCCACTGAAAATCGTGTTTTCTCAAAGTCGTGTTTTTGACATGAAAATCATGATTTTGGATGAAAATCGTGTTTTTGAAAATGGCGATTGCTAACAGAGAATCGTGTTTGATCACAATCGTGTTTTTGGCTGAAAATCGTGATTTGTGAGAATCGCGATTTTGAGCACAACCAAAGAATTGCAATTCTGAGAGTGACCCTAGAATCGTGTTCTTTTCAGAAGGCTTTTAGGCAAGAAATAGAAAATCATATTTTTTTGAAAAATTTTGAATTTTATGAAAATTGCGATTTTCTGTCAGAATTGTGTTTTTTGACGGGAAATTCAAATTTTGTGAGAGCCGAGCAATGGTGAGCTCCGTATGTGCAGAAAATCATGAAAAAACACAAGCACTTGCTCTCTCTTGCACTTCCTAACTCCTCTTCGCACAATAATGCATGAAAGATGGTATAAAAATGGTGAAAATGCACTAAGAAACAAGAAATTTCTATGAAGAAGAAGATGAAGATGGTGATGATGATGAAGAAGAAAAATCAGAAAATGAACAAAAATGACAGTTTTTTTACCTTCCAACGTCGCAAATCTACGATCTTACCATCACAATGCTCGTCCTCGAAGCTCTCTCCTCGACAACGGCGCCAAAATTTGGTGTAGCTCAAGCATAAGCACCACCTCCTTTACTTGTCAATCCACGGAGACGTGAAGATCGGTATGAAGATCACGAGCAAGTGAAGGCATAAGTGCGTGAATGAAAGCATACAAACATGCACACACATACACACACGTGCACAAGGTAAGATCAAAGAGAGGAACAATGGAAAGCTTCAATTGCAAAAGAGTTGTCTTACAAAAGCTCTATTCTCCAACAAGCTAACCTCGAAAATGAGGTCTCTAGCTCTTTTTATAGTTTTTTGACTAGTTTTGGCACTGTCCAGACCTAGTATCTAGCCTAGTTAAACATTAGGTTCCAGGCCTTATTTGAGGACTCAAACAAAGTCTAAAAATTAAGAAAATTGGTAGGATGATACTTCTAATATCCTCAAGCTCGAGGACTCCTCGGCTTGAACAAAAGGGAGTTACAAAAATAGAAAATGGTATTTACAATGGTCTTTAGTGATGGAAATCACTATTTTTGTAGGGGATTCTTCTAAAAATTTAACATGTACTTCTTGGAGCTCCCTACTTTCTCCTTCTTCTTGTGTGTGTCCACCTTTGTGATGTGCTTCCATGCTTGTGCTTGACCTTGAGTTCCAACACTAAGCATGTTAAGCTAAACTAGATTTGACAAAGGGTGTTTATAGTTTTCCAGCCTCAAGTTGAGATTGTAGCTCTCAATTATCCAAGAGGATTTCCCAAGCCCTTTCTTTGCCAATTAGACCCCTTGTGAAAGTCTCGAATAGATGCAATCTAGCTAGATAGCTCTTGAAAGTCACCAAAAGACAATTGAAAATTGACCAAATTTGTTCTAAAAATTATAACCCTAATTTTTGCCAAGTAGGGGGTCTCTCACCATAGGCCGATTTTTCATGATAGACGGGGTCTATTGCGTTAGAGCACTCTATCGTGATAGAGGGTGTCTATTGAAACAAAGAGGGTCTATTTTAGGGGTGGTATATCATCCTAGGCTGGAGGTTTATCGCGCTAAATCGGTCTGTCAGAATAGAATGTGGTCTATCATGATAGATGGGTGTCTATCACAAACTTGTTCTATTGTGGAATTGGTCTATGGTGCCCCTGTTGGAGATAGACGTCTGCAGAAGCACGCGAACAGCACAAGGAAGAAGAAGAAGCTTGGAGCACAACGCACAAGACTGAATGTATTACTAGAGAATGTACAAAGATAAGTAGCCCATTAGGGCAATAGGCGTATATACAAGCCGGGGGAAAAAAACCTCCTAAAGAGGGAAAAAAGTGCCCCGGCAATCCTAGAGTGTTCACACACATCACTACCTAAATATATCAACAAATCCCCCCTGGGAGTGATGCGGTGAACAAGGAGCTGGCACTCATGTATAAGGAAGTGCCAAGCTATGTGGAAATCACTCCACAAAAGGAAGTAAGCCCAAAGCTTTGCGGAAAGCTTCAAACTTCTCCCTAGGCAGAGCCTTCGTGAAAAGGTCTGCAATGTTCTCCTGCGTGGGCACATATGCCAAGCTGATCTCCACAGCAGAGAACCTCTCCCTGACATAGTGATGATGCACCTCAATGTGCTTAGTGCGAGCATGGAACACAGGGTTCCTCGCAACTGCCAATGCGCTCTGACTGTCAGTGAAGATGGTGGTGGCAGAAGACTGGCCAACACCCAAATCAGCCATAAGGCGTCTGAGCCATACGCACTCAACAGTCGCTATGAAAGCTGCCCTATACTCAGCCTCATAACTGGAAGTGGCCACAGTAGGCTGCTTCTTGCTCAACCAAGATATACATGAGCTACCAAGCATGAAGCAAAAACCACTGGTGGACACACGAGTGTCATAGCAACCAGCCCAATCTGAGTCAGAAAAAGCATGCAAATCTGGCGGTAGTGATCCCCCCTTGGGATAAAACAACCCAAGTAGCCGAGTACCACTCAAGTAGCGAAAGATGCGCTTAACCGCTTTCCAATGCATGACTCCTGGGCAATGCATAAACCTGCTCATCTGTGAGACAGCAAACTGAATATCTGGCCGAGTAATGCATAAGTAAGTCAAGCAGCCAACAGCCTACTGATAGAGAACAGCATCAAATGCATCTCCAGCATCATGAAGACTCAATCGTAAACCTGTCTCCATAGGAGTGGCAATAGGTTTATAGTCTTCAAGGCCAAAATGCTGCAATAATATGTCAATATATTTCGTTTGACACAAAGCCATTCCACCATCAACATGCATAAATTGAATGCCCAAATAGTGATGCAAATGCCCCAAATCAGACATCTCAAATGAGGCATGCAAATCAGCCTTAAAATCAGCAATATGTGTCTCAATAGGACCAGTGAGCAGCATGTCATCAACATAGACAACAATGATCAAAAGCACATCATTACCACGCTTAACATATAAGGTGCTTTCAGTTGGACTATTCTCAAAACCATGTGCAATCAGATAGGCATGCATCTTCTCATACCAAGCATGTCGTGCTTGCTTTAAACCATATAATGCCTTCTTTAACCTGCAAACCTGGTTTTCATGCCCTTTCTGCACAAAGCCACGGGGCTGAAAAACATACACTTCTTCATGCAAGTCACCATTCAGAAATGCTGTTTTAATGTCCAACTGATTTACATTCCAACCATGATGGGCTGCAAGTGCACAAATGCTGCGAACAGTAGTCATACGGCATGTAGGTGCAAAGGTCTCATCAAAATCAATGCCTCTTTCCTGTGCATAACCCTTTGCAACAAGCCTAGCCTTATACCTGTCAACTGTACCATCAGGTTTACGCTTCAGCTTGTATACCCACTTAGTGCCAATGGCCTTCTTGCCAGGAGGCAAGTCACATAAAGACCATGTACCATTCTTCATTATAGCATCATATTCAGAATGCATAGCAGCCATCCAATTTTTTGAATTTTGTGCTTCATCAAAAGAAACAGGCTCATTCTCATCACAGAGACTAGATGAAGCCATAGCATAGCAATCTGATGCAAAGGAGGCACTATGAGAGCCTGAACGAGTACGATATGACAAAGGTGCATCTAATTTGCTGTCACGCAAAGTCTGCACCAGCCATTTTGGCATAGTTTTTGCCTGCTCAATATCAGCTCTCTCATCAACAAGTGCATCATGTAAATCTGCATCAGAAATGGAATGATCTGCATCATCATATGAAACCTGCAAAGGTTGAGAAGTTGCCTCATTAGGACCAGCACTAGCCTGTCCACCTGTAAAAAGAGGCATCAAAGTATCATACATGTCTTTGGAGCTAACAGATGTCTCCTTAGTACATGAAAGCAATGGCTGAATAGCATCTTCCACAAAGACAACATCACGGCTAACCAGAATGCGTTTAGTCTGTGGATGATACAGACGATAGCCTTTACTTTCAGAACTGTACCCAACAAAAATACATTTTACTGCCTTATCATCCAATTTTCTGCGATGTTGTTCAGACACTAATGCATATGCCAAACAACCAAAAACACGCAGATGAGCAACAGATGGCTTGCGGTCATGCCAAGCCTCATATGGAGTGATAGACTGCAACGATTTAGTGGCACACCTGTTCAGTACATATGCTGCACACATGACAACCTCAAGCCAGAAACTATGTGGTAAAGCCCGACTTTTGACCATGCACCTCGCCATCTCCATGAGTGACCTGTTCTTTCGTTCAGCAACTCCATTCTGTTGAGGTGTATACGGCACTGTACACTGGTGTTTTATCCCACGTTCAGCCAGAAATGCATTAAAATCTGAAGACATATATTCCCCCCCTCGATCAGAACGGAGGGTGCCCATTTTACATGCTGACAGATTTTTAGTCAAAACCAAAAACTGTTTGAAGCATATGAACACTTCGGACTTTGCTTTGAGTGGATATACCCATGCATGCCTGGAAAAATCATCAATGAAAGTCACGAAGTAAAGGTAATTTCCAAAAGAGGGTGTCTGCATAGGACCACAGACATCACTATGTACAAGCTGCAATTTCTGCGTAGCCCGAACTGAACCATCTTTTGGAAAGGAAGAACGCTGCATTTTGCCCAAAATACAGCCTTCACAAACATGTTTTCCAGGTGCCTCAAGTTTGGGCAAAGAGGACACCATTTCAGATTTCTGCAGGCGTAACAAACTAGCAAAATTCAGATGACCAAATCGTGCATGCCAAAGCTTTGCATCTGACATAGCCTGAGAATCATGAACTGCACATGCCGAATCATTCACAGATCTTTCATAGTCTATGAGCTTATATACCCACGACATAAAATGCCAGAAGCAATAATCACATCGCCATTTGAGAGATCATGGACTGTATACCTGTCATCAACGAATTTCACAACCAAGCCAATCTTGGCTAATGTAGAAACTGATAACAGGTTCTTTTTGATCCCTGGCACAAATAAAGCATCTGACAAAGTGAAAGAACTACCATCAGCAGTAGTCAGAATGATCTTACCAACTCCCATAACAGGATAAGAGGAGTTATTGGTGCATGTGATAGTATTCCCTGTAGGGGCAGGCTCGAGTGAAGAGAAGAAAGTGCGCTGCGAGGTAATATGTTTGGTCGCCCCACTGTCAAAGTTCCAAACATCTGAGTCTACTGCAGACATGCATTGATCATGAGAAGATGGGTCAAAACTACAGACAGTAGTAAACGCCCATTCTTCTTCCTGCACAAGATTTGCAGACTCTGTTTTTGGTGTAGAGGCCTCTGCAACAACCATTCCAGCCTCTTTCTTCTTTGCCTCTTTAGCAGCCAGTTTTGGACAGTTCTTTATAATATTATCATTTCCTTTACAGTACTTGCAGAACAATTTTTTCTGTTCTGATTTCTTTTCATCTTTATCCTGGTTCTTCGATTGTGCAGCATTTGCAGATTTCTGCTTACTAGTAGAAGAGCTCCATTTTCCTTTGCCCTTCTGACTAGCCAGGAAAGCTTGATCTGCAACACGCATAATGGACCTGTTCTGCCTGGACTGATCTTCCTGCAATAGAACAGAGACTAATTCCTCAAATGACAAGGCATTCGGATTGCCTTTCATCATCAATCGAAGAGTAGAGGCAAAACTCTGATATGAATCAGGAAGACCATTTAGAACGGTCTGCACAAGTGAGCTATCTGGTATAACCTCATCAGCAGAAATCAATTGTTCCTTCAGGTCTTTGATCTTTGTAAGAAAAATGTCCATAGAATCACCTTCATTCATGTGCTCACTCTCCAACTGTTTTCGGAGGTAAGCAACACGAGCCTCATTCCTAGCCTGGTACAAAGTGGTAAGTGTATCCCAAGCATCCTTTGCTGTTCTGCAAGAGCGAATGTGAGGAATAATGGCACGTTTGACAGACAAGGCTATCAATGCATATGCCTGGGCATCTCTGCCATCCCAACAAATCTGCTCTGTATTAGGTGCAACAGAAACAGCAGCACGAACATGAGTCTGTGGAATATCATCTTCGACACCATCTTCATCAGCTCCAACACTTGTATTTGCAGTACCTGTCGTTACAGGTGTAACAGGACGTCTTTCAACACCCTGCACAATGTTCCACAATCCTTTTGCAACCAGTACATGTCGCATCATATAAGCCCATAATGGGTAGTTGGTACCATCCAACTTATCCTCAACAGCCAACATACGGAATACATCACTGCTTTCAGCCATGGCCGGTGACTAAAATACCTTGATGCAGAAAATTGACTGTATCTCAAAAAGTTGAGCAGAACTGCCCAGACGAGTTCTCCTAGACCTGTAGCAGACTTCGAGACGCTTAAACTGGCGAACAGAAACTGGTATATACCTTTGGCACAAAAGGACAAAATAGCCTGCACAAGCGCTACGATAGTGCGTTCGGAGGCGGAAACGAGCTCAGATCGCGATTTCGGCACCACAGATCAAAGTTGTTTTGATCTCCGAAACACCCAGAGTATGCTCACCAAATTTCGTGCGAATCTGAGACTGCAAACGGAGGAGTGTTGATGGCGCCCTAGAAGAAGCGACGACCTGCTCTGATACCAATTGTTGGAGATAGACATCTGCAGAAGCACGCGAACAACACAAGGAAGAAGAAGAAGCTTGGAGCACAACACACAAGACTGAATGTATTACTAGAAAATATACAAAGATAAGTAGCCCATTAGGGCAATAGGCGTATATACAAGCCGGGGGAAAAAAACCTCCTAAAGAGGGAAAAAAGTGCCTCGGCGGTCCTAGAGTGTTCACACACATCACTACCTAAATATATCAACAGCCCCATCTATCATAACAAAGTGGTTTAGTGCACTCTTGGTCTATTGGAATAGAGGGGGAATCTATTGCAATAGAGAGGCCTTATTGCACCTTTGGTCTATCGAGATAGGGGGGTCTCTGTCGAGATAGAGGGGCCTTTTTTGGATAGATGAATTCTATCGCTTTCTGTCATGACAAATGGGGGTATGTCACAACATATGGTTAGTTTATGGCAATAGAGTGTCCATGGAGGTCCGTGTGTTGCAATAGATGGGTGGTCTATCATGATAGAGCCAGTCTGTGGTGATAGACATGTCACTCATGGTACATGGTACCTATTGCTTATGGGTTGATTGTCATGGTCGGGCCAAAAATAGGAGTTTTTTTGATGTCTCTAGTGCACAAAGATGGTGCTATAAAGCCCTACATCATATTCTAGATGCAAATGCAAAATACCAAATTTTTTAGACTATCGCAATAGATCAAATTAATCGACATGGACCCTAAAAAGCATTGTGTCATACCTATGCATGCCTAGAGCTGAACATGAACTTGAATCTACAAGAAGGCATTGAAAACAAGCAAAAATAAAGCATATGAAAACTCGCTCTCTGAGTCTGTCATGAATATAGATGAGGGAAATGAGGGGGAAGTGGTAGAGATGGCAAAAGCTAAAAAATTTTGGTGAAGATCAGGATGAGTGGCTATGGTGGAAAAAGGTAGTGGAGATGACAATGATGAGGATAATGGTGAAAAAATCAACAAAATAACAAATTTTACCTTCCAAGGTCAATTTTTTTACAGTGTTATTATCACACAGTCATCCTCAAGTGTGCTCCTTGGCAATGGTGCCAAATTTGGTGTCACGATAGACAATGATGATCACCACATAAAGAAGCTTCACCTCCTTAATTATCAATCCATAGAGACATGAGGATGATATGATGATTGTGAATGAGTGAAGTGCATGAGGTGATGGTGAGAAGCACGAGATGTACACACACATACAAGGTAGAGACAAGAAGTAGATCAATGGAAGGATGTGGATTCTCTATTATAAATCCTCTCAATTAGAATACAATCTCAAATCTTACAATGAGCAACCAACCAACTAAAAATATATTCTTTCTAGCTCTTTTTATAGTTTTGGTACTAATTTTGGCCGGTTTTGGATATAGTGTTTGACATACTCAAAAAATAGATTTTAAAGCTAATTAGAGGTATCTAATGGACTTTGAAAGCTATGTAAATTTGTAAGTAGACTCCATCTAAGCTCCTCAAGCTCAAGAACTCCTTGTCTTCCATAAAAGTGAAGCGTTTCAATACACAATTGTGTGTTTGTAATACAATGGTAGTGATAAAAATCATTGTTTGGGTATTTGATGGAATCATTAATATAAGTGATGAAGATGTGGAGAAATTAGAAACTCCAAGATTCAAAGCATCAAAACCAAGGAAAATGAGGCTCCTACCATCTATTGGTGAGGTAGCAACATTCAATGGGGTTAAATATCCTATTGAAAGGTTAACTTATGATTCAATCATTGTAAGACACTATGCCTATATGAGTCAAGTTATAGATTGTGAAGAACCTAACTCTTTTGAAGAAGCAAATGAGCATAGGGAATGGAATGCAGACATGGAAGAGGAAGACATAGGACTTGAAGACAATGATACTTGATCATTAGTTAAAATAACAAAGGATATGAAAATCATTGGTAGAAAATGGTTGTACAAGGTAAAGAGATATGCAGATGGGACCATCCTTAGGTATAATATGAGGTTGGTTGCCAAAGGTTTTGTTGAAACCTATGGAATAGAATTAAAACAAATTCAGTCAAATAGCTAAGATGGCTATCGTGAGGTATTTGATTGTATTTTCAACCTCAAAAGGTTGGACGATGTACTAATTGAATGTGAAGAATACTTTTTTAAATGGAGAGCTTGAAAAGATAGTCTTCATGGAGCAGCTCCAAGGCTTTGAAAATGAGAGGTTTCCACATATTTTCATTTGTATACATGTTGATGATTTGATCATTACAGTGTATGATGAAGCCAACATCAAGGACATAAAGAGGAAGCTTTAATCTGAGTTTAAAATCACTTATTTGTTAAAAGTAAAGTGTCACTAGAGACCTCAAGTCCAACAAGCAAGCCTCCTACATGCTTGCATCCCAAGTTTGGGTCAGGATATTTTGTTGCCTATGTATGCAATGACTAGTTTCTATTTCTCTTAGTTGTATACATTGGTTCTCTTATTATCAAAATGCATTTTCTATTATTTTATACTCTTTGGATAGCGAATATATTCTTCTAAATTTTGGTTAAATATTCTTATTCATCTTTGCATATTCTCTAAGTTATTGTGTTTGGATTGAGATGTTTTTACATGGACTTATAAGTATCTGAAAGGAGTAGAACCATATATTTTTTCTCATAGGATCCTGTTGCAGAGCTAAAGAGCACAGAAAGCAGAGAAAAAAGACGGGCCCCAAAATTTTTCCGATTTGGACACACAACTTTTGTATCATAACCACCCTTGTATATATTTTCCGTTGTAAATGCACTAGAGGAGTCCTCTAGATGCATCCCCACAAAAGATTAGTGATTTACCCATGTACAATAATAGGAAATTAGTCTTTTAGTGAATAAAGTGCCGGTCCCTTGTGTGAAAGGACCAAACTTAGGGCACTAGTATATAAGTCAAAAGTGACTCATTGTAAAAAACTTCTTGTCATTGTGAAGAAGAGCACTTCTGAATTTTCGAGTTTGCCTCTTTCTTGCTGATTTTGATCTTCGTTTTGCTCTTGTATGTGTGTGTGATGCTTGAAATGCAAGTGTAGGACTGTTGTCTACCCCTTCCCCCTTGTTTTGAGCTGCTGTAGTGCGTGCGTAAGCTAGGAGAAGCAAAAACGCGGGTGTTTGTGATTCCCGTAATTCATTGTTTCTGCCATAACTTGAAGCAGAGTGGTCAGAATTGTACCACCTTGGATTCGTCTCGTCGAGAGCTTCGAAACGAGTACCCTATTGCCTATGTTCGGAGTTCTGGGCTGGGAGAAAACCCCAAAAAACCAAAACTGCTGAAAAGAGGCTTGCGGCAACACTTCCAGTATTTCAGTAGGTGTGGGTAGTATTAGTCTTTTCCCTTGTGTGGATAGTTAAACCACTTCATTTTCTATCACGTGTGCAATTGTCTTCATACACTTGGTAAGTTTCTCCTTAGGATTGACATTTAAATGTGTGAAAAGAACTCCACTATATGCACTTGTATGGCAATTGAGGTATAGTCTCATTGGTACAAGTCCTTGAGTCATTGTGGCTCAAGTACACACGTTTTTGGCGCCGTTGCCGGGGAGTCACTCCACCAAGGTGCCTTCGTGATAGTTATACAGCAAGTGTGATCGAATCGTACTTGTAGAAGCGAATTTGTCCTTTGACGAGTAGTATACCATTTCAGCACTTGTCACTTCTCATCTTCGAGGTGTGTGTGATAAGTTTTAGGTTTAAGTGTAGGAGGAGGGAAGAGAAGGAGGAGTTAGGGTTAGGTTAGAAGGAGAGGAAAAGTGAGGAGAAGAGGAGTAGGAGTAGGCAAAAATTCCCAGAAAATCTCCAAAAATTCCAAAATTTTAAGTTCAGTCAAAAAAAAAAAAACTATAAAAACAAAAAAATTTGGCTCATTTGACACTTCACAGTATTCTGGTATCGTTTGCAAGCAGCGACCAGTATCGTGGGTTTGGTATCGTGGCATTCAGGCTTTTAAAGCTAGGTTTTGAGCTCACATTGCAAGCAAGACAGTACCAAGGTAAATATTCTCGCAATTTATCTGACAAAAACACTTTAAAAATGATCAAAAACGTGATTAAAAGTCTGCGCAGTATCACGGGGGGGAAAAATTGATATCATTGTTATCCTTTTGTGTGATACAGAGGTTTAGGAAGGAAGAGGAGAGTGAGGAGAGTAAGGGGGTGAAAAAAAAGTTTGAAAAAATCTTGCTTTTGGCTTGAGTATCGCGATCGGTTGAGGTTTGGTATCGCGATACCAAAATTCCCTTGTATCGCGACACTCGCCTGAAGTGTCGTATCGCTGGATACCTACTTTGGTATCGCGACACTACTCCAGTATCGCGACACTGATTTGGTATCGCGATCGCACTCGATCTCTGGTATCGTATCGTCCGGTACTAATACTTGGTATCGCGACACCATTGTGGTGTCGTATCGCCTAAGTTTCTAGTATCGCGACCTCACTTTACCGAGTGGTGTCGTATCGCTTGATACAGTGGTATCGCGACACTACCTTGGTATCGCGACACTACTTTAGTATCGCGATCGTGCCCTCCCAAGTGTCGTATCGTCTCCTGTCAAGGATCGTATCGCGACACCAAATTGAGATCGTATCGCCTTGAATCTCTAGTATCGTAACGTCTACTTTGCCGGTATCGTATCGTGGTGATCCCCAGTGGAGTATCGCGACACTATATCTGGTATCGTATCGTCTGTTAATCAGGACAGTATCGCGACACCAGATTGATATCGTATCGTCTGGGTGTCTGGTATCGTATCGTTGGAGCTCTGGTATCGTATCACGGTCAGTGTGGTATCGCCGAGAGCAGTATCGCCGAGTGTGGTATCGCCCAGAAGTAAACCCTTCTTTTGGCAAACAAACTGAACCATTGGGAGAGCAGTCCAAAGTGAATCTAAGAAGCATAAAGAGAGGCTTCAGTGAGTGAATGAACTTGAGGTCAGGAAGAGTGCTAGGTAGTAGAAGGAGTATCATATCCTCGGTAGGAAGTACAGCCCAAGCTAGTCACCACTCAGTTTACCTAGAAACTTCCAGTGACTCGGAAGAAGAATTACTCATGGCTTCAGAAGACATGCAAGGACCCGCACCCACAGGAAGCTTCATGACTACTGTTGAAGGAGACTACCGTACCTCCTTACAATATGTGTCCACCAATGCCCAGGAGATTCCAATCTACCTGGATGGCTTAAACAGGTCCGTCGCCAGGATGGTAACTTCCCGGAATGTCACCATCATACCCCGACCAGCTGTCAAATACGAAGGAGGCGCATACATTGACAAAATGGGTCACATCTACATAGTAACTGAATTTCCTGATAGGATCAATGAAAGAGGAGAGCTTATGAATCCCGACAACTCTGAAGGAACACACCCTGAAGAGTTAGTGACCACCCCTAGAGGCAGGTCACAAGTATCACGGGTCTTGAGAGGAGACTTGATACCTCAAGACGACTACCTGTTGGAAGTCTACATGATTCACGGAGCAGACTTATTGCTTCAAACTGACGTACCTGTTCAAGGAATAGGAGAGAGCCCCATGACATTCTATGAGTTGAAAGACCCAGATAACGAAACTAGACTCACTTACCTAGATAAGAATCAAAGAAGATATTGGCCTGTAGGTGTCCTAGACAGGGCTCGGCTGAGATATATGGGTGCACCTGTATTTCCTCAGAGAGAGCAGGCAACTACCTCTCAAAATCCTTTTGGAAATCAACAAGAGACGGAACATACCACATCAGGACAGACCAGTCAAAGAAGTGTGCCCAACCGTACTCATGTACAGTTTGCAACTCCAGGAGTGCACACACACAATCAGACCTACACAGGGATGGGGAACCATTTCCGCCCACCGGCCAGACCACGACCACCTGTGGGAGGACAGCCAGGAATGCCTCCATTACGACCAGCTGCCCCAGTCTTCCCTGTAATGCCCAGACCGCCTGAACCAATGAGAAGATTGAGACCAATCCAAGTAGCTAAGTGCGTGAGAAACCATTATGATGGATTAGGGGAGCCATATGATCATATTGCCGAAGTTAAACAAGTTTTAAGAGCGGAGCAAGTAGAGGACTTCTTTGTGCAGTATGAGTCTTTTGGACTCACCCTCACAGGAACAGCTCTAACTTGGTTCCAACCTTTAGATCCCAATCAATTTGGAAACATGGAACAATTCTTTCAAGAATTCATTGGAGAATTCACAAAGAGAGGGATTAAACACAATTCTGCATCTTTAATCCATAGCTTTAAGCAAAACCCTAATGAAACTGTGAAGACTGCTGCCCGAAGATTCAATCAATATGTGGATAGATGCCCAGTGGCTGAGAGACCGACTCAACAAAAGATGATTTCATTATTTTTAGATGGACTCTCTAACGGGACCCTAAGAACCCTAGTGTATGTGAAAAGGCTACAAACATTGAGTGAGTGTCTTCAAGAGTGCATCGACTTGGAAGATAACCTTGCTGAGGACCTTAAAGGTACTACCGACCTCACTAAATCAGAAGACTCAAGAAGCACTGTTACGACCAATTCTAGTAATGTGGAAGAACTAGCGGAACTATTAGCAAAGAAACTAGGAGTCCAAGGGCAGAGAGCTTACCAACATCCAGCTCAAAGAGTGCCTATGTTAAGGAGGTGTAACTTATGTGGAGGAGAACATCCCACACACTTGTGTGCCAGAGGAGGAGCCGGTGCACAACCGACGTATCCATACAACAGACAGCAACAACAAGGGACTTCTTCATACTGCCACATCGAGCAAAAATATACCAATCACACAACTGAGAACTGTCCCTTTAATAGGCAAACACGACCTGTCCATCCACCCCAATACCGACCTTATGGATACCCACCTAGAGAGCTTGGTAGGGAGATGCCTAGATACAACCCGTATCCGGTAGGAGCACCAAGACAATATGAGCAAGCATCGTATCCACCACCACAACCAGTATTGGGACCCCAACTGTCACAACCTCAACAAGTTGTACCTGTGAAGTATACTCAACCGGAAGAAAACTTGGAAAGAGCCATAATACCAACTTCAATAGTGACAAATGTAGAATCAACCAACCAAGGGTATGAACCTCCACCAGGAGAGTACTATCCATATGAAGCCAGCATGATGGAATATGAACCAACATATGACGCGGCCTATTATGGATATGAAGGATTTGATCAAACTTATGGGGCAGAGACTGCAACTTTAATGTATACAGCGCCCAAAGCACAACAACCCTTGAGACCTCCCATTAGACCACCAGTGCAGAGAGGACCGTGTTATAGATGCGGAGGGGATCACTTCATTCGGGAGTGTCCTCGACCTTACAACCCTCCACCACCCAGGATTTGGGAAGGATATTGCAGTGATTGTGGGAAAGAACATCTTTTTAGAGATTGCCCTAAGAACCCCACAAAAACTCAAGGCACTGCACCAATTAATGTAATTGAGGTCTTAGAAGGATCTGGGAGTGAGAAGGAGTACACTGTACCACTGAAAGCTATTACTAGAGCTCAAGCAAAACAAAAAAAGGGAAAACAACCGGAAGAAAAACCAGAGAACAATAAAACAGTAGAATCTAACATTCAGGTAGTCGAGGATTCAGAGAACCCATGTGAGAATTCCCAAAACACAAAAGTACAAAAATGGAAAGATAGACGAGGAAAGCTCAAAGAAAAATGGGCAAGAAATAAGAGCCAAGACAACAAAAAACAAGCGAAGGGCTCTAGAGAGTATAATGAACAAAAAACGCATAAGGAGATCCCTGAAACACCACCAATTAGCTCAGAGAAAAAGAAGCCAGGATCAATTCTAGCCGACCCAAAACCAGAGGATTTGGACATGTGGTTGAAAGCGTACCAAGCTAGGATCAAAATGGGTCCAAACCTAGAGCAACATGAAAGACTCTATCCTCAAGGGGAATTAGAGAAAGAAAGACTGGCGATATGCAAAAAGCTCATCGAAGTAGCACAGGCGACTCTAGAAAAGACTATCCCAATTTTGCCTGAAACAAGGGTCGCACAGGAACTATACGAAGAGTACATCCAACCTAAGGATAAGGAACCTAGACGGGAAGACGATCGAAATGAACGATTAAAATCTCAAGGGGAACAGGTATCCATGATACCCGACCTAGAGGAAGATTGGTCCAAAGACTTGTGGAAAAGAATTAGAGAAGACCAATGGAAAAACGCTGGAATCAGTCCACCTCCTTTTGAGGTAATAGATGGGGAAGATAGTCACCATGATCTTAACCTGGAGGAAGCATATGAGGAAGTATCAAGACTTGATAAAGGAAGAGAGGAAACCATGAGCATGTCCACATTGCCTAACTACATGGGAGAATATGAAAGAGAGTCAATAATAATACGAGCACCCACAGTGCATGGGAAAGAAAAAGGAAACTCAGAAGAGAGTTCACACAACCTAACAGAACTTAAGAAAACAAAGGTGCAATGCAAATTGACGGTGGAAGAGTTGCTTCAACTTAAACCACATCTATGGAGACAGTTAGCAGACCAATTAGAGCCACCGGCAGAAAAAGGAGAAATGAAAGGAAAGGCAAAAGAAAACCACTCCACAATACAGGTTCCAGTTGATAAAGTGGGGGAATTTAGTGAAGGAGATGAAGGTAATACGTGCTTACCTGTCACCTACAATGGGTACATGACCAAGGCCATCCTAGACACGGGAGCGGGGGTAGGGATAGCCACCAAGGAAATATGGGAAAAGTGGGGAAAACCTGCCTTACGACCCACGCGCATGAAACTCCAATTAGCAGATGGTCATGTAGAGAAACCCTTAGGAATATTGGAAAGGATCAAACTAACCACTTGTGGAGTAGAATTCGAACACACATTAGCCATCTGTAAATTCGAGAAAGCAAACAACTACGAAATGATATTGGGACGACCCTTTATGAGACAAATGCGAGTTGTACAGGATTGGGGCAAAGATTCGTTATATCTACAACATCAAGGAAACACCACCAAGATAAACTTGCACACGTTTGCGTATCGAGATGTCCACAAAGAAGAAGATGACCTATCCATTCATAGTGCCGGATCGAGTGATCAATCGTGGATGCATGAGGATGCCCAGTTATGGATGTGTAAGGAAGCCAAGAGAGAAGAGAGCAAAAGGCAACCTTGGCCGATAGGACATCGTAACTATCGCTCAGTAGAGGATCCCACTTATATGCCGCAAATTTTTCCTGATGAGATGTTTGAACCACATGGATGGATGGAGATCTTGGCCACTCTAGATGTATGCGTAAACGAGGAAGTTTTGACAATGAACGAATGCATAGATGAGGAAGGTTATGATGTAAACCTTTATATGGTTGTCCTTCAAGAAGTAGAGGAAGGGGAAATCCTGGAAAAAGAATGGAAAGAGGAATATGAAAGCATAGAGATGGAACCGAAATTTGACTCTGAAGAAGACTACTTAAATACTGTTCGGAATCAGAAAGAACAGGAACCAACAAAGATCTTAGCAATCGAAACTGCTAGGACAACACACAGGCAGGAGGAAAACACGAGTCAGGTAGAGCCGAACCCAGATCTTTTTGAAGTTCCGGAACACTTTAAAAAATACGAAGTAGAGGAAAGGAAAGTAGCGATTCAAATGCCTAAACGAGAAGCACGAGACGGAGAGGCGTACGACAACAAGGAACAAACAAAAAAAATCATCGTGACAGTAGAGGAAGGAGAAGAAAGGTGCACATACATTGGTAAAGACGTATCTGAAGAGGAAGAAGAGGAACTCATACACCTTATCCGGGAGTACCGAGATGTATTCGCATGGACCTATAAGGATCTCAAAGGGGTAGAACCCTCTATTTGTTCACATCGAATACCCATGACAGCAGAGGCAAAACCCTCCAAACAACGTCCTTATACATACAATGAAGTCTATGCAGCGAAGATTAAGGAGGAAATAGACAAACTACTAGCGGCAGGATTCATATACGAGATAGAACACACAGAATGGGTATCGCCATTAGTAGTAGTGCCTAAGAAAAATGGAAAATTGAGAGTGTGCATAAATCTGAAGAAGGTGAATGCAGCCACCATACGTGATAGCTACCCATTACCGATTACGGACCATCTATTGGAGAGGGTAGCAGGTAAAGAGGTCTATAGCTTCCTAGATGGTTTCTCCAGATACAATCAGGTGGCTATTGCGACTGAGGATCAACACAAGACAACATTTGCCACTGAATGGGGAGTGTATGCATTCAGAGTGATGCCCTTTGGACTCACTAATGCACCGGCTACCTTCCAACGATTAATGTGTCACGTTTTCAAGGAATTTTTGAAAAAAAGCATGGAAGTGTATGTAGATGACCTTTGCACGTACTCCAATCAAAGACCCGATCACATACCTGAATTAAGGAAGATATTCAACAAATGTAGGCAGTATAGAGTCTGCTTAAACCCAGAAAAATGTGTCTTCATGGTAAGACAGGGGAAAATCCTAGGACACATAGTCTCAAGAAATGGGATATCTACGGATGAGGATAAGATTAAAGTCATATTGGACTTACCAAGACCCAAGAATGCAAAGGAAGTACAAGCCTTTATGGGACATTGTGGATATTACCGTAGGTTTATTCACATGTATGCCATAATAGCTAAGCCTTTATATGGTCTATTGACTCAATTCACTTGGACAGACGAGTGTGAGAAGGCTTTCAACGAGCTTAAAAAGAGGCTGAGTACAGCCCCAATTCTAAAATCACCCAACTGGAGCAAGCCTTTTCATATTCATGTTGATGCTTCGAACTATGCCATTGGATGTATCCTAGCTCAACCGGCTGATGAAGGAAAGCTTGACCATCCAATCGCTTATGCGAGTAGACAATTAAACCAAGCAGAGAGAAATTACACGACTACTGAAAGAGAGGGCTTAGGGATGGTCTATGCAGTGAAGAAGTTTAGACATTACCTCTTAGCCAACAAGTTCAAATTCTTCATAGACCATCAAGCTTTGTTGTATTTAGTCAATAAGCCTTGTAACACAGGAAGGTTGGTACGATGGTTTTTACTACTCATGGAGTTCGATTTTGAAGTAATAGTGAAAAAAGGAAACACACATGTGAGAGCAGACCACCTTTCCAGGCTAACCCACGGAGAGCCACCAAGTGGAGTGCCTGATGATTTACCAGATGCTTATCTGTTTAATCTAGAAGTATGTCCGAAGTGGGCAGAAAAATTGACCCATATACTTACGCATGGCCCTCAACACCCAATCAACAGGAATAGCAAAAAAGAAATTCTTCAATCAAGGAACTTACACATCGTCGCAGGAAGTGTGTATTACAAGGAACCAAATGGAGTGTTACTCAGATGTGCAGAGGAGGATGAACAAAAACAACTGATCAACCAAGCACATGTGAACAAGTGGAAAACCCATCAAGGGATGCACGGAACAATTCGAGAACTAAAAAGATTAGGCGTATATTGGCCCGACATGTCCAAAGACGTCCACGATTATGTAAGTCATTGTGTGGAATGTCAAGAGAATAACCCGGAGGATCACGTGTCCTTACCTTTTTCTACCATAGCCCCTAATTGGAGTAAATCATTAGTGCAATTCCTCAGAACGAAAGAGCACGAAATAGAAGCTAGTCTAGCAAGAAGGCGATCCTTAGAAGAAATAAGCAAGGATTATGTGATAATGGGAAGACAATTGTTTAGAAGAGGAAAAGACAATCAACTCAGATTGTGCGTGCATGAAGGAGAATATCTTCCCATATTAGAAATGGCACACGCAGGAGCTGCGGGAGGACATTTTTCAGCAGACAGAACGGTCAAGATGATTCTCTTTGCAGGCTTGTGGTGGCCAACTCTACATATGGACGCGGAGACATATGTGAGAAGCTACGAAACATGCCAGAGAGCAAAATATCCCATTAGAAGAGATGACATGCCTTTAAGACCCATGGTTTGTGCGAGAGCATTTACCAAGTGGGGAATTGACTTCATAGGACCTATCAACCCACCTGCAAAAGGATCTCATGCGGAATACATCATAGTAGCCACCGACTACTTAACAAAGTGGGTAGAAGCAAAAGCCACTCGAAAAAATGATGCTCAAACTACAGCAAAATTTCTCTTTGAGCACATTTTCACACGATTTGGACTACCGATTGAGATAGTGAGTGATCGAGGAACACATTTCTTAAATGAAGTCATTGAATCGCTAATGAATGACTTTCTAGTGATTCATAAAAAATCAGCCCCATACCATCCTCAAGCTAACGGACAGGCTGAAAGTTCCAACAAAGTACTATGTACGGTATTGACAAAGATTGTCAATAATGGAAGGTCAGATTGGGACAAACAATTGCATCACGCAATTTGGGCCTTCCGAGTGGCATATAAAACGGCCATTGGAACTACACCTTTCAACCTAGTGTATGGGCAGAATGCAATTTTGCCAATTGACTTCTTAGTACCTACATTAAAAGTAGCCCAGCAATATGAGTGGAACGGTCATGAATTGTCTCAGCAATTAGATCAAATTGAAAAACTGCACGAGACTAGATTGCAAGCGGTAGCAGGCATCTATGCCGCTAAGCGGAGACAAAAGGCATACTATGACTCACATATTAAAGATAAGAGACTAAAAGAAGGCGACTTAGTCTTAGTATACACCCTAAAATAGCATGCAAAGAAACTACAGAAACGCGGATATGGACCCCTGATTATAAATCGAATCTCCACTAGTGGTGCAGTCAATCTCGCCACTATAGACGGAGACATTCTTCCCAACTACATCAGTGGATGCAGAGTGAAAAGATTCATGGAGCCTCTGACTGATGAAATGCTAGCGAGACTGTTAGGTGCTCAAAGTAGGAAAAAGGAAGAAGAACGAATACGAGAAGAAGCGAGACAGGAAGCCCTAGAACGCATCAGAAAACGGAAAGAGTGGATGAGAGAAAGAGACGAGAGATATCGAGTAGGAGAAGAACTCATCCCAATGGCTAATTTTAGAGCCACTGAGAACTCAGGACAACAAAGAACACAACCTTACCTAAACCTAGGGATTGGCAAGACAGAGTATACATTGATAGACGCATTGATAGACTCAGGAGCAGGCCTTAGCTGCATGCGAAAGAGAATAGCAGACGAGCTGCAATTGCAATTGAATCCCACAAAAGCCAAACTAATAGGAATTGGAGGTCACACCATAGAATGCATTGGAACCACGAATGTATCCCTCCACATAGGAAATTCCTCCATGGAACAAAGAGTCCTAGTATGTGAGGATGACGATCTTATAGAAGACTTCATTCTAGGACAAGACTGGATCATTGAAACAGAGGCATGTATCCATCTGGCTCAAGGATATATTTCGGCCACGATAGGGCATAAGGAGATTTTCAGTGTGCTTGAAGAAAAACCATGTAACCAAGCCATGTCAATACCAAGATCAGAGGAAGTTCAAGAAGCGACGAAAGATAGTAGCAACTGTGCTCAACACTCAGAAAGCAAAGGCATAGAAACTGAAACTTTAATCATTGCGACATCCCCTATAGCGTCGAAGCTATCCAATGTAAATGAGGATCAGCCAACCATCGAGGAGACGCTCTCTCCTAAACAGGCTCAAAGCGTCCAAAGATCGCACTATTGGAAACCAACAAGCAGATACTCGAACAGACAACCATCCAAATATATGTGGGTACGAAAGGATCAAGTACTGAGTCAAGAAATGTCCACAAGCGCTTTAAAGAAGGAAACGGACATCACCAAACCTGCTACAAAGAATTACAAACGAACAGAACCAGTACAAGTATGGATTGCCAAGCCCTTGATTGAAGCTCAAAGATCTCGACATCAGATATGGATTCCCAAAAGGGCCATACAAGCAGCTAAACAGAATGTGAGGACCAAAGAGGAAACACCACAGCAGACAAGGCAAAAGTCAACAACACATATGAATCATCAGAGCAGATCGCAAAGAAATGCCAAATTCACTCGGACTATGGATAAGGCAAATGGAACACGAGCAGCTATACGAATTGAGAAAACCCGACGACCTCTCTCAGTGTTCTCAAAATGGGCGTGGAAACCAAAGCTACCACGAGGAGCAGATGATCGAGGAGACAAAGCACCCGATTGCACTCATGTTGTGTCTGATGCACCCAAAGTATGCATGATAGGGCCATATTACAAGGCCAAGCATTCGGCACGTCTTTCTTCTACTTCCGGATAGTCACACACATTTTCCCTTGGGAAATGGGAAAGCACTTGTACATACATAAAAATATTACTCCAAAAATTCATTAACCGCTTTGGCTATGGACTGACTTTTATGTTTTCTTTTCAGCAAAAAATATAAAAATACATGAAAAATTCAGGTATTACCCTTCTCACACCCACGGGAAAGGGACGGCACCATGCACTCGGAGCA
The DNA here is from genome assembly GCA_020310875.1 of Ceratopteris richardii. Lineage (NCBI taxonomy): Eukaryota > Viridiplantae > Streptophyta > Polypodiopsida > Polypodiales > Pteridaceae > Ceratopteris > Ceratopteris richardii. The sequence goes on from CM035416.1 coordinate 175,907,179, forward strand.
ACATCAAATTATTAATCAACACATGGCGGAGGATTTCTGAAAAAAATATGGATACTAATTCATACTCTATATTAAGTGCAGATGGCTTCTGAAGACTCTGAAGCTACAATCCAAGAGGAGGTCCAAGAATTCCCTCCCCAGTGTCTTACGAAAGCAAAAGGCCATTGGTTCAAAGATGAACAGCCCGTGGAAGAGTATCTTTTCTTGGCCAACATAAAGATCATGGACACGGATCACCACTTTCCGATCATGTCCCAGGACTTCAAGGTTTTACATGGAATGCCATCTACAATCGATATCATGAAGAAAGCAGGAATTCACAAGTATTTTGAGCTACCTATCTACAAGCCGGACTTCCAACGCTGTACCCAAGTCATGAACACTATGAGACCAGCACTACATGATCCATTGGTGCCAGAAGCCAATGTGATGGATAAAAATGGCGAATGGGTAGTCATTCAGTTCTCCCACGACTTAATCAAAGAAGCATTTGAATGGGAAAAAGATGGTGTCAACACGGTCAAAGAAGAAAGTCGTGGAGCAAATACTAGAACTTTTGTCGACATTAATAGAGTGGATATCGAAGAAGAAGTCAGGTTGATTCATCAACACTTCTGCTTCCCGAGTATGAACAGATACACGGCCCCTCAAAAAATTATTGTTCAATTATTGTCTCATGCCATAAAACAGATCGGCAATCAGGTAAATCTTACCCCATATGTGCAGGAAAGATTGTTCGAGGCAAAGAAGAAATGGGAAAATAAAAAATTCCTTAATGGGACCACTGCCCTTAGAATTATGATTTACCACGCATTGGGCATGCGCGAGTACTTGAAGGAGATGCCATCTTCAATGGAGTTGGCTCAATTTGTCAAGAATGCTACTGTACCGAAACAAAAGAAAGGGAGCAAGCAGGCAGAAGAAATAGAAACAAGTTCGCAACCCCGGATGAGAGGAACCATGAGAGGTACAAAACGGCCTAGAGAAGTTCTACAAAAAGATGAAGAAGCACCACAAACAAAGAGAGTACATGTGCTGCCTACAACCACCACTCAAGGACTCAGAAAGATTACGGAGGAAGAATTAACCCAAGCACTGGAGCAGACTCACAAGTATATAGAAGGACAAATCAATCTACCAGTGCAGGGTCATCACTATCAACAGTCAGCAAAAGCTCAAAAACCAAAACGTAAACTCACTAAGGTACACAGATATCGAGAGATTGGACTAGACAATTCAAGTTCAGGATCCGACAACCACGAAAAGCAAACTACATCGTTATTGGATGTAGATATTCCAAGTGAATCGAAGGATGATGGCCAGTGGGCCGAATTAAATGAAGTAAATTATGGTGAAACCCAAGCTGACAACAACGAAAAAGGTCAATCACCACGGGTAGACCAGAATACAACCACAGAGAAGGCAGAAGAAGAAGGGCAACAACCCATGCAACAAAAAGATGCCTCCATCACCCACACAAAAGAGGACAAGTCTGAGGCTGAGGTGCATGCAATGATATCCGAGGACAAGCCTCAGGAAGAAGAAAAAGAAGACGAAGAACCTTTCACCCCACTAAGGGTTGTGGCAGAACCGTCCCCTCTGGATGTAACATTTCAAGGGAGTGCCACGAAGGTTCGTAAAGTGGTCAAAGATGAAGCAGAAATGAAAGTACAACTACAAGTTCGACAACCACATCAAGAACTGATCCACGTAGCAAAAGGACAAGACGTACAAACCGGAGAAACCCCAGACATACCAAAAACATGGTTGAACGTGGATATAGCTCAGCTCAAGCCTGTGGTGCAGGATATGATTCGCACGGCACTAGACACTCAACAGCTGATGCTTGATGCTGATGAAGATTACGACCAGGCCATGCTCGACAAACAGGAGCTTCAGAAGGAAGGTATGAATCTGGCAAAGAAATTATCTAAAGTAGAAGCTCAGGTGTTGAAGAAACAGGAAGAGATAAAAACAACCAAAACACAATGCAAAACATTAGAAAAGGAGAATGCCCAACTAAAAGAGCAAGTTTTGGAGCTCACAAGGAAACTAGACATAACTGAAAAAGAGAAAACAAGAATACAGACTCGTAGCAAGGTGCTCGAATCACAGCTCAAAGTGAGCATGGAAGAAGCAGACCAACTAAGGGACAGGAACAAGGAGCTAATGACAGCTCTCCTCAGTGATCAACCATCGACAGATCTTGACAAAACAAATGAGGATATAAAAGACATGGAAGCAAAGTTGACCAAGATGGCAGATCAGCTCAAGCAGGAGCAAGAGACAATTGCAGAATGGGAACAAAAATATATGAATGATACTGCAGCTCTACGAAAGAAATGGAAAAAAGCCGAGAAAGATTATTTCCGACAGTGCAAGGAAGACACAGATCACATGCATATCGTGGCACAGGAATTAATCAAACATCAAGAAAAACTTACCAAGGCTGAAGAAGAGCTTAAGAATAAAGATGATATCATCAAACGGCTGCAGGAGCAGATTGAGCTAACAGAGAAACAGGGGACACCAGTAGTTCCTCCGGAAACAACGGCTACTGTGGAGGAAGAGGTACGTCCTCTCTCTCCCCCCTTGTATCATTCACCAATAAGGGCGGAAAAGGAGGTTCCACTAGAACCTAACACACGAGACATTGCAGAACTGAGCAGACCAGAAAGGGCACTACTGGTGTCCCAGCTCACGGCTGATTTTGAAGATCAAATAATACAAATAATGAAAGAAGCTCGAATAGACAATAAACAGCTAGATCAAATTTTGAAGCCCTTCAATGTACCATATGGTCTACTTAAAGAACAGACGCGCATGTATATAAAGACTACCACGAATAAAGATCCGGACCACAACCTTCAATTCCAGCATGACACTTTCAAGTATACTCAAGAGGAATTTGAGAAGGTGGATCCCATATGGCGAAGAAAAATTTTGGAGAAGAATCCGACTTTGCGGGTACAGTGGGAAGCATCACCATATGCGCTTCAGGTAAACCCATCATTTTGTCCTGTACCCCGCAGACGCTCTTGGACGCAATTTTGGGAAGCACAGCGTCAAGGCTCTATCAATAATCAGTGGCTAAATTACCCGTTACTACCTAGTCCGCCACATAATTACCTACCTACCGAAGAATATATGGTAAAGACAATGGAATTCTGGATTGCCAAATATGCTACAGTACCGGACTTAGCAGTCAAGATGACAAATAAAATATTTAGCATGCTCATTACAGTGTTGAAGGTCTTCCAGCACGCGAAGTATACATTTTTGAATTTCATTGGCATTACGCAAGGGTCGGAAGCTCTCATTTTTGATTTATCAACCATTCCGAGCCGACTCACCATTATGGCATACTATTCCCGCCTTATGTTTTTGCCATCAACATATATGCAGACCTTCGAAGAAGCATTCTTTACCGGCTTCTTTGAAATAGATTCGGAAATTTTTGTGAAAATGACTTCAAATTTAAATGCGAGGCTGGTGGCCTATGAAACAAGCTTCTTTGCTGATCATCGACAAGCGCCAGAAGACGGAATGAAGTCAAAACAATGGAAAGAATTCATGCTATGTCATGCAAATCTGCTGAACCAACGAGAGCAAACCGCAATTCAAACATACACGCGTCGCCTCAGAAAGCCTGTCGAGGACGACAGAGTTCAGGAGGAGGGACGTGTAGAGGGACAATCAAGCAAGAAGAAAAGAAGAAGAAAATCAAAGTCCAAAACAATTCATTAAGAAGAGAAAAAGAATATATCTCTGCAGGAAGCCCCGTAGGGGCGCAACACCCATCTCTGCACAGAGCCCCGCAGGGGCACGCACCAGGCCACAACGCTAAACCCCGGGGTCCCGAGTAGTGGACTTTTCAAACATCAGAGTAGGACCAAAAGTTAGAAAGGGGTAGAGGCTGAAAAGTTGAAGAGGGTGACTAAGAACAGCACATTCCTAGTCACTGGTGGCGTGCGTGGCAACCCGAGTCAACAGGCAAGACAACTACGTCAGGCTCTCGAGTTGTAGAGCTTGAATCAAGAAGGCCATCGAATCTGCATGTCTGTTTAACAGCAGACAATACTGACCAAGGGGAACGCGCGGAGAAAAGCTGAAGCGCATCTAAAACGTAATGCAAGATCAAGAATCAGGCAACACTGCCCACGGGACGCGTTCGCGAAGCAAAGTCTGTCAAGGGACGACAGAGACAAAGAGGGGGAGAGTGTTGCAGAGCTAAAGAGCACAGAAAGCAGAGAAAAAAGACGGGCCCCAAAATTTTTCCGATTTGGACACAACTTTTGTATCATAACCACCCTTGTATATATTTTCCGTTGTAAATGCACTAGAGGAGTCCTCTAGATGCATCCCCACAAAAGATTAGTGATTTACCCATGTACAATAATAGGAAATTAGTCTTTTAGTGAATAAAGTGCCGGTCCCTTGTGTGAAAGGACCAAACTTAGGGCACTAGTATATAAGTCAAAAGTGACTCATTGTAAAAAACTTCTTGTCATTGTGAAGAAGAGCACTTCTGAATTTTCGAGTTTGCCTCTTTCTTGCTGATTTTGATCTTCGTTTTGCTCTTGTATGTGTGTGTGATGCTTGAAATGCAAGTGTAGGACTGTTGTCTACCCCTTCCCCCTTGTTTTGAGCTGCTGTAGTGCGTGCGTAAGCTAGGAGAAGCAAAAACGCGGGTGTTTGTGATTCCTGTAATTCACTGTTTCTGTCATAACTTGAAGCAGAGTGGTCAGAATTGTGTGAAACCACCACCGTTGGATTCGTCTCGTCGAGAGCTTCGAAACGAGTACCCTATTGCCTATGTTCGGAGTTCTGGGCTGGGAGAAAACCCCAAAAAACCAAAACTGCTGAAAAGAGGCTTGCGGCAACACTTCCAGTATTTCAGTAGGTGTGGGTAGTATTAGTCTTTTCCCTTGTGTGGATAGTTAAACCACTTCATTTTCTATCACGTGTGCAATTGTCTTCATACACTTGGTAAGTTTCTCCTTAGGATTGACATTTAAATGTGTGAAAAGAACTCCACTATATGCACTTGTATGGCAATTGAGGTATAGTCTCATTGGTACAAGTCCTTGAGTCATTGTGGCTCAAGTACACAGATCCGTATGACTCTTGAAGCAAAGCCTTCAAAACAAAGACGATACACTCACAATGAAATCTAATCTGCCAAGATTAAAGAAGATATAAAGGAGATATTAGTATCCGAATTCATATGTGAAATTGAGCATACAAAATAGGTTTCTCCATTAGTGGTAGTACCCAAGAGAAATGGAAACTTAGGGATTGTATTACCTTGAAAACATTTAATGCTATCACTATCATAGATAGTTATCCATTGCCCGTTACTGATCATCTTTTGGAAAGAGTATCACACAAGGAAGTGTACAACTTCGTTGATGGTTTTTCAAGGAACAATCCTTATTACTACTGAAGATCAACATAAATCTGCTTTTTCTACTAAATGGAGAGTATTTTTAGTGTTATGCCTTTTGGAAAATCAATGTCCCAACCACTTTCCAAAGATTAATGTGTCACGTTTTTTAAGGAATTCTTAAGAAATATTATGAAAGTCTATGTAGATGACATATGTACTTAGTCTTCTCAATGATCTGCTCATATGCCATAGCAACAGACATTTGACAAGTGTAGACAATATTGAGTATGTTTGAACCTAGAGAAGTGTTTCCTTATGGTGAGATAGGGAAAAACACTTGGACACATAGTGTCAAAAAATGGTATCTCCATGGATGAAGATAAAATCAAGGCTATACTAGAATTGCCTAGACCTATGAACATAAAATAAGTGCAAGATTTTATGGGCTACTGTGGATACTATCATCGATTTATCCACATGTATGCAATCATAAGATGTGTTACATGTTGATGATGCATATGAAGCCGAGAAGAAATTGAACGAGCAACAACAAAGCATGGAGATAAGTGGTCCAACCACGTCAAGCACACCATCAAAGGAGAGTACTACATCAGCTTGTCATGGAAGGACAAGGAATGAAGCTCATTCAAGTGAAGGAAGTAGCAAGGAAAGGAAAAGGCAAATGACCAAGACCATCGATGGGTAGGCATGGAATCTACAAGTGACGAAGATATGGAAAAATTAGAAACTCCAGTATTTAAAGCATATGAACCAAGGATGAGGAGATTCCTACCACCTAATGGTGAGGTAATGTCATCCAATAGGATTAAATACCCTGTTCAAAGGTTAACTTATGATTCATTCATTGCAAGACAATATGCCTACATGAGTCAAGTTATAGCTTGTGAAGAGCCTAGCTTTTTTGAAGAAGCAAATAAGCATAGGAAATGGATTGAAGCCATGGAGGAGGAAGTCAAGGCACTTGAAGAAAATGATACTTGGTCATTGGTGCCAAGAACAAAGGACATGAAAGTCATTGGCAACAAATGGGTGTACATGGTAAAGAGGCTTACAGATGGGAGCATCTCTAGGTATAAAGCAAGGATGGTTGCGAAAGGTTTTGCTCAAACCTATGGCATAGACTTTGAGGAAACATTCAATCCAGTAGCTAAGATGTCCACCATCAGAAGTTTGATTGCAATTTCAGCCTCAAAAGGTTGGAAGATGTACCAATTGGATGTGAAGAATGCTTTCCTAAATGGAGAGCTTGAAGAGGTAGTCTTCATGGAGCAGCCCCAAGGCTTTGAAGATGAGAGGTTTCCACATCATGTATGCAGGCTCAAGAAGGCTCTTTATGGACTCAAGCAAGCCCCAAGAGCTTGGAACCAAAGATTTGTGGACTACTTGGTAACATGTGGATACAATCAGAGTCATGCAGACCCATGACTCTTTGTGAAGAAGGAAGGTAGCAAATTTTTTTTCATTTGTATATGCGGTGATCATTTGATCATTACAGGGGATGATGAAGCCAACATCAAGGACATAAAGAGAAAATTTGGGTGTGATTTTAAAATCTCAGATTTAGGGATGTTAAGGTTCTTCCTTGGGATTGAAGTACTATATAAAGAGGAAGGTATATACTTGGTGCAAAGGAAATACATTCTAGATCTTTTGAAGAAGTTTGGCTTGTGTGATTGCAAGCACATTTCAAATCCATTAGAAGTAAATGTTAAACTAAGTGCTCATGAAGGTGAAGAAGTGAAGGATGTGACCATGTATAGGGCAATAATTGGTTCTCTTTTGTATGCTACTATGACGAGACTAGATATTGCACATGTAGTTGAAGTGTTACCTCAATTTTTACAGGCACCAAGAGTACCTCATCTTGTTGCAGCCAAAAGGGTACTTAGATACCTCAAAGGATCAATGAATGAAGGTCTATATTATCCATTTGATGATGGATTAAATGTATAAGCTTATTGTGATGCTGATTGGGCAGGTTCTAAAGATGATAGAAGGAGCACTAGTGGTTATGTTATCATGCTAGGGAAGAAGACCATCTCATGGATGTCAAAGAAACAACCAACAATGGATTTCTCATCGACCGAAGCCGAGTATAGAGGCTTAACACAAGTCTCATGTGAGCTTATGTGGCTCAAGAAGTTGTTTCTTGATCTTGATTTGCAGGTTAAGCAAGTACCTATTTTTTGTGATAACATAAGTAGCATATGCTCGGGTCAAAATCCGGTGTTCCATGCAAGGTCAAAACATATAGAACTACATTACCACTTTATTAGAGAAAAGATCATGTCAAAGGATGTGAAGGTGGAGCATGTCAATACAAAGGACCAATATGGAGATATGTTTACCAAAGCATTGGATGGAGTAAAGCTACAACACTTCAAGGTATGCATTGGAATGCAGGACCTAGGCATTGAGACTTGAGGGGGAGTGTTGAAAATCAAGTCTCATTCATGCAAAAAGGATCAATCACGAGTTTTGCAAGTGGACCAATAAAAAAGTAGGACCCAAAGTCATGGAATAAAGTTAGAAGCTCCGCCAAATTCAATCAAATTCAAATCTCATCAAATCAGCCACCAAAAAGTTCACCTACACTGATTGGTGGGTGGTTAGCTATATTGTAGGAAAAGTAAAACTCTACATAAGCATCATCCCACCTTTTTTTCTTGATTTGTATGCATTCCATGAGTTTTGAAATTAGTTTAGTGAAGTCATAATCACCAACAAGTAGCCCCCTTGCTTGCTTACCTCATTTTCTCATGATTTCGCTCCTCATTATCTAGAGGTGTAGTTAGGCTTTTCCAAATTTGATTGTATCAGATTGCAGAGCATTGTTTGCTCTATCATTGTACTCATTTTCATTGATGTCAAGGTTCATTTGGTCTCTCATATAGTTCCATGAACTTTGCCAAAGTTTCAAGTTATTTGGCTAACTGAGCTGTGAGAAATTGCCAACTTTGTGAAGGTATATCTCTGCACATAGACAGCTAGTGTTGGAAAAAGGTAGCCTATTTTGGAAAGGATGTTTCTCCCAATTGGAATATTCATTTTGGATGATTTAAAGCTTTTTGGGTAGCTCTTATAGTCTATTGTAAGTTTGTAGAGTTTCATATTAAGTCTATGAAGTGATGCAAAGAAAAATATACAATAGAGAGCATATATCACTACTTGTGGACCTAGTGGAGGGAAGCCATCTTCCATTGTTGCATTGGGGTGTTAGAATCATCCCCTATCATGATAGACCCATCTATCATGACAAAAATGCCGCATGAAAGATGATTAATGCCATCTATCATGATATACATATCTATCGTGATAGAAAAACAATAATCTATCATAATAGATACATTTTATGATAGATGCGTCTATCATGATCGATATAATGTCTATTGTGATAGACTAAAATCCACGATAAACGATAGAATTGCATTGCTCTAGCACAATGGTAAGTACCATGTTAAGAAGCTCCACCTCCTTAATGGTAAGAGATAGGAGTGATATGAAGATCGTGAACAGATGAAGTGGTGAAGGTGAAGGTGAGAAGCATGAAGATGCACACACACATACACATAAGGAAGAGACAAGCAAGACACAATCGAAAGTAGAAAGTAGACTCTATTGCTCAATAACACTATTACAAGCTCAAAAATAAGCTCTCCAGCTCTTTTTATAGATTCTAGACTAGTTTTGGCCATTTTCACATCTAGTGACTAGCATAGTTAAGAAATAGGTTCTTGGGGTCATTTGGAGGTCTAAATGAGATCTAAAAATAACCAAAATTGGTATGATCGTTCTACGTAAGTTCCTCAAGCTCAAGGACTCCTCGGCTTTCACAAAATGGAGCTAGTAAATAGAAAATTGGGTGTTTTATGATATATTTATTACAAAAGTGATGAAAATCACTATTTGGAGTTTTGAAAAAGTAATATCAAGTATCTTTCTTTGAAAAAAATGACTGTCTCCCCCCCCCCCCCAACTCCTTGTAGTCTAGCTCTACATACTTCCTCTGCATCGATGCCTATGGGTGTTGCCAACACCCCCTCGCTCTCGCATCGATCATCCCTAATAGATCTTTGTTGTGGGGTTTGCATAATGTAGTTTTGCAAAGAGGTCCTGTGTGAGGGTGTGCTCGGCGATGTGAATTCCTCATGCGAGAATAGTTTCTAATTTTTCCTAGTCTATAGCCCGAGGTTCATCCAGAGGTGGAAGCCGGTAGTGTGTCAAATATATGAGTTGCTTGCAAGCAAAAAACTGAAGGAGATGGGTACGTCGGCTAATGAAAACTTTGGAATGGTATTCCGAGAATCCCGTTGTGAATATTTCTTCAAATGTCATCTTGTAAGATGTAGGTAAATACGTGATGCGGTAGTGCCATGCGTAACATACCCGGAGCGATGGAGTGGTGCTCATATCATATGCGAGGTCTTGGTTGCCATGCTCAAAACCCGAGGTATTGATATGTGGTGCTTTGATGCGGCTAAAGATCTTAAAAACCATTTGCATCATATCAAAGATCTTAATGGTCATATGTGCGGCGACATCGTCCATGTGGTGGAGTCGGGGGAGCTAGTGGTGAATTGTGGCCATCATGTGTCCTGTAGTAGGAGGGTTGTGGGGTGGAGTGAAGTAGTCCTGAAACTGCTTATTATTTTGAACTTTAATGGCAAAGGTAGTCGAGGATCTATGATGTGGTAGTGGATCCCAACACGGACTGTACTCTAGGTGCAGGGGGGCTTTGGTCTAGGTATGCATCATTTTGGGGTGTTCTTGAAGGAGTTGCTTGCACCAGTTTGGTTGAAAGATTTTTCCTTTTTGCACTTTAGGGGGTAGGTCATTAGGCTCAAACTAGGTGGCGTGAGTAGGTTTCTTCCTCGTTTCCTTTTCAATAGCTAATTTGTATTCTGTCATCCACAAGAGCTAGGGGTTGTATTGAAGCTCATTGATACAGTCGAGAGGCCAAGTGAGAGAAATATGGTGATTGCAAAATGCATTCCTCGATTATGGCCATAGCATGTAGCTCTTCAACCAAGTTGAGCCATGCAGGAATAGGAAGTTCAAATGTGTCTTGCCCTTTGCCTGTGACATGTCCGCCTCGGACCGATTGTGGTTCATATGCTTCTTTGTATGTGTCCTCCATGAGTATAGAAATGGTTTCTTTGTTAGCAAGAATCTCCAACAGGGAATCTGGCCTGGGGGGTTCTGAGTGAGATTCCAATTGAGCCCAAAGATCGAGTACACACGCCGTAAAGTAGTGAGTTCATCTAGGATTTTAGGAGGTGTGACTTTGAGGACACTCTGGTTGTGCAGGTTCCCACAGTAGTAAGGCTTTGTGATTGGTCTAGAGCTTTTATTATTCTTCATTGATCCTGTCGTAGTCATCGAATAGACATGCACGATCATCCAATAGTACTTGCATGGTCTCAAAGGGGACCGCTTTGAATCTGCTGGGACGCAATGGTTCATCAGGTATATCCATCGTAGCTTTGAAATTCTCACGATTCTGTTCTTATAGCCTTTGGTTCTCTTCTTTTGTGGTTGCGAGGTGTCTTTGTAAAAGTACCATATTGCATGTTAGTGTGGCGTTCCGTACTGTTTGAGCATGTAAAATATTTTCAACATCTGTGAGGTCTTCTTTAGTCTTTTGTTCGAATTCTAACTCCATGGAGTGGTAAGCCTCATGTAGTTCCTGATTGCAGGCATAGTGGGAAAGGGAAAGGGGAATAGGAGGATGGATGCTACGGTGACCATAGAGAATTGTGATGTGCCGAGATGTTGTGGTCAAATGGTGGATGTGAGTGGTGGTGTTGTAGGTGGTGAGATATCCATGTCACTCGAAGTGGCATCTAGTGCATTAACGGTGAATAGTGGTGTGAATGTGGGTGCATTAGTGGGTATGAACACGAGATTTAAAAAGGAGGAGGAAGATATGATGTTGGAAGCAGTCAGGGCTTCACAAGACAAGCGAGTCAATGTAAAGAATAAGAGCAAAGACAAGGGCCAAGTAGGCAAAGCAGTCAAAGAAGATCTGGCATATAGGCCATACAATTTTTCCAAAAGAACTCCCTTTTCATAGTGATTTTCATCACTACATGAACATTGTAAATATCATTTTTGGAAAATTAGACTCCATTTTGTTCAAACTGAGGAGTCCTCAAGCTTGAGGAGTATTAGAAGTATTTATGTACCAATTTTCATAATTTTTAGAGCTCATTTGAGCCTCCAAAATAGCCTAGGAACCCAATTTTTAATTAGGCTAGACACTAGGTCTGGATAGGGCCACTAGCTAGTCAAAAACTATAAAAGGAGCTAGAGAACTCATTTTTGGGGAGAAAAAATTGTATTTTGAACTAAGAAGAGCTCTTGTAATTGTCTTTTGATCTTAATCAAAGCTTCCATTGTCTCACTCTTTGTTCTTACTTGTGTGTGCATGTGTGAGTATGTGTGTGCATGCTTGTGTGCTTCTCCATCACCACTTGTGCACATCACTTGCACGAGGTTTTCATACCATCCTCATGTCTTCCGGATTGACATTAAAGGAGGTGCTACTCACCACTGAGCTAAACCAAATTTTGGTGCCGTTGCCGGGGATCGAGTTTTGAGGATGAGCGTGTGATGGTAAGTCGTAGAGTAGAGGCGTTGGAAGAGTAGGTAAGCATTTTCTTTTACTTGTTTTTACCTTCCTCTTCACTTCTATACCCCATATCCATTCATCATCATCTTCACCATTGTGACCACATACATCCATCTCCTTTCATTTCCTCGTTTTCACTTGAGAGCGCGAGCGAGAGAGAGCTTGTATGCGCACTTGTTTTCTGTGTTTCTCTGAGTGTTCTTGCAGGTACCAACTTCCATTGCAGCAACAACAGCTCGAGCAGGTGAGAAAACTATCTGTGCAGGTCTCGAGGCATTGACCTATCGACAAAAAATGCAAATTTTGGTAAAACAAAGTGCACCACCACAAAGCACATGATTATCACATCCTAAATCACTAATTATAGTAAAAAAATTCCATGATTTTCTATCAGCTGTGATTGATGTTGTCAATCACAACCGACAATCATGACTGACAACCATGACCGACAACCACAACCAACACCTCTATCAATCGCGACTGACACCATCGATCGTGGTCGATGTAGAAAAGATTTTTGAAGGAGAGAGTAAAGGATGGCACCAAGGAACCAAATATCAAATTGGGCGCCAAGACGTCCAAAATCGGAATTGGGCGCCAAGACGCCCAAAATCTGGAGTTGGGCGCCAAGACGTCCAAAATCTGGAGTTGGGCACCAAGACGTCCAAAATCTGGAGTTGGGCGCCAAGACGTCCAAAATCTGGAGTTGGGCACCAAGACGTTCAGATGGTAGAGTTAGGCGACTGCATGCCCAAGGCATGCCGAAACAAGCTGACCTGAAAAGGCGGCCAAGTGGGACCCAACCACTCATCATTACACGACAAAGTCTGGTACTGGCGGCGGCCAGGCTCAAGCTGACAAATGAAACTGCCTAATGCATTAACTTCCCATTATTCCCATGTAACGGACTTACCTATTGTACCGGTTCCTCACCTCTCTCCTATAAAAAAGGGAAACCTCAAGAGAAGGGACATGATATAAAGCATATAGTGCAACTACAAGAGAATATAGCTGCAAGTGAGAGCAGGCCTAGAGCTCATAGAGACCTTATGCTGTTTGCTTATGCTACTTATGTGAGAACACTTGGAGTTTGAATTCTGTTGTTCCATTGCTTTGGTATGATTAGTTGTGGTATGATTAGCTAATGGCTTGTATTTTGATTGTGTTACATTTGGCTTTCTAGTTAGTGTGGTCTTGTGCTTTATTCTGCTCCATGCTTGCTGCTGTTGTGACTCTCACTTCTAAGTGTAGTTTCTAGTGATGATATGGAGGCTTGAGGATATGTGTCTATTATGGTAACGTGCTTTAATGTGTTCATGTGTTTACATATGCTCCAGGAGTAGTGCATTTTGCATTCCGTGCACCCACACACTTCACTTCACATCTACAGGTGAAAATTTGGCATGCCCAGTGGGACAGGGCTTCTGGAGATTTCCTTTTCCTTGAGAAATCACTTAGAGTTGAGTACCCTTTTTCTTGAGAAATCACTTAAAGTTTGAGTGCCCGGGGCCACCTCTCCTACTCCTCTTCCTCCTCTCTTGGGTGACTCCTCCTCCTCCTTCTTAACTTCTTGGGCGACTACTCCTCCTCCTTCTTGGCTTCTTGGGCGACTACTCCTCCTGTTTTGGAGTCTTGGGCGACTCCTCCTCTTCCTGGGCGAATCCTCCTCATCTTCCTTCTTGGTTTCTTGGGCGCCTACTCCTCCCCCACTTGAGCAACCTCTTCCTGGGCGAAGACTCCTCCTTCTGGGGCAACCTCTTCATTGGGGCGACTTCCTCCATTAGAAATAGTTCCAAAGATGGTCCATGACCCACACCAAAGCTAGCAAAGAGAAGCAGCTAAGCCCTAAGAAGACACCAATCAAATGTTACCACAGAAGAAGGCCAGATCCTTACCTAACACCCATAAGAAGTCTATCTACCTCAAGCCTAGCTTCTAGAATAGAAGGGTTAGACGACAAGGCTAACAGTCAAAAGACTTTACCTCAAGATACTCTTCTTAATAAGGCTATGGCAGAGGAACTTTCCGCTCTTTTGTCAAGGATAAATATTAGATTTTCTTCATTTCATGGCGGTGCTAAGGAAGATCCTGAAGATCATGTACGAAGCTTTCTTTCAATTTGTAAGAGCAGGGGCTTACAGCAACGACAAGATGCCTTCCTTGCTCTCTTTTCGTCAACACTTGAAGGATTGGCTGACAAATGGTTCAGCCAGTATGCGGAGAACCATTTCCAAACATGGGAAGCATTGAGGACCGAATTTACAGATGCATTTCGGCCAGGTAACTCTACAAAAAGAACGTTAGATGAACTTGAGAATCTAATCTTGCATATGGGAGAATCATTTTCAGAACTTATGACGCAGGCAAGGTCACTCGTGGCAAGATTGACGGAACCACCAGGGGATTTCCTTGTTAACAAGTGGGTGGAGAAAGCCTTGCCGAAATCCAGACAGCAGAAGCTGATAGAGCTTTTGAGACCAGATGCCACTTTGAGAGAATTTGAAGCAGCTTTCACAAGGATTGAGGCTGCACGGGTTCATTTTGGAACACATCCAAGAAAGACTTTTGCCCAAGATGAAGATACTATGACAACCTTGAGGAAGGAACTAGAAACCTTAAAGCTTCAAAGAAATAGAGAAGAGGACAAAGGTACCTCTAAAGGTCTCGCTCAGATACGACAAGAGGTTGAAGAGCTCAAAACATTAAGAGAGGTAAGAATTGGACTATGGTGTTCTCTCTATAGTACTCAAGGACACACATCACAAGAATGTCCAAGGAGGCTAACATGCCAGTTTTGTGGAAAGGGTGGCCATGAGGCCAAGGATTGTTATTTTTTGAAGGGTCTTGGAAATCAGGCTATGATGCCAGGACAACCACCGGCAGCTCAATGGGTAGGGGTGGCTCAGTCCTCCTTGTTAGGACAACGACCCTTACCATCCACTACAACACCTCCTATAAAAACTTTTTACACCAATCAAGGACCTCAACGGCAAGAAGGTAGGCCTCGTCAGAACCGATCACCTAGGCCTATAATGTGTTACATATGTGGGGAGTATGGACACTTCCAAAGTAAATGTTCACTTCCTGAGGATGCCCCACCATGCAAAAACTATCCTGAAACACGGGATGATTACACGAAGGACTGCCCAAAGTCAATGCCGTCTACAAGCACATTAGGTAACTCTTGCCCCCTACATATGATCACAGTAACTAATGATGAGGGCAATGTAGACTCTCCAAGTGCCCAAGTAGTCCAGCTTGAGGAACTTTTTGGAGTAATGACAAGGGCCCAAAAGCAAAAGGCAGCTTTGAAAGATGTTGCCAAGGAAGCAACAGGTTCAACAAAGGACAAGGGAAAAAAAACCATGGAGCATCAACCTTCTCAGGAAGCCAAGCACAACCAAGACAAGGAGAACATATCACTGGGAAAAGTAGGAAGAAATGAAGATACTCTTGAGAAAGTTGTTGACAAAGCTTATGCAGTATCTAAGGAGGACCTAAGGCACTTTCACAATGGAGCTACTTCAAGGAACAATCAAGAAGGCTTTCTCACTGTAGTGCAAGTCTTGTAGAGCACCTACCAACATGTATCTTTATATAACTTGTTAGCTTTGAGTCCTAGATTCAGAGGAGAAGTAATGGCTTCCATAAATGGGTTAGACCCTGGCACCATATTAAGTGGCGGGCAAGGCTTCACTTCTCTAACCTCTCAACAAATACCTATACCATCAACTTATAGCTCAGAACCATCTAGGATGGCACCTCTTACTAATTACAAGAGCCCTAGATTAACTGTAAGTATCAAGGGAACTCCCTTGGTAGGAGTAATAGTTGATGGGGGATCTGGTATTAATCTGATGCTTGAGTACACAATGACATTGCTAAATTTGAAACCAACTAAGGATGCTCATTTTAGAGTATCGTTGGCAGACCAAAGCAAGGTAAGCCCACTAGGCATAGTGGAAAAGGTTGAAGTCGTCATCCATAAGCTAAAATTTGTGTTGGATTTTATGGTAATAACACTCCCAAAGGTGAAGGGAGGATTTCCTCTTTTGATAGGAAGGCCATGGCTACGCCACAGTAAAGTTGTACATGACTGGGGTAGTGACACCTTATGGGTGGCCAGACCAAACAAGGTGATGAGACAGCTTCAAATGGAAGGAGGAACGGATGAAGCCCTAGGTAGTTCTCTAGTTGTTCTCCATCCAGAGCAAACTAGAGGGGAAGAAAAGGAAGATAACAATGGAGAAGATGAACAAAAACTAGACAACAAGGAGCAAACATTTGGGCCACACCTCCTCCACCATGGGTTCTGGAAAATCAAGAAATATCAAGACAAGAAAGGGCACCTTCACCTCCCTGGGCGTCTCCACCTCCTAATTCAAGTTGGGCATCTAGACCTCCTAATCCAAATTGGGCACCTACTCTACCTCCAAGCAGCTGGGCGACTCCACCTCCTCGTCCCAACTGGGTGCCTTCGCCTCCAAGTAGCTGGGCCACTCCAGAGGCTTGGGCTCCATACTCTGCTCAAGGGCCTCCACATTGGGCACCTGAATGTGCAGCTTATCCTCCATCTTGGGCTACCCTTATAACTAATTGGGCGGCCCAATGGGCATCTGGAAAACCTCACACATAGCCATATAAAACAAGATCACCTAACATCAAGGAAGAAGTGGATATAGGAGAAGAAATATCCAATGAAGATCTAGGCGACATCATGGATTGGATTGAGGAGACCAATAATGTTTCATGTTTTACAATAGCAATCAAGGGAAAAGAAGAAGAAGAACCTACTGTGGAGTCTATGGTATTAGGAGAACTAGCTAAAGATTTCCGAAGAGGTAAAGTTATGAAAGGAGTGGAAGGAAGAAAAGGGATTGAAGCAAGCCAAACAGAAGAAGAACTAGTAGAAAGCATTTTCCCATTGGTGGAAGTCCCAGTAGGATGGACATAGGAAAAGACCCAGGAAATCACAATCAATGATAGTCCAGCATTCACCAAGAAAATGTTGTTTAAGGACGAGGCAGTGGCAATTTTGGAACCAGTTAGAGAAGTAAACTTAGGGGAAGAGGAAAATCCACAAAATCTTCTACTGGCAAGTTGGTTGTGGGACCACCCTCTTCTTCTTACAGAGGTAATAACATTCATGCATAATTTTAAAGACATATTTGCATGGAGTTACAAGGAATTGACAGGAATACCAAAAGAGCTGGGAATACACAATATTCCTCTAGTGGCAGAAGCTCAACCAATTAGAGGGAAAATGTATAGGCTAAATCCCAAATATGCAGAGGCAGTCAAGAAGGAAATCCACAAAATGGAGGAACCAGGTATCATAGTTCTTGTAGAACATTCAGAATGGTTGTCCTCTATGGTCATAGCACCTAAGAAGCAACCTAATAAAATCAAGGATTGTGTGGATTTCTGAGCATTAAATAAGGTAACCATCCTTGATGGGTTTCCCACTCCCTTTTCTGAACAAGTGATTGAAGATGTGGCAGGACATGTGCTGTACAGTTTCATGGATGGTTTTAGTGGATACAATCAACTGGAAATCCATCCTGATGATCAACCAAAAACAACCTTTGTAACTCCTTGGGGAACCTATATCTACACCAAAATGGCTTTTGGCCTTAGAAATGCACCAACCACTTTTAATGGGACAGTATATCTAATCTTCAACAAGTTGCTCCTAAAATTCTTAAGAATTTTCATGGATGACTTTTTAGCCTTCTCTGGAGTAGTCTGCGGTGATCCATACTTCTTCAAGTGTGTTGATGATAGGCCTTGAGCCTTGATATGTTGACCAGTGGCAAGGCCTCTCCCTTCAGAGTCTCTAACTCGAGATCCAGATAAGGTAATGTCAATTCTTAAGCTTCCAAGACCTATAAATGCTAAAGAGGTCTAGAGCTTCTTGGGGCACACAAGATATCACCGCAAGTTTATACGCATGTATGCAGAGGTAGCACGACCACTTTCACGGCTTACGAGTAAAATTTTTCCTTTTCAATGGTTTGAAGAAGAAGAATCAACATTCACTTATCTAAAACAAAGGTTGGCATCTGCACCTATACTCATCTCACCTGATTAGTCTAAGATATTCCACGTGCATGTAGATGCAAGCTTGTATGCAGTAGGAGCTATACTGACTCAACCAAGCGAACCACACAAGTTAGATCAGCCCATTCATTACGCGAGTAGGCTCCTCTTAAAAGCTAAGAAGAACTATAGCACCACAGAAAGGGAAGCGTTGACTATTGTATTTGCCCTCAAGAAATTCAGGCACTATTTATTAGGCACTACCTTCACAGTGATTACAGATCATCAAGCTTTGAAATATTTGTTGAATAAGCCACAAGTTGTAGGAAGAGTATGGAGATGGTTGCTTCTCTTCTAAGAATTCGACTTTGAAATTGTACAAAGAAGCGGTAGGCAACATGTCATTGCAGACCACCTCTCTTGCATCAGGCATCCAACTCAAGCAACAAAGGGAGTAGAAGATGATTTCCAAGATAGCCAAATATACAAGGTAAATATAGCACCTACATGGTATGATGATTTAACTCTCCTTCTAGGAAAAGGCCAATTTCGTACTAGGTATACTCCATTGGAAAGGCGTAGACTCCTCCTAAAGAGTAAGAATTTCATGATGGCAAAAGATACCCTCTATAAGGTTGGTCCTGATGGGATGTACAGAAGATGTCTTCAACCTCATGAAACAGAAACTGTTCTTCAATTGGCACATGAGGGAAAGTCTAGTGGTCATTTTCCTGGACATATCACTGCACTGAGGGTACTTCAAAGTGCCCTATGGTGGCCGTATCTCTTCAGAGATGCCACTAAGTTTGCCAAGGCATGTGATGTTTGTCAACGATGTGCACCCAAACCAACATGACAAAGGAACCAGCCGTTTAATATCTTTGTAGCTTGGCAACCCTTTAAGCATTGGGGAATAGACTTTGTTGGCCCAATTTTTCCAGTAGCACAAGATTTAGGTGCAAAGTATCTTTTAGTAGCAACGGATTATGCCACTAAGTGGGCTGAAGTAATAGCCAGTAAGGAATGCACTGCTGAAACGGTAGCCACCTTCTTGTATAATTATATCTTTTGCAGATATGGATGTCCAATAGAGGTCACAACAGATCAAGGGTCTCATTTTGTCAACAAGGTGCACACTTTGATTTTTGAAAAGTATCAAATATTCCATAAGAAGTCATGTGCATACTACCCAAGGGCAAGTGGTGAGGCAAAGAGCACAAATAAGGTTCTCATGCTCTTACTAAGAAAAACATGCTTACAGTTTCCTAATACATGGGGCCATGCATATCTTGGAACCTTGTGGGCCTATAGAACTTCTTTCAAAGCCACAACAGGACATACTCCATTTGAACTAGTGTATGGAATACAAGCAATTGCTCCTTTTGAGTTCTTGCATGGCTCCAACCGCGTGGGAACCAATTGAATTCTTGGATTTACTAGCGCACTCTGAGCCAACATTGTGAGGCTGCAACTTCTTGAAGAAAAGAGAAGGATAGGCAATGAAACTCTAGTGGCAGTATAGGAAAAAAGAAAACAGGATCATGATGCAAACCTCTAGAAATCAAAGATTACGGAAGGAAGCTTAGTTTTGTTGTACCACCCGCGACTATTTGAGAAGAAGGCTAAGAAGAAGTTGATGCCGAGATGGAACGAACCTTTTAGGGTCATACACACACTTCCAAAAGGGGCAGTACAAATCTCCACATTGACGGGCACAATACTGCCCTTAGTCATTGAATCTAAGCTAAAACCCTATGTGGAAAGATAGGAAAGAAGGAATTTACCCTTGTATATAATGTATATACCCTTATGTTATTTCCTATTCACTTATGTCATTTCCTTATTCAGCTATTGGATTTTTCTCATCTATCTTCTTCATGTATCCCATTCCCATTTATCTACTGTCCTTCCCACCCACTCCTAGAACACTACGGCCACTACCATCTTCCTCTTGCTACTCATAGGCATTATGCTACTAACTTCTTCTATCTCTTATCACATAAAATTTCTCCTCCCTACCATCCCTCTAAGCGAAGAAGGGCAAAAAATCATCTCATACCACTTACATGAGCGATACCTCTCATCCTTCCACCGTGGCCATTCTTGGGCAACCTCTCCTCCCTCTCAAGCTCTATGGCCAACCTGGGTGACCCCTCATCCTTCCACATTGCCAAATTGGGTGACCTCTCCTCCCTCTCAAGCTCTATGGCTAACCTGGGCGACCCGTCATCCTTCCACATTGCCAAATTGGGTGACCTCTCCTCCCTCTCAAGCTCTATGGCCAACCTAGGCGACCTCTCATCCTTCCACCTTGCCAAATTGAGCGACGTCTCCTCCCTGTCAAGCTCTTAACCAACCTGGGCGACCTCTAATCCTTCCACATTGAAAAATTGGGCAACCCCTCCTCTTCATGACCATTCTTTGGCGACCTTACTCCCTTCCTCTCTATGGGCCACCTCTCCTCCAACCTTCCTCTACATGTACAACCTCCCCTCCACCCTCTCTCTCTATGGGCGACTTCTCCTCCATCCTTCCTCTATATGGACGACCTCTCCTACACCCTTCCTCTATATGGGCCACCTCTCCTCAAACCTTCCTCTATATGGGCGACCTCCCCTCCAACCTTTCTCTCTATGGGCAACCTCTCCTCCAACCTTCCTCTACATGGGCAACATCTCCTCCACCCTTCCCTTCCTCTCCTAGGAAGACCTCGCCTCCCTTACTCCTCCTTCCAATGCCCCACTCCCTCCAATGCTACAATCCCTCACCTCCTTCCTTGCTTACATGAGCACCCCATCTATCTCCTCTCGTCCCTTCCCCTCCAGGAAACTCCCCTCCTCCTCCCTCTGAATAGGCAAATTTTCCATGCTCTATCACTTTGGCACCTTCCCTCTAAGGTTGACTAGGATCACTTCCCCTCCCTCTCCATCATTCTAAGGCAACCACCCCTCCACTCCTCCCCACCTCTAATCTAACTAGGCGACCCCTTCCCACCTAGGCATACACCTTCTCCCACTTCTAATTTCATGCTAATGCGAGCACCCTTCCCACCTAGGCATACACCTTCTCCCACTTCTAATTTCATGCTAAGGCGAGCACCCTTCCCCTCATGCACTCATACAATTTGGGCGACCACTCGTCCAAGTTGCTTAACCTGGGCGACCACCCCTCAACTACTCCTCTCGTACAAAATTGGGCGACAATCCTCCAAGGTTTCTGACCTGAAAATACATAGAGTTGTCTAAGGCCAACACTCATTGAGATGCGACCTCCCCTCCTCACCCATCTACGGTAGGAGACTTCCCCTTTAATTATCCTTTCCCCTCCAATTATCCTTACCCATATACCCAACGTCATACTAAGGCAGCCACCATCTCCCTTTTCCTCTCTTCCACCCTCGCCCTATAACAGTCCGGCAGCACCTCTACCTAATCCCAAGGCGACTTCTTTACTCTCCACCAGTCCTCGATTAGCTTTTCTCCACCACGGCTCCACCAGTTCGCTTCTAGCGACGATTCCTCCCTAAGGCCTCCTTAGCGCATTTGTTCCCTTCCTATTTAGGCGACCCCCTCCTTTATAATTAGGCGACTCCATCCTTGAGGACTAATTCTACTTTCCATAATAGATCAGACGCCCACTCCGCACACTGCCCTAAATCATTAGAGTTTTTTGGATCCTGTGAGAATATGTATACACATCTCTGTCTATCCTCATATCTTCCATCCTTAAATTGTGCTACTGGTGTTATATTTAAGGGAACTTCTAGGTTTCTCATCCTAATGAGAAACTTATGCATCCCATCTTGATACACATAGGTTCCAAACCTATTTGTGTACATACACTTGAGAATATTTCATAATCACTAGTTTCAAAGGGTTCATTTGTTTCATTTAGGTTTTCCATGTTATCTATCTGTCCTAAATCTTTTTCTTATAAATCTCCTAACACTAGCTCTATTTCTCTCCTTTTTAGCTCTTGTTTATCAGGTGTGAACAATTTATTACCAGATCTCAGAATCATCCAACTAATTCACGATTCTGTGAATAAAATCATCTTCTCCTCGATTCTGTGAATATTCTACATGTTTCTCATGATTCTTGAATAGAATCGTGTTTACCATGATTCTGTGAAGAGAATCGTGTTTTTCACGATTTTGTGAATAGAATCGTGTTTTTCACGATTTTGTGAATAAAATTGTGTTTTTTCATGATTCGGTGAAGAGAATCGTGTTTGACCACGATTTTCCGGATAGAATCGGGTTTACCACAATTCTGTGAAGATAATAGTGTTTTTCACGATTCTGTGAAGTCAATCGTGTTTTTCATGATTATGTGAAGATAATAGTGTTTTTCACGATTCTGTGAAGACAATCGTGTTTTTCACGATTTTGTGAAGAGAATCATGTTTGACCACGATTTTATGGATAGGATCGTGTTTACCACGATTCTGTGAAGAGAATCATGTTTTTTTACGACTTTATGAAGACAATCGTGATTTCCACGATTTTGTGAATAGAATCGTGTTTTTCACGATTCTGTGAAGAGAATCGTGATCTCCACGATTCTGTGAATAGAATCGTGTTTTTCATGATTTTGTGAAGACAATCGTGATTTCTACGATTCTGTGAATAGAATCGTGTTTTTCATGATTCTGTGAAGAGAATCGTGATTTCCACGATTCTGTGAATAGAATCATGTTTTTCATGACTTTGTGAAGACAATCGTGATTTCCACGATTCTGTGAATAGAATCGTGTTTTTCACGATTCTGTGAAGAGAATCGTGTTTTTTGCGATTTTGTTCCCAAAAAATCGTGATTGCTCACAATCGTTAAAAAACACGATTTTCTTATGAAAATCGTATTCTGGGAATCACGATTTTGTGTTTGATTAGGGAATCACGATTTTGTGTTTGATTACAGAATCGCGATTCTGAGAAAATTTTTGTAAATTTTTGGTTTTTGATTTCCAGGTATCTTTTTACTCTAATGGTAGCACCTTAGCAAAATAATGGCATGCAATAAAGGACTTTTTTCAAAACAATGATTTTTTTACCAAAAAATTCAAAAAACAGAAAGTCGCGATTCCGTGTTTTTTACAAATTTCTATGTTTTTTGTGCCTTTATCAAAAGATTGAACTTGAAATCATGTAAAAACTCCTTCCTGATAAAAAAAATGTCCATAAGCTTTGTAATTGTAGAAGAGCACGATTTTGTCAGCTCCTCTTCTTTTACACAAATGAATTTTTTTATGAGATTTCAGGCTTTTATAGTCTTTAGACAATCGCGATTGTGTGTGTGTTTTTTTTACAAAATTTTAACTTCTCATTGTATGATTCTTCTCCCTTAGCAATTTTGTGGTTTTAATTCACAATTCTTATCCTTTCCAACAAAATTTGCTCTTTATCCTACGGATGAAAATCACGATTCTGTACCCAATTCTCCAATCTACTCATTTGATGCTCAATTCTTACTGAAATTTTGAAATTTTAATTTCCTTTACTCATGTAACCTATGAAACCTTTTAATTTCACTTACCTCTATACCCAATAATGCAAACTAAGTCAAATTCTTTATCTTACTGAAAATTGTGATCCTGTGAAGAGAATCGTGTTTTTCTCTGAACTTCCATCTTTTGCACTTTTTGACTTTTCTTTCCACCTGGTCTTCTTCAATGTTCTTTACCAACTCCAGATCACTTGTCACCTGCAATTATTCACCATCAAAACTCATTCAAAGAGTATTTTTGAAAAATTTAAACAACAACTTTCACTCTAGATATTTTTTATTTTCTTTCAATTTCCAGATTTTTCTCTTCACTTCATCTCCTCCACTTTTAACAACAATCCTCCACTCCAACTTCCTAAGAAAAAAGAACTTTGTTTGAATTTTTAATGAATTTTTTTTAGTATTTTGCCCTAAATCAAGGTAAACACTCCAGTTAGGGTTTTCTAGTTTCAAGATCCTTTGATCTTTTGTTTCATGATTGGTTATATTCTTTTATGCTTGCAATCTAACCAGTCTGGAAGTAGTGCTTCTCAAGAAAATGTGTGCTAAGAATTACAAGTATCAATTCATGCAAAGATAAACTCAAATACTTTTTTTCAAGAGCCAAACAAAATTTTTCAAGATTATTATCCTTTTTGAATAATCAAATGGATCAATCTATTTGCACATAGCTACTTTACTTGACTTTCCTCATTGCAATCATGTCATCTTTTCCAAGATTAACAAATTCGCTTGGTACTTAGTCAAAAAGCACTCTAGATATGCAAAGATAGTCACATTTTACCTTCCCTTTAACAATCTTGATTCAAGTTTTTCCTCAAACCTGCACTTTACTCTTAAAAGAAATGAGCAACTATCAATTTGCAAGAATTTCACAACTTCTTTTATCCCAAAAGGTTAACTCATGCTTTCTTTTCCCAAAAGACAAGCAAAGAAACCTACCTTTTCATTTTCCTTTCTTGATTATAGAGTATTACCTTTTCAATGTGTTCAAATACCATCAACAATGGAAGATCCAACAAGGTCCAAAACTTCAATGAAGCTTTTGCTTTGTTCCCCAGCAACGGTGCCAAAAAATGTTTGTTGTTACCCTTTGGAGTTGTCCTCTCCAATCATTTTAGCATAAAGGATCAACTACACATTTTTGAATTGTCAATCTGGGAAGTATGCAAAGACCACAACCCCTTCTAGTTCATGGAATCCAAGAATAAGAGTTAAATGACTGTTTTTCTGAGAAATTATGAAGAAGGAGAGAAATATCTAGGGTTTTGGTTATCTTGAGTTCTACAACATCATTTTCAATGATCTTTGTGCCTAAAGTGTGTCATTTCCAGAGAAGAACACAATTATGAAGTCAAAATTCAAAATTAGTACCTGTATCACACAGATGAGACAATCGCGATTCTGTGAAATTTGAGACTTTCCATGTCCAGCTTTGTTCTTCTGCACTTTCTTACTCAATATGCTAAGAATCACCTCTCTTCATACTCATTACTCAAAAATACACAATTGAAGCTCACAAATTTCATGGATCACACAAAGAATAGACTCAACAAATCAAAAGAAAGTACATGAAAGGAGAAAACATGATTTTCTGCAAGAGAGCTCTTCACATTACTTGGATAGAAAAATAATACAACCAACCCTCTCAAAATAGAGGAAATTATCTTTTATACATTTTCAAGTGTCCTCTTTCACACTTGAATTTTGGTACTTTTCCCTTCTAGTCTAAAAATATGCTATCAAAGAGCTTCCAAAAATTCTAGAAAAAATACATATGATTCTAATTTACAATGAGGAAGACTCTTCCTCATTTTTACATCATTTGCATAAATATTTCTACAATTTTTTGACATTTTACAAATATGTCCCATCAAAAAATGTTTCTTCTAACATATGGCTAGAATAACTATGGGAGAAAAATAAAGAATGATAAAGAATACCTGAGTGTAAGTATACAAACTATACCTCCCACCTGATGGGCATGTTACACAGTATACAAGTGACTGCGTAAGATCAAGAATCAAGTAACCCCCATCAAGTGACAACAGTGTCGAAAGCTATCCTGTGGTAGAGCTTTAGTCAAAGCATCTGCAGCATTATCTCGAGTATGAACCTTCTCAAGAATAATGCTCTCAGTGGCTAAGCAATCTCTAATGAAGTGATACCTGACCTCAATGTGCTTGGTCTTTGCATGATAGACCGGATTCTTAGCCAAAGCAATGGCACTCTGACTATCACTGAGCAAGCGAGGTACATGTTGAGGTAAACCCATATCACAAGCCAGATGAAGAAAGCCACAATGCTTCCTTACATGCCTCACTTGCTGCAACATACTCTACTTCTGTGGTGGAAACAATTGTACATTCTTGAAGACGAGATCTCCAAGAGATAGCACCTCCAGCAAAATGAAAAATGTACCTTGATGTAGACTTATGATTTTCTACACAACAAGCATAGTCAGAATCTTGTAGCCAATAATGGATGCTTTCCCTCTACCTAAGCATAGACACTTGTCCTTAGTGCCACTCAAATATCTCAAAATCATCTTGACTGCTTCCCAATGTTTCTTACTAGGATTAGACATATATCTGCTCACAACTAATGCAATGTCTGGTCTTGTAGCTACCATAGCGTACATGAGACTACCAGTAGCAGACTGATAGGAAATTTTGGTCATGAATTCCTTTTCCTCATCTGATTTGGGGCAGTCATCCTTTCTCAATTTCACATATGTGGGTAAAGGTGTACTCAATGCCTTTCCACCCTGCATATTGAACCGGTGAAGTACTTTGGATATGTACTCACTTTGAGACAAGTATATGCATCTTTTACTCCTATCACGAGTAATGCGCATGCCAAGAATATGTTTGGCATCCCCCAAATCCTTCATATCAAATGTCTGATTCAACTTCTTTTTGAGAATTGACAAATCATAAGAGGACTTCCCAGCAATCAACATATCATCGACGTAAAGTATCAAGCATATTAAGCTGCCATCAGAGCATCTCTTTGTGTAGAGACAATGATCATCATTGCTCTGAGAATAGCCTTGGGACTTCATAAAAGCATCAAAATTTTGGTACCATTTTCTAGGCGACTGTTTAAGTCCATACAAACTCTTCTTGAGCTTACAAACTAGACTTTCCTTGCCAGGAACTACATAACCCTCTGGTTGTTCCATATAGATCTCATCTGTAAGATCTCCATGCAAGAAAGCTGTTTTCACGACTAGCTCTAAGTCCTCCATTGCAACGAATCCAAGCAACATGTGCAAAGTAGTCATCTTGACCACTGGAGAGAAGATTTCCTCAAAATCAACACCATGTTGTTGCTTAAAACCCATTGTAACAAGTTGCGCTTTATATTTTGGAGAAGCACTATCTTATGTGAATTTCAGCTTATATACCCATTTACATGGTAAAGCTTTCTTGCCCTTTGGCAAAGGTACTAAGTCCCAAGTACCATTCTTGTGAATAGAATCCAACTCACTCTTCATGGCACGCTCCCACTTGACATGATCCTCTGTCTGCATAACCTCTTTGTAGCAAGAAGGCTCATCGGCATCTCTTAGCATAACAAAATCTAAACCTGGAACATATCTATCAGGTGGATGTGAGATAGGTGCAGAACATCTCAATGGTTGTTGAACAGGAACATGTGCAGACTGATCTGAATGGAC
This sequence comes from Ceratopteris richardii, assembly GCA_020310875.1. Lineage (NCBI taxonomy): Eukaryota > Viridiplantae > Streptophyta > Polypodiopsida > Polypodiales > Pteridaceae > Ceratopteris > Ceratopteris richardii. The sequence goes on from CM035416.1 coordinate 175,934,445, forward strand.
ATTCTCTTGAACATCCTTATGTGCAACATTTTTATGCATGCTAACTGGAGGACTAGTATCCTCAAACACCACTCTTCTCACTTCAACCTCCTTAGTGGGCTGTTCATGCATCTTAGACTCATTAAAAATGACATCACTACTTCTTATCACTGACTGTGTTTCAGGATCCCATAAGCGATATCCAAATTGTCCTTCTCGACCATATCCAAGAAAAATGCATTTCTTTGACTTATGGTCCAACTTTTGTCTAAGATTCTTGGGTATATGAACATATGCTTCACACTCAAAAACTCGAAGATGATCATAATATGGTGGCTTCCCTATCCATAACTCTTGTGCCTCTTTCAGATCTTTGGCAGTACTAGGTGGAAGGTTAATCACATGAATTGCATTCAATATTGCTTCTACCCAAAAACCTTGTGAGAGGTTTGCATGATGAAACATAGAGACTACTCTATCTTGAACAGTTCTATTCATCCTCTCAGCTACACCATTTTGTATTGGGGTATAAGGAGCTGTAAACTCTCTACGAATCCCTCTAGACTGACAGGAAAGGCTGAATTCATGTGAGGTATACTCACCCCATTATCTGAACGTAAAGCCTTAAGCTTAGTTCCTTTTTCAGTCTCAACTAAAGCAAGCCATTTTCTGAAAGTAGGGAATACATCATCCTTTTATTTGATAGGATATACCCAAACTTTTCTAGTAGCATCATCTATGAAAGTGACAAAGTAAAGAGAACCACCTAAGGACCTAGTGGGCATAGGACCACACACATCTGTGTTGGAGAAACACTCACTAATTGGACATATATTTGAAGGTCAAATCTTAGGAAGAAAACCCCATGCCTATGTGAAGGGACAAATTCACAAATGTATTATACTTGTAAAGTTAGTTCACTTTAGTTCTAGAAGTTTTTCAAAAGTTACGGGAATGAGAAAGTCTATATAAGTTAGTTAGTATTAACTGACGCGGTGAGAAGAAGAAGGAGGAAGACAATGAGAAAGCGAGAAGAACTCATTTTTGTATGACTGAGTATAGTCGGGCTTCTCTGAGTGAGAAAGCATCTGTAAAACTTCTGAGTTTTTTATAGTTATGAGAAGAACTGAGTAAAGTTCTGTGTATGAGCCTCTCTCCATCATCTCCATGATTACCTACTGTGTGATGAGTTACAAAGATCAAGTTTTCCAAGCAACTCGATGCCTGGCATCGAATCTCTGTTGATAAGTCATATTTTCATTTATATTTTTCATTCAGTACTGAAGTGTTTTGAAAACATGATGTTGTTGGAGCAACTCGATGCTTGGCATCAAATTCCAGTTGATAAGTCATATTCTAAGTGTGCATGAAATCACCTATAGTTTTGGTGTCCAAAAGATCAAGACTTTATGCGGGAAGTCGATGCCCGGCATCGAATCCCTATTGAAAAGTGGCCAAAAACATCCCAAGTCGATGCCCGGCATCGAATTCTCGTTGCAAGTCGATGCTAAGCATCGAATTCTAATTTTAAACAGGCGCTCTTACTAAAACAGGTAAAATTTCTAGTTTTGGAAGGTTATATAGGGTCATCTTGTGAGAGCCATAACTTGAGTTCTAGAGATCCGTTTGATGCATATAATAGCTTGTTGGAAAGCTCTACTCTTCTAGTTTCAGCCTATAAAGTTTCATGGAGAAATAATACTTGAGCTAGGAGAAATTAGCAAAATACTGAAGGTATGTCATTTCAGTGACTAGGAATTTCTGTAGAAGCAAAGTTCTCACTTTAGGCTATCATTTCTCAAAGTTTGGAGTGGCAATGAGTTAATGGTGACCATAGAGGTGTTCTAGTGTCACATTAATTCATTTCTTGTGGTGTTTCATACATCAACAAGTGGTATCAGAGCGGAAAGATTCTCGAGAGCAGAAGACGACAAAGGTACGAGAAGTTTTGTAAAGTTTTCCATTAAAGTTTCAAAGGTGAAGCATTTGAAGACACAAGGCATCAAAAGGTTACTTCAAAAGTATCCTCATACACAAAGAACTTCAAAAGGTATTATCCTTTATCCTTTAAGCTCACAGGTTGCAGCAGAAGGAAAGAACTATGGCAGATCATATCTCCATTGACAAACTGGACAGAGATAATTACCCCGCATGGGTAATGAGAATGGAAGCCTTACTTATGAGTAAGGATCTCATGGTATATGTAACAGGTGAAGAAGAGAAGCCAGAATTTGAAGATGAAAGCCGACCAAAGAAAGAGGAACTTGATGCTTTAAAGCATTGGCAGAAGAAGGATGCAAGTGCAAAAGCCTACATCTACAATACAATCTCTGATCATTTGCTACCACACATCAGAGGATTGGAATCATCTGAAGATATATGGAATGCATTGGAGTATCATTTCCAAAGCACTACTAAAGCAAGGAAAACAAGTCTATGGTCAGAGTTTACAACATTCAAGAAGAAGCCAAGCCAAAGTATTAGTGATTATGTCACTAAGATGAAGGATCTTGCAGATAGTCTTGGATCCATAGATGAAGATGTTGAAGATCACAGATTGATTGCTCAACTACTTGCAGGTTTGAGAGGGGATGAAAGGTGGAAACCTTTTGTCTTATCAACAGAACTTTCATTAAATCATTATGTTCCAGATTTGAATCAATTACTTGGTTTGATGCTCACATATGAGCAAGACTTGAAGGGAGATGGAGATAAAGGACAAAGTTCTGCAATGTACATGAAGAATAAGAAGAAAGGAGATAAAGGTAAAGCAAAGGATGAAGAGGAGTCTAGTTCTCAAGCTTATTATGCAAGAGGTAAAGGCACTGGCAGAGGAAGAGCAAGAGGTTTTGGAAGAGGAAGAGGTAATCAAAATAACAACAAGAAGGCTTGCTGGATCTGTGGATTGAGTAATCATTTGGCTCATGACTGTTGGCACAACCAACAAGGATCAAACCAGAATCAAAACAACAATAGCAGAGGTCGAGGTGGAAGATATCAAAATAATTTCCAAAGAGGTAGACAAAGTCAAAGAGGAGGCTATGGTAGAGGTGGAGGAAGAAGTTGGGGACATAATCAATCCTACAACACCACCTACTACAACTATGCAAATGACACACAGAATGAAAGTCATACATCATTGATGATGAACTCAATCAACACATCAGATAAAGAAGATCTAAAGGTATTTTACATTGACTCGGGATGTTCTAATCATTTGTCAGGAAACATAGAATTGATGTCAGATTTGGAAAAAGGCATTTCGAGTCACACAGTTCAAACTGGTGATAATACAAGACATAGTGTACATTCAATTGGAAAAGTGAAATGCAAGAGTGGAGCAGATTTGCTAACCAATGTTTTGTATGTTCCTACAATACCTAAAAACTTGATTAGTGTGGGACAGATAGTTGAAAAAGGTTTTCAAGTCAGGTTTACAAATGAAGGAGTATTTGTGGAAGATCCAGAGAATGGATATAATCAGATTGTCTCTGGTAAGAAAGAAGGTAGACTCTTTACTTTAAGAGTGCAAGGGAACATTGGTCAAGCTTTGCTCATAGATGGTGAAGGAGTGATTACAGAACTTGATCTCTGGCATAAGAGATTAGGTCATTTCAATGAAAGAGGAATTAAAGCTATGGTTGCTAATCAGTCTATACTAGGATTACCAAATGTGCAAAGTCAACATATGGTTTATAAATGTGAAGCATGTCAAATGGGAAAAGCACACAGGTTACCATTTCAGAAGAAAGGATTCAAACATGATGGAGTACTTGAGCTCATTCATACAGATGTATGGGGACCAACAAAAGAAGGATCTATCAGTGGCTCAAGGTATTATGTTCTTTTTATTGATGATGCTACAAGATGGATAACATTATATGTTTTGAAGGAAAGATAAGAAGTGTTTGGAGCTTTCAAGCATTTTCATGCATATGCAGAGAGAGTCACAGGTCAAAAGCTTAAAAGACTGAGGTCTGATGGAGGGGGAGAATACTTCTCCCAAGAGTTCAATGATTATCTTTGGAATGCAGGTATTAAGATAGAAATAACTTGCAGGTATACACCACAACAAAATGGTGTAGCAGAAAGAAGGAATAGGACTTTGGTTGAGTTTGCTAGAGCTATGCTGAAGGAGAAGAACTGTCCAAATTATCTTTGGGCTGAGGCTATAAATACAGCCACATATCTTGTGAATAGATTACCATGTGCAGCTCTGAATGGAATGACTCCATATGAAGCTTGGTGGGGTAAGAAACCAACACTAGATCATTGTAGAGTGTTTGGATCAATTGCATATGCTTATGTGCCATCACAGCTTAGGCATAAACTTGAACCAAAGGCAGAAAAATATGTGTTCATTGGTTATGATGAAAAGCAGATGGGTTACAGGTTGTGGAATCCTCTAACCAAACAATTTCTTGTTTCTAGAGATGTTACATTTGATGAACAGAAAAGTTGGTATGCAGATCAAAGTCATACAGCTGAAGAATTTGAAGAAGAGGTAAGAAGATGTGAGAAAGGAAAATCAATTGTGCAGGTAAATAGAGATGAGGACTATATGCAAGCAAGTACATCCACAAGTGGATTAACAAGAAGAAATGAAGAAGCTCCTATATTTGATGAAGAAGTGTATCCAGACACATATGAAGAATGTGAACCAAGAAGGTCAAGCAGGACTAGAAGACAACCAGAAAGGTATTCTTATGATACTTCTTACATAACTCAGAAGAACTATGCATATATGGTCAAAGATGATGAAGAACCTCAGAACTATGATGAAGCTAAAGGTAAGAAGCAATGGGAAGAAGCAATGAAGGAAGAGTTCAATGCACTGGAGGAGAACAAGACATGGGAACTTGTTCCTAAACCAAATGGTAAGAAAGTAATTGGAAATAAATGGGTTTATAAAGTGAAGAAGATTGCAGATGGAAGTATAGCCAGATACAAAGCCAGATTGGTGGTGAAAGGCTATTCCCAGACCTATGGCATAGATTATGATGAGACATTCAGTCCCGTAGCTAAGATGTCAACTATAAGGACAATCATTGCTATTGCAGCTTCAAAAGGATGGACTCTAAGTCAATTGGATATAAAAAATGCATTCTTGAATGGATACATATCAGATGAGGTATACATGGAACAACCTCAAGGATTTATAGATTCCAGGTATCCAAATTTTGTTTGCAGGTTGAGAAGAGCTCTCTATGGATTGAAACAAGCTCCAAGAGCTTGGAACTATAGACTGGTGAAGTATCTCAATGATCTTGGATATCAAAGTTCAAAAGCAGATTCAAGTCTACTTATCAAAAGAACAGAGGAAGGTACAATCTACATTTGTATTTATGTAGATGACATTATAATCACAGGTACTTCAGATGAAGGAATCAAGGAGGTAAAGAGATTGCTTGAAAAAGAATTCAAGATAAGTGACCTAGGAAAGTTATCATACTTTCTTGGAATGGAAGTTACTTATACAGATCATGGCATATATGTGTCACAAGAAAGGTATCTTCTGAACTTGTTGAAGAAGTTTGATATGGAAAATTGCAGAGAAGCTTCAACTCCACTTGAAGTTAATCACAAGCTCAGTAAATATGATGGTGCAGACTACAAAGATATGAGGAAGTATCAATCTCTTGTGGGTAGTTTGATTTATGCTACACTAACAAGACCTGATCTTAGTTATGCAGTGGGAGTCTTGTCACAATTCATGCATTGTCCAAAGGACCCACATTGGATTGCAGGTCAAAGAGTTCTCAGATATATCAAAGGAACTATAAAGGAAGGATTATATTATCCTTTTACATCAGATTTGAAGTTGAGAGCCTATAGTGATTCAGATTGGGCAGGTAATCAAGATGACAGAAGATCAACTCATGGTTACATGATATATATTGGTGATAAGCTTGTAAGTTGGTGTTCAAAGAAACAACATACAGTAGCATTATCATCAACTGAAGCAGAGTACAAAGGACTTGTGGAAGCAGCTAAGGAAGTCATATGGATGCAGACATTGTTCAAGAGCTTAGGCATTGATCAAGGTACACCTACAATACATGGAGATAATATGAGTTCACTTTATCTTGCAGCAAATCCAGTATTTCATGCAAGGACAAAGCACATAGAGATACAATATCATTTTCTCAGAGAAAAGGTAATGGAGAAGGAGATTGAAGTGGAGTACATTTCTACTAAAGATCAGTTAGCAGACATAATGACAAAGAGCTTGGATGGTGTGAAGACCAGCAGATTCAAAAGCATGGCAGGAGTAAAAGAAAAGAAGAAGATATGAAGAAACAGGGAATGTCAATTAGTGATTGAGGGGGAGCTGTTGGAGAAACACCCACTAATTGGACATATATTTGAAGGTCAAATCTTAGGAAGAAAACCCCATGCCTATGTGAAGGGACAAATTCACAAATGTATTATACTTGTAAAGTTAGTTCACTTTAGTTCTAGAAGTTTTTCAAAAGTTACGGGAATGAGAAAGTCTATATAAGTTAGTTAGTATTAACTGACGCGGTGAGAAGAAGAAGGAGGAAGACAATGAGAAAGCGAGAAGAACTCATTTTTGTATGACTGAGTATAGTCGGGCTTCTCTGAGTGAGAAAGCATCTGTAAAACTTCTGAGTTTTTTATAGTTATGAGAAGAACTGAGTAAAGTTCTGTGTATGAGCCTCTCTCCATCATCTCCATGATTACCTACTGTGTGATGAGTTACAAAGATCAAGTTTTCCAAGCAACTCGATGCCTGGCATCGAATCTCTGTTGATAAGTCATATTTTCATTTATATTTTTCATTCAGTACTGAAGTGTTTTGAAAACATGATGTTGTTGGAGCAACTCGATGCCTGGCATCGAATTCCAGTTGATAAGTCATATTCTAAGTGTGCATGAAATCACCTATAGTTTTGGTGTCCAAAGGATCAAGACTTTATGCGGGAAGTCGATGCCCGGCATCGAATCCCTGGTGAAAAGTGGCCAAAAACATCCCAAGTCGATGCCCGGCATCGAATTCTCGTTGCAAGTCGATGCTAGGCATCGAATTCTAATTTTAAACAGGCGCTCTTACTAAAACAGGTAAAATTTCTAGTTTTGGAAGGTTATACAGGGTCATCTTGTGAGAGCCATAACTTGAGTTCTAGAGATTCGTTTGATGCATATGATAGCTTGTTGAAAAGCTCTACTCTTCTAGTTTCAGCCTATAAAGTTTCATGGAGAAATAATACTTGAGCTAGGAGAAATTAGCAAAATACTGAAGGTATGTCATTTTAGTGACTAGGAATTTTTGTAGAAGCAAAGTTCTCACTTTAGGCTATCATTTCTCAAAGTTTGGAGTGGCAATGAGTTAATGGTGACCATAGAGGTGTTCTAGTGTCACATTAATTCATTTCTTGTGGTGTTTCATACATCAACAATCTGTATGAACGGGATCTAAAGGCTGAATTGAAGAGTCAATGTGCCTTCTATGCACATCTTTGGTTTGCTTTCCATATTGACAATGCTCACAAAATGAAAAATTAGAGAAAGATAACACAGGTAAGTAGCCAGAACGAGAAAGATTTTCCATTCTGCTACGAGATATATGGCCCAAACGACCATGCCAAATACAAGCCATAGGCTGTTCAGTGACATCTAACAAGTGTTCTTTCTGTGATACAAATAAAGGATAATGTGAGCCAACTTTGCTTCCTTTTGCAATAACCATATTGCCCTTTGATATACAAAAGGACTGAGCATAGAAGACCACCTTGTAACCAAGGTCATCAAGTTGACCAACTGACATCAAACTGCGTGATAACTGAGGTACATGGCATACATTATGCATAGTAAATTTTGAACCATCAATGAACTGCACAACCACATCTCCAATCCCCACAACATCACACTGGTAAGAGTCACCAAGTCTCACAGTACCAAGAGACTTTGCTGCATAATTAGAGAACCATTCTCTATGTGGTGTCACATGGAAAGAAGCACCAGAATCTAGCAGCCACGTGTGGGAAAGAGAATCAGCCATAAGTGCCTTAGATGTCACAATACTATCAATTGTCAACACATCAGCATCATCAGAAATAACATTAATTTCTTCAATCTTCACAGTCGAAGTAGATGGTGCAGGTAACTGTTTAACATGCCCATCAACATTTTGTCCTTTACCTTAAGCATTCTTTAATGCATAATAGTCTTTCTTCATGTGTCCTTTCTTATGACAATAATGACATTCGATATCCCTCTTCCTTGATTTACTTCTACTCTTATTCCGTTGACCATTCTTTTCCTTGTTCTTACTCCTGCCACATTGCTGATTCTTTCCTTGGTAAGAATCACAAACAATATATGCATCTCCACTCTGAGTGCCAACCATAGATTTTCTACGAATCTCCTCACTCAAAAGTGCTCCACAAATGTCATCATAGACGAGTTTACCACCAGGTGCACTGTTGCTAATAGCTGTGCAAAATGTATCCCATGATGATGGGAGGGTGCATAACAACAATATTGCTTTCATTTCATTATCCATATCCATTTTTTGAGCTTGTAACTGGGAGAATATAGCATGAGCAACAACACTATCTGTGTCCTTCATACGAAGGTCATATAATTTTCTCATCAGATACACTTTATTTGATGCCGTCTCTTTTTCATATGTATTGCATAACTTCTTCCAAAGCTCCTTTGCACTTTCACAGTCTAATACTGTAAAGTAAACATTATCTGCCAGGTGCAAGCGAATGGTAGACCTGGCCATTTCATCTAACTCATGCCAATATCTTCATCCATGTCAGTAGGCTTCTTTGAAATCCCATTTACTGGCTTCCATTGCCTCCTTTGAATCAGCACATCTTTAATCTGATTCTTCCAGAGAGCAAAGTTTGTGCCATCAAATTTTTGGATCTCAAAATGGTCTTTGCCCTGCAAGTTATAGCTCCTCCTCGGAACACTAGCACTAGACCCTGATCCACCGGATGTGCCTGAGACCTCTGATGCCATGATGGTAGAGAACTGAATAGAATGATAATGGAACTAAAAGAGTCCAAACACCAACAAATAAGTTTATCAAGGAGTAAATCGACCACTATATAGTTGACTAAACTAGAAATCTGGAAAAATTTTGCTAGAGTATCCTCTTCAAAATTAGCATATGACTAGTGTCAAAGTATCATAAAACTGCAAGTACTGACATGTCTACCTGCATAGTGAATGACTGACTCCACTGCATATAATCAGTTACCCAATAGAAGCCAAGTAGGCTTATCGAGCACCTATGAACAACTATCATACGTCTCCTATGGTGAGGCTGCGTAAGTCTTCCACCTGCATCATCGAAGAGACCTCGACATCTGGGTGTCTCCCAGTTAAGAAAACCTCACCACAACCCTCTTTATCAAACGTAAAAGGCTTTATGCAAAGAACGTAACCGCTATATCAATGACCACATGGACGTACATAAGCGGTATCCATAGAAGCATACATGGTGTGTATGTGCTCAATATATGCAGTAAAATGACACTAAAAAGGTTGAATACACAGCCCAAAAAACTAGCCAATATTACCTGCAAGTGTCTGTCAACTCTGATGTTTTAGGCTTAAAAAACCTGCATAAATTTGCAGCGACTGCTCCCACCAAAACTGAAAGCCTCTTGAGAAACTTGTAATTTTATGAGTGTGGCTGAAAATACAGCCCCAAAGGTTGATATTTATATTCATAGAAGTACAAAGCACACTCTTCTTGATGATCTTGGACCTGTGTGAAGAGAACTATGTGCGAAAGTGCTCCAAAATGGCTCCAAAAGACACCCCAAAAATGCTTCAAAAATAGACTTTAAAAGCAAAGAATGAAGCTTTGAGGGACCAAAACTTGTTCAAGGTAATGTCAACCTTAGTCTTTCCCCTTCTTCAGACACCACAAGAGTGTAGCTTAGTGGCAAGATATTGCCACTGTTAAGCGAACTCTGGGGGGAACAATACTGGGATGGGTGACCTCCCGAGAGGTACCGGGAACCTCTATATTCCTTGATCGTTGATATCCTCCCTCGCACGCAGCCAACGGTGACTCGGATGACAAGGTATGCCAAGGTCTATGCCTTGGTCGCCACCTTAGTCGTAAGCCTTGGAGAAAGCCTTGGGGGGGGGGGGGGGCTCACTTCGCTCGCACAAAAGGAACAAAGCTTTTGCCTCGAATTGCTTTGATACCAATGAAGTATTTCGATGGCGATGCACCACAATGCGCTCTCCTTCTCGAGAGCTCCACGACGATATGCTCAGAGTAGAAAACCGAGCTCCTGAGGCTGCACACAGTACTCCGCACAGAGGCTGCAGAATACGTAGAAAAGACAATACACAAGGAGCATGGAGAGAGACTTCTTAGGTCTTACAAATGCGGTCGAACTTATAGTCTGTGATTGACCAGGACACTATATGTTTTATTAAAGAACATATAAAAAGAAGTGTCCGGTGGCCATTTGGCCTTTCACATGGACACTAACGGTAACAACAATGGGTTAGTGTGGGTGAATTTATACAAAGTTCATTCGTGAGTGAATTATTACAAAGGTAGGGTTTAGTCGGGATGGGTGTTATGTTGTACAAAGAATCATGTGGCAGCTTCTAGATACGTTTCGATATCCATTTCCTAAGAGTTGATGAGTGGGTGGTATTTGTCTGCTGAGGTACAAAAGGTGATTTTGGTGGTTGTGGTGTCGATGGGTGAAGAGATTTCAAAGGGGAATATATTACATGGATGGAGTTTTGAGCTATAATACAATGCTTGGGTACCCAGATCTACGTGTGTGTGGGTCGATTTATGAGGTACTTCTTGGAGATCCAAATCTTTTGAACTCTTACTATTGGAAAACAAGGCCGAGGGTATGTTGACTATTGACTTTGATTCTACTTGGACTTCTTCTTGTCATTGTCTGCATTGTTGGAATTGCTGGTGCTTTCTATCCTTTTGGAACCCGTACCTGCTTTATGCAGGTAGTCTCTGTCTGTTGATTCTGCTGCCATCTTTGTGTCGCCTGGTATGGTTGTCGACCTAGGTTCCTAAGTTGTGGTTGACGCTTTTGTGATTGAGGGTGAGAGGTTAGGTTGACACTCTGCTTTGGAAAAGAAGGGAGGTCCAACACTAACAAAATTTGCCCATTAGGAAGTGAGACATTCTGTACAACAGATCTATACCAGTCCGTAGTAAGTGTGGAAGGATGGACACTGAAGGTTATGCTATCCCTCTGTCCGTTGATGCAGTCCACCAGATCACGGATGGTCCCCATTTGTCCACTGAAGGAAGAAGCATGGAAGATCCCTTGGCGATCTCCTAACTGGCAACTATCCATCACCAAGCTCTCATGGGTTGACTTTGGAGGGAGCATGCTTAGCCGATGGATTTGTCCAAAGATCTTCAATCCCCTTTTGGAATCATTTCATATAGTCTAGGGTTACATACCTCAGGTAGAGTTTTCTTAGGGAAATCAAGTGGTATCACTTGCTGCTGGTCTAAGGTCCTCATCCGCAAGGAGCCTTGTCTAAGATTTAGGTCCACGGAGTGACCGAGATTTAGGTCCATGGAGTGACTATATAGCCAATCTCAGCCAAGAATTAGGGGTTCTATGAGGTCATCATCATGGCACACTAGGAGCTTCACTATCATGGTTACTTCATGTATGAGGATACGAAGGTCCACCTCACCCATGCAAGGGGTTTCCATGCCTCCTAGCCCTATGAGGTATGCCTCAATTGGCCGCATTTCCAATCTTGATTACATATAATAAGACCATCTAATCGCACTAGTTGTAGCACCTGAATCAATTAAAGCCATAAGCTCGTGGTGAGTGTTGTTGTGTTCTAGCATGACTGTAATGATTGGTCTCCTATCCACTATGCTAGGATGAATGGTTGACATTATTTGACACATGGCCATGGGGAATCTTGGTGTTTCTTCTAGATGGTTATAATGTTCTCTCCCTATCCTTGTCTTCTTAGTTTCATGCGCTTAATGCATTGTAGAGCTTTTGTCTGAGCTTCCACATGTATTCCCTTTGCTTCATCCTTATGCTTCTTTTCCAACGTGAGTCGTCTAAGCATATCCTCCCTAAGAGGTTCCATATATAGCTTGACTCTACAACCACTAATATAATTAGGCATTTAGTCTCCTTCTAGGGTGGCTAATTGTACTACTTCACTTGTCGATAGTCTGTTAATGATCATAGGTCCATAACTGCATTTCTCTAACTTTCATGCATGCTATTTCAACGTATACACTAGGACTAAGTAGCCTTCTTTTAAGCCTTTGTCTTTCACATGTGCCTCAAAATAGGCTTTCTATCGCTTCTTTACTGCATATATGCTTGTTGCTGCTTTCAATCTAGTTTCTCCTAATCGTTCAAGGTCTATTATCCTTGATGATAATTCATGGCCGATCCATTGATGTTCTTGTGCAACCTTTAGGGTGGGTATCAAAAATTCCAAAGGAAGCACAACGTTTTGACCAAAAACCATCTAAAAGGAAGTTGCATTGAGTACGGTCTTGTTGTTCATGAGTTTCGTCAGTATGTTACAAAGGATCTTGTTAGTACTTTCTGCTTGACCATTGGCGTGAGGATGATATGGTGCAGATTTCTTGTGAATCACCATAAAATCTTGTAACAAATATTCAATGTCTTGGTTTAGAAAGTGAGTTCCTCGATTGCTCACTAGCTCTACAAGCAGTCCATATCTTGTAAAGACATTTTCAAATAAGAATTTTGCAGTCATGTGTGCATCATTCTTCTTTGTGGCCTTAGCCTCTACCCATTTGGTAAGATAATCTGTTGTTACTATGATGTATTCTACATGAGTACCCATTGCAGGGGGGTTAATGGGTCCTACAAAGTCTATGGCCCACTTGGAAAATGCACGTCCTCCCATCATGGGTTTCAATGGAATTTCATCTTTGTGAGTAGGAAACAGAGTCCTTTGGCACACATCACATCTCTTAACATAGGTGTGTGCATCCATGTGAAGAGTGGGCCACCATAATCCTACAAATAGTATGGCTTTGATTATCTGGTTAGGGCCAAAATGACCTCCTACAACACATTGGTGTGCAGTCTCTAATACGCTCAAATAATCGCTCTCATGATTACATTTTTGTAAGTATCCATCTCTTCCTCATTTGTACAAATTATAGCCAATAAGTGAGTACCTTGAGCTTCCTACTCTAGACTTCATTGTCATGCTAAAGTCATTCCTTGAGGGAATGTTGGCATCCTCAAATGCATCACTAGCGGTTCACTCCATTCTGGTATGAGAGACATATGATATAAAGTGGCATGTTCTACTGGTGATCTTTCACAATAGAGGGGACATTCTTTACACAGCTTATAGACATCTGCTTCCATAGAGGGTGTTGGAACTGAAGGACTCACAAGGCAAGCAAGCTTACGAAGAGAGTCAGAGAGAAGAGAAAGCACAAGCAGACAGAGCAGTCAACGATGATCTGGCAAGTAGGCCAATATTTTTTCAGGACACTAACGCATATAAAAGAGGTGGACACACAAGGAGAAGGAGCAAGTACGGAGCTCCAGGAAATGTATGTCAAAATGTTATTAGAAATCCCTACAAAAATAGTGATTTTCATCACTAACAATCATTGTAAATACCATTTCTTATTTTTGTAGCTCCATTTTGTGCAAGCCAAGGAGTCCTTGAGCTTGAGAAGTGTTGAAGCAGACACACAAGAAGGAGGAGCAAGTAGGGAGCTCCAAGAAGCACCTGTCAAATTTTCAGAAGAAATCCCTACAAAAATAGTGATTTTTATCACTAAAAACCATTGTAAATACCATTATCCATTTTTTGTAACTCCATTTTGTTCAAGCCGAGGAGTCCTCGAGCTTGAGGAGTATTAGAACTACCATCCTACCAATTTTCATGATTTTTAGACTCCGTTTGAGCCCCCAAATAAGCCCTGGAACCTATTTTTTAACTAGGCCGGACACTAGGTCTGGACAGGGCCAAAACCACTCAAAAACTATAAAAAGGGCTGGAGAGCTCATTTTTGGGGTAGCTTGTTGTAGATTTCAGTTTTGTAAGAGGGCTCTTTGGTAATCGAAGCTTTCCATTGTTCCCTTCTTTGCTCTTACCTTGTGCGCGTGTGTGTGTATGTGTGTGCATGCTTGTGTGCTTTCACTCACGCACTTGTGCCATCACCTACTCGCGGTCTTCATACCGGTCCTCACGTCTCCACGGATTGACATTTATGAGGTGTATCTCCTCACGTTGGTACTCACCATTGTGCTAGAGTGACAAGAAGCTTTAGAAGTATCTACCTCTCAGTGTTCACATTGTTTAGACTTCGTTTGAACCTCCAAATAGGGTAGAGAACCTAATTTTTAACTAGGCCGGACACTAGGTCTGGACATGGCCAAAACCTAGTCAAAAACTATAAATAGAGCTAGAGAGCTCATTTTTGGGGGTTAGCTTGTAATTGATTTGAACTTGTAAGAGCATTTTGAGAGTAATCTAAGAACTCCATTGCTTCTCACTCTTTGTCTTGCCTCGTGTGCACGTGTGTGTGTATGTGTGTGCATGTTAGTGTGCTTCTCACTCACGCACTTGTGCCTTCAGTTGCTCGAGGTCATCATACCATCCTCACGTCTTCCCGGATTGACATTAAAGGAGGTGCTACTCATCACTGAGCTACACCAAATTTTGGCGCCGTTGCCGGGGATCGAGCTTTGAGGACGAGCGTGTGATGGTAAGACGTAGATTGGAGACGTTGGCGTTGTAGGTAATTTCTTTACTTTTCTTATTTTTCTTTTTCTTACCTCACCACCATCATCACCATCATCATCCACACCATATCCGATCTCCATCTCCATCATCGCGAAAAAATTTCAGTTTTTTGATCATATCACCTTCTCCACCTCATTTCCCTCATTCCACTTGTGAGAGAGAGCGAGAGAGCAACTTGTGTGCTGTGTTTTTGCATGTTTGTTGAGTTTCTTGCAGGATCCAGCTGTATCATCCCCTCCATCACGCTACGCAGGTACGGAAAACTCAGAAACTGTCTGTGTGTCGCCGAAAGAAAATTCGACTAATTGGTAAAACTAAGTGCACCACTAGGACCAGCACAAAGAGCACATTCTAAATCACTAAAAACAGTTGAAAAATTCCGTGTTTCTTTGTCAATCGCGACCAACAGACCCTGTCAATCGCGACCGATAGACCTTGTTGATCGCGATCGACAGACCCCACGACCGACTGACTGCCACATAGGACCCTGTCAATCGTGATTGACACCGTCGATCGCGATCGACAGCCACGACCGACACCTCTGTCAGTCGCGATTGACACCGTCGATCGTGACCGACTGAATTTCAACGATTGATTGACTTTTTCGCGTAGCCACGTGTCCATCGCGACGGACACAGCCCCGATCGACTGAATTTACGGCGAAAAACCCGAAAAAAGTGTCGATCGCGATTGACACCGTCGATCGCGATTGACAGAACCCACGAACGACTCTGTCGATCGTGATTGACACTGTCAATCCTGACTGACGTGTCGATCGCGATCGACAGGCCCCGACGGACACCTCTGTCAATCGTGATTGACAGACCTGTCGATCGCGATTGACAGGCTTTTCGGCCAAAATTTTAGGGTTAATTCTTCCAAGTCCTTGGGGAATTTTGGGCATAATTAGAGAGTCATTAGTGATTTGCGAGGTCCCTACACATGTGTTCTTGAGAAAAACCCTGTGATCTGTCAGCCTATTTGAACCCTGTTTAGCACTAGAACCCTGAACTGCCATAACTTTCTCATACGAAATCCGTTTGCTGTGATTCTTGTTTTGTTGGAAAGCTCGTGGGGAGTACAACCAAAACTTCCACTGGTTACATCAAATTAAGATCAAGATTATTAGATAGGGTATTTTGAAGTTGACCATACCCAGGGGGAACAAAATTCAGGGATCTCTAGAATTGTTTTCCTAAAAATCATAGTGCAAATTGGTGTTTGTGTTACATGAATGAAAGTGATTGGTTCTGTCTTTGGAATCTAAGTCTTGAGCTAACTTGGGAACTCTTACAGATCTATTGAGAGCATTGAAGGGCATTCTAAGCAAGAGTAAGTGCAAGCTTGGGAACACGCTTCCTGGGCATTCAAGGGCAACCAAGAGGGAAACAAAAGGTTGGAAACTCTCAACTCCCTCTGTCAATTCCTAGCTTAGGCTAAGAACGACTAGTGATAGGAGTAGGCCAGGGCGGCGATAGGCATTTATCAAGTTGAAGAATACCTAAACTTTCAAGTTCAAGCTAAGGACATAATCTTTGTACTGTTGAGAACTTTAAAGGAAAAGATTTAATGTGGAACGATCAACTTCAAGTGCGGAAATACACTCAAGTATACCTGATGACGTGATATCAGACAAGAACATAAACACGGTACTCAACATAAGAAGGAATCAAGTAAGTGGTACAAAAGAACTCAACAACGAGGTTGTACTTGGGCAAAATTGGGCTATTCGATTAGGCTTATGAACCTTAGATCAGGGTGACATCTAGGGAGAGATAGACAAAGTCTTAGGTCTTCAGAGGCTAGTGTCAACCACACTGCTAGGTCTTGGGCCCAGCAGTTGAGCCATTACTCATACTACCCTAGCTCTGAGACTAGTGAATCAGAGATGTCTCAAGGCATGGACCGACCTACGGGAAGTTCAGGAGTGCCATACTTACACAGGGTAGAAGGCCCTTACAAAACAAAGCTGGAATACCTTAGGACCAACCGATTAGGTGCCAGCATCTATGAGGACGGCCTAGGAAGATCTGTAGTACAGATTAAAAATCCTGACCAATCCATTGGACTAGAGCACCCAGCTGTCAAGTTTGAAAATGGAGCATACTTAGACAAGGAAGGGACAATATATGTAGTCACCAGTCATCCAGATAGGACTGATGAATTTGGGAATGTGGTCCCAGAAACGGACTTAGACCAAAGGATGCGAGAAATGGCTCAATTATGTCTACTTAGCACCACCTAAAGGCCAACCTACCATAGGATATATGATCTCAACGATTCGGCATTGGGGGGTCAGGTTTAAAAATGTACCAGATGTCATGGCCCAAATGTGCCTTAAAATTTTTGAACTCATGTTGGTCACCTTCAGGACTTTCAAGAATGAAAAGGAACCTCATCTGTCAGCTCTTGGATTTAATGAAGGTAATCAGGACCTTGTCTACGACATGAGCGCAACACCATCTATTAATGTTGTATATGCATGGCACGCGCGTATCAAGTATCTACCAGCTTGCTTCAAACAGACGTTTGAAGAAATGTTTGTCATGGGATTCTGGGAATATCATTCAGAGATATTCATTCCCAGACCATCACATTTATTGCAGTTGTTTGCAGTGGAACAAGCTCTCCAGTCAGAAAAGTTACGTATACCACATCTAGAGGTTCCCGGGCCGGTAGATTGGGATGCTCTACTCACGGACTTGGCCAAAGGATTGCGGATTGCAGAACATCACTTAGCACAAGACGTGGTTGAGTACTACATCCAACAATCCACCCAACAAGGGTCTGTCAGGGACGACAGACGCGAGAGAGGGGGGGGTGCTGGAACTGGAGGACTCACAAGGCAAGGAAGCTTACGAAGAGAGTCAGAGAGAAGAGAAAGCACAAGCAGACAGAGCAGTCAATGACGATCTGGCAAGTAGGCCAATATTTTTTCAGGACACTAACGCATATAAAAGAGGTGGACACACAAGGAGAATGAGCAAGTAGGGAGCTCCAATAAATGTATGTCAAAATGTTATTAGAAATCCCTACAAAAATAGTGATTTTCATCACTAACAATCATTGTAAATACCATTTCTTATTTTTGTAGCTCCATTTTGTGCAAGCCAAGGAGTCCTTGAGCTTGAGAAGCTTTAGAAGTATCTACCTGTCAGTGTTCACATTTTTTAGACTTCGTTTGAACCTCCAAATAGGGTAGAGAACCTAATTTTTAGCTAGGCCGGACACTAGGTCTGGACACGGCCAAAACCTAGTCAAAATCTATAAATAGAGCTAGAGAGCTCATTTTTGGGGGTTAGCTTGTAATTGATTTGAACTTGTAAGAGCTTTTTGAGAGTAATCTAAGAACTCCATTGCTTCTCACTCTTTGTCTTGCCTTGTGTGCGCGTGTGTGTGTATGTGTGTGCATGTTAGTGTGCTTCTCACTCACGCACTTGTGCCTTCACTTGCTCGAGGTCATCATACCATCCTCACGTCTTCCCGGATTGACATTAAAGGAGGTGCTACTCATCACTGAGCTACACCATAGAGGGTCAATAGACTCCTAGTCTATGCAGAGTCTGCAATGTACGATGTTTTGAATGATGTTGCGTTAATGCACCTACATGTGCTAGTTGCAACCAATTATTGTGTTTCAATTCATCTACATGACAAACAATAATTTTTTGATTACCCTATTTATATATGCTTCGAGCTATTATCTGGTATCTTTGTGACTTGGTAATCTCTCCTTTTCTTATCCTAATCCTAGGATTCTTGGGTCCAAATGTGAGAATAGGGGACGACAGACTTAGCCCATTGTGGTACTATTTAGAGGTTAAATAGGTATGCGTCTGGTAGTTCATCCGCTATTCTTTGAGGAGCTTCACCTATGGTTAACATTGAGAGATGGTCAGCTCTAAGGTGGGTCTTCCCCTTCCTGAGCACTACTTCAAAGTCGTATTCCATGAGTAATAGAAACCATCATATCAATTGGCCCGTGTTACAAGGCTTATTGACTAAGTACAACAATGCCTGATGATCCGTGAAGAACTTGAACTTATTCGCCAATAAGTAATGCCTGAATTTCTGTATTGCGTAAATCATTCCTAATCCCTCATGCTCTGTAGTGGTGTAATTTCGTTCTCCTACATTCAATTTTCTGCTCATGTAAGCTATAGGGAGATCTATATAGCCTTCGTTCACAGGTTGTGCCAACACACATCCTATGGTGCAGTTGGATGCATCCACATGTACATGGAATGGCTTACTCCAATCTGGTGTTGTTAATAAAGGTGCTCAACACAAGCATCATTTGAGTTCATTGAATGGCTCCTCACATTTGTCCATCCATTCAAACTTGGTCAGAAGAGAGTACAAAGGCTTTGCTATTCTTGCGTACATGTATATGAATCATCTATAATAACCACAATGGCCGATGAAACCTTGTACTTCTTTTACAATTTTTTGCCTAGGTAGGTGAGCAATCACTTTCATCTTTTCTTCGTCAGTAGAGATTCCGTTCTTTGACACAATGTATCCTAGAAATTTGCCTTGCTTGACCATGAAAACGCACTTTTCTGGGTTCAAGAAAACCTGATATTCTTGATATTTGTCAAATACTTGCCTTAATTATGGGATATAAGTCTGCCTCATATTTGAATGTGCACATATGTCATCGACATAAACTTCCAAATTCTTTCGTAAGAATTCCTTAAAGACAGGACACATGAGTCATTGGAAAGTGGCGGGTGCATTTGTTAGCCCAAATGGCATTACATGAAATGCAAATATGCCTCATTATGTGGCAAAAGCCATCTTATGCTGATCTTCAAGAGCAATGGCTACTTGATTATAGCCTCAAAATCCATCAAGGAAGTTGTAAACTTCCTTTCCTGCAACTCTCCCCAATAAGTGTTCCATGATAGGAAGAGGATAACTATCTCTAATTGTGATGGCATTAATGTTTTTAAGGTTAATACACACGCATAATTTTCCATTCTTGGGCACGACCACAATGGTGGATACCCATTCTGTATGCCCAATTTCATAAATGAATCCTGCTTCTATCAAGTGATCAATTTCTTCTTTGATCTTAGCAGCATAGTTATCATTGTACGTGTATGGTTTCTGCTTAGTAGGTTTGGCCTCTAGAGTCATGGGGATTCTATGGGAACATATATCTGTGTCTACTCCTTTCAAATCTTTCTAACACCAAGCGAACACATCTCTATATTCTCGTAATAGGGCAATTAACTCTTCTTCTTCTTCTTCATTGGTCAAATCATGCCCTATGTATGTACATTTTTCTTCTCCTTCTTGTATGGTAACTATGATTTTCTTGGTTTTCTCTCGATTATCATATACTTCTCCAATGCTTTCTTCTCTTTTAGGCATTCGTACCATGATTCTTCTATCTTCTATTTCATACTTCTTGAAGTTCTTAGGTACTTCCATGAGTGGTTCTACCTCTTCTTCTATCTTAGGTGATTTCTTTCTCTTTTTTTGTTTATTTTCGGTACTTTCTATGAGTGATTCATGTTCTTCTATTGGATTTCCCTTGTCTATCTCAGGGGTCATGGCTTCTACAAAATAAAGATATTCCTCTTCTGTAAAACAGAAGAGTTCCATGATAACGGATTCTAAATCCTCTTCACCACCCTCGTCTGATTCTTGGGTCACTTCCGTGCATTCTTCTAGGATGGGTTCTTCTTCTAAGGGCTCTATCAAAAAAATGGAAATGTCATAACCGTCCGCATCACAATGAGGATTCCATTGTTCTTCGTTTACAGCTATATCCATTGTAGTTAAAATCTCTACCCAACCATGAGGCTCGAATTCCTTGTCTGGAAATACTATGGGTGCAAAGGCAAGGTCTTGAAGGGTTCGCGGATGTCATTATGAACCTAAGGTCCTGGCTTCTAATCATTCTTCCTCTTGTTTGGCTACTTTACACATCCATAGATGAGTATCTTCATGCAACCATGATGGTTTTGATTCTAATGAGTGTACCAACTCTGTTTCTTCCTGTGTCTTATGGATGGATTCCATTGTATTGGGGGTACATCACGATGGGAATAGTCCTTAAGATTGACCTTGGTGGTTACTCCCAGATGTTCCAAGTACAAAGAATTAGTTCCCTAATCTTGTATGATTTGCAACTGACGCATGAATGGTCTTCCTAGTATCATCTCGTAAGCATGATTCTTCCCAAAATCATAGAAATGGTGAAAGTATGTTCAAATTCTACACCACAAGTGGTGAGAGATATACCTTCTAGTAAGCTTAATGGCTTTTCTATATGTCCGTCAGCCATTTGTAGCTTCATCTTGGTGGGTCTTAGTGCTGATTTGCCCGAACGTTTCCATAAAGCATTAGTAGTGATGGCTACTCTGGCTCTTGAGTCTAAGATGGATTTGGTGGTGTAGCCCTTGTGGGTTATTGGAAGATAATTATTGCATTCCTCTCCCTCGTTCACATCTTCAATTCTTTCCACTAGTATCTTTGGTACCTTCTTGTGTGATCCTATCTGGGAGGAAGCAGTAGCGATCTCAGGGAATTGGTTTGCTATGTGCTTTGTTCAAGGCAAAGGATCAAGTACCGGCTCTCGTCATAGAAGAAGAGGAAGTACATAAACTACTTAGATTACTTCATCATGGCAACAATGTTTTTTATCACTAAGACAATGTAATATATGTATATACATCCAATTATTGCAAGTGCAACTCCATTTTGTGCAAGACGAGGAGTTCTTGATCTTGAGGAGTATAAGTAGAAATCTCACACCAATTTTCATAATTTTTGAAAACTGTTAGATGGTTCAAATTAGAGGTAGAACCTATTTTTTAACTATGCCGGTCATTAGATATGAAACCGGTAAAAACTAAGCAAAAACTATAAATAGAGCTAGAGAGCTCATTTTGTCTTGAATGAACTTATGAGCTAGAACTAGAAGAGCTATTGTAATTAGTTAATGATGAATATGAGTATGAGTTCTTTCCTTGCCTTCCATTGATCTCCATCACGACTTTCCTTGTGTGTGTGAATGTATGTGTGTGTATGCTCATTGCATTTCTTACCATCTTCTTCATGCACATCACTTGCTCTTGATCTTCATATCGGCCTAACCTCTCCACTTATTGACAATTACGAGGTGGAACTCCTGACATTGGTGCTTTCCATTGTGCTAGAGTGACACCAAATTTGGCACTGTTGCCAAGGAGGAGCTCTAGGTTGAGATTGTGATGGTAAGCGTGTTGGAGAAAATTGTTGGAATTTAAAATTTCCTTTTTGTTTTGTTGTTTGTAGTTAGTTTTTACACACTTTTACTCCGTTATTCCTCTAGCATCATTCCCTATCATTATCTCAAACTCCAAAAAAGAAAATCACCAAAAATTAGTCATGTTCCCTCTTTCTCTTCTCTTTCCGTCATTTGTGTGTGTACGAGAGTGAGAGAGAGATTTTGTAGGTGTGTTTTCGTGCTTTCTGGTGCACTAATCTTGTAGGGCAACCTCTGAATACCACGGATTTTGAGGAAACACAGGTAAAAACTCCATTTTTCTCTCAGAACTTGCCATTGAAGCTGACCATCGCGGCTGTCAGACTAAGGTATGAATTTAGGGAACCCTTTTGCATGGAGGATCCTAGGTGAGCGTTTGCATAGATCCATGATCCATTTTGTGAAATTGCATCATTTTTTGACCCTCGTGATGTTGACACATCATTGCGACTGCGTCTGACCATCACGATGGTCAATGACCGTCGTGGCGATTGGCTCACGCCATTGTGATTGCATCTCACCACTGTGATAGTGACTCACCATTGCGCAACAGTGCTTGGTGATCACGATCCTGGTTGGCCGTCGTGGCTTGATCATTGCGATTGTGTTTGACCATCGTGGCCTTGACTGTCGTGACTTGATCATCATGATCCTAACTGGCCGTTGTGGCTTGATTATCATGATTGTGCTTGACCATTCTGGCCTTGATCGTCATGACTTGATCATTGTGAACTGACCATCACAATTATCAGTGATCATCGTAGCCTGACCATCGTGACTTGATCATCGCGACTGTGACTCATCATCGTAGGGCCTGATCGTCATGACCTCTGACCATCATCACACCATCCCCATAGTGATACATCATCACCAGCATGAGTGTCAGAAAAAATGCCAAATTAGGGTTTTGCACATATTTTCATATTTTTGGGGTATTTTTTTGGTTATTAACTATTGAACCCTTGTGTGTGGCATAGAGCAAAGGGATAACTGGGCAAGTACCTTGATTTGTCAGGAAAAGTCAAAACAACCACTTCTTAAGTCTAAGAGAACTTTGTAAGTGGAATTTGCAAAGATATATTGTGATCAATGGAGTGCCTTAGGATGCCTAGTATAGCTAGGATTCACCCTAGCTCATTGAGTGATAAGTGGTCGATGAGAGAAGAAGTAAGTGGGTGTAGGGATCAATCCTAAAGGAATTCTATGATTTGAATACGCAACGCACAAATGAATTAAAATCAAATATATCAAAAAAATTCCTTACGACAAATTTGAAGAAAACAAGAACCTCAAAAGAAAACACACAAAGAAATAAGTGATTGACCTAATTAAAGGGGTGAGAACGATAAGGTGAGATTAGGATCAATGAACTTGAGATTTGGAAAATACTTAGGGAAAAGTGATAAATGAAGTGTTCGATCTTCTGAGGCTAGCGTGAGAACTGCAGCATGATCGTGGGCTCAATAGCTAGGCATTTATCCATACGAGGTTAGTTCAGATACGAGTGATTCGGATATGTCTTTCAACATGAGTAGACCGGGAGTGTTGTTTAATGTGGCCCACCTACAGAAAACGGAGGGACCCTACAAGAATCAGTTGGAGTATATCCATACGAATAGATTGGCTGCCCGGGTATATGAGGATGGCCTTCATAGGTCAGTAATTCAACTACATAATCCCAAGCAACCTATGGGATTAGAACATCCAGCAGTAAAGTTTGAAAACGAGGCTTACATAGACAAAGAAGGGACCATGTATATCATCACAATCAGGGCCAACTCAACGAATGAACTAGGTGAGATAGTATACATTACGAACATAGATGTGGAAGGACACAGTGAGCAGATTGAGGAACCCAAAGCACCAAGAGGAAAATCTGTATTAACAAGGGTGATAACTCCTAAGTGGATGCCCCAAGACAATAGGAGTATAGAACTATTCTGGAATAAGGAGACCAATGAAGCCTTTTGGAGATATAGGGTAGAGCATCCTACTATGGCAGGAGCAAACACGATTTATGAGCTAATGGACCCAGAGTTTCCAGGAAAGGTAGTGTACTTAGATGACACCTCAGAACGAGTGTATCAAGTCACAAAACATGGTCGTCATACATACACGTGGGGAGGAGAATTCGTTTTTCCTCTACTAAGACCGCAAGTATCTAAGGATAATTTGGGTATAATTGACACATCTCAAGGACATAGAGAGAAGAACAAGGAAGGTGCAGAGAGCAGTTTCATCCATCGTGTAGGAAGGGAGAGGGCCCCCACTGAGAACAGGAGGGCTGAAAGAGAACCACTCATGGATCATAGGGGTGTGGACGATTTTCCCCTACCTAGACCAAGAGACCACCCTAGAACCTTGAGGTCTACTCAATTAGTGAAGGCTATGAGGAATTGTTTTGACAGATTGGGAGATCCCTACGAGCACGTAGTAGAATTCAAGCAGGTGCTACAGGCTAAACAAATCGAAGACATGATTACCCAACTTAATACCCTTGGACTCACTCTAAAGGATGATGCGTTGGATTGGTTTCAACCATTGCACCAACATCAATTTAGAGACATCCATCACATGATGGAGTCCTTCATTACATACTTTTCCAAGAGTGGAATTAGACACAACACGTCTTCCTTGATACACACATTCAAACAAACCTCTCAAGAGACATTGAGGATGGATAATCAAAGATTTAGATGGTACATAGAAAGATGTCCCCCATTGGAAGTACCCACTCAAGCCAAATTGATAGATTTGTTCATAGATGGCCTCCTGAGTGCTAAGCTGAGATCATACATCTTCTTGAAGGAGCCAAGAACCTTGGATCAATGTTTATGTATCTGTGTAGACATAGAAAATAACTTGGGAGATGAGCTAGAACTTCCCAAGGTTCACAAAGATTCGGATAGCATTACAGAGACTTCATCTAGACATTCCAATTCAATAGAGGACTTAGCGGAACAAGTGGCCAAATGATTGGGAGTCTCTAGCAAACTAGGCATCAAATTAGTCCCCCCTCGAAGGTGTTATACGTGCGGAAGTGACCATATGGCGAAATTGTGTCCACATGCAATGCAGCCCATAGGAAACTCTAATGGAATGTATTGTACCATAGAGCACAAATACACAAACCACACTGCTCAGGATTGTCCATACAATAAACAAGTGGTTAGGTAGAGTTACCCTCAGCAATATCAGCCAGGTATATACCAAGGGCAGTACCAGCCACAACAATATTATCATGCCCCCCCTCAGCATCAAGTGCCATACCAAGAATAGCCTAGACCTTAGCTAATCCTAGGACAACAACTCCCATCCCTTGCTAATGTAGTTTCTATAAAGTACGCCACACGAGAGGATAATTCGAACATGGCAATAGTACCCACGACCCCTTTGATCATAGATAATGAACCTAATGCAAACAATTTTGAATCTACCCATGTGGATAGCCCACCAGCCTACTATAGAAAGTCATCGCAAAACTTAGACCCTTACTATGAGAACCCTGTGTATGAGCAAAATTGGAACCAGATTACGCTCAGATCATGTATACAAACCCCAACCCTAGACCATAGACTAGACAACTAAGGCCATAGGCCCCCAAAGGACCATGTTTTAAATGCCAAGGAGACCACTTCATATGAGATTGTCCACACGCCACAACTACAGTGTAGTCGCAATACTTCAATATTCAAAGATTTTGCCCTCAATGTGGAAAGGAGCACTATATAAGAGATTTCCCTAAGAACCTTGCTAACACCTCTACAAAAGTGACCCCTATCAAGTGATAGGCATAGTGCAACATGCTGAAGGGTCCATACCCTAGTACATACCCATTCAGGCAGTAACCAGAGCCCGAGCACAAAGGCAAACACAACCAAAAAACCCCAGAAAAATAGTTGAAGCCAACAAAGTAGGAGAATCAAGGGGAAAGAAAATGAGAACTTGGAAAGAGTCACGAGAGCAACACAAGAGAAAATAGGGTAAAACGATCAATGAATTGGAGGAAATTCTAAGGGAAACCAGAGCTAAAATCTTAGAAATGGCATCAGAGGAGGCTTAGCCACGGGTAGTTACCTCTAAACTAGGGTCAACACTAGAAAACCCCACCCCAAAAAACCTTGACATGATGTTCAAAGCCTATCAAGCAAGAATACAAGAAGGACCGTAAGTAGGAGAATCTAGCAAGAATTACCCAAGAGCTTACTTGGAAATTGAGAGAGCTAATCTATGCATGAAAATGGTGGAATTAGCCCACACAATGCTTGAAGCATCATAATACCTCAATTGGGAAATTATGGCTAGGCTTGAGTTACATTTTCAAGGACTACTAGAAAGATTAGGGCAAGTAGTGTCTAACCCCACAAGAGTCAGCTCTAGCAATGAAACTAGCCCAACAGAACCTTTGAAGACCACTCCATTTGAAAGGGCTAGGTCAGACTAAGGAAATTGTCAATTGGGCTATATGGATTCACATGCCATCTTGAAAGAGATTCAAGAAGAAAGATGGAGGTAGGAACAAGAATCACAACCTCCTATACTTGAGATTGATGACTCAGGAGAACAATTCCGTGCAGACATCCCATCCATTTATGGAGATCAAGTGGATGATTGACCAAGTGAGCATACTAGTTTTGAATCTAACTCTTTGCAAGAGTTACCTCACTTTAGGGGCCCGTGCGAAGAATGCTCAATCCAGGTGAAAGCCCTCACTATTCAAGTAAGGGGAGAGAACTCAGTTCTTCCTAGGAACACAGAAGCTATTAGGAACACTAAAGTGCAATGCCATTTGACCTTGGATGAGTTGTTGAAGATCAAACCAGAACTATGGAAACATGTGGCAAATGAGTTCCTAGAAATAGTCACAACCTCCTCTAGGCCAAGTGCACGAGGAAAGGTACCTGAAATACTCCTAGATAAGGTGGGAGATGCGAGTGAAGGTGAGGAAGGTAACACTTATCTACCCATTACGTACAAAGATTACACTACCAAAGCCATCCTAGACACAGGTGTAGGAGTAGCTACTACGACCACTTCTTTGTGGAAACATTGGGGAAAACCAGCCCTTATACCCCACTAGGATGAAGTTTCATATGGCAAACACACATATAAAAAGACTCTTAGGACTGTTGGAGGGTATTACTCTATCCACTTGCAGAGTAGAATTCAATCACACCTTTGCAATATGTGATTTTGGAAAGAATTAAGCATAGGAGATGCTCCTAGGTAGACCCTTCATGTGACAATTGCAAGTAGTACAAGATTGGGGAACCAACTCTTTGTACTTACAACACCTAGGAGTGACCACGAAAAGTGAACCTCATAGACTATTCACATAGGGACGTACCACCTTTGCAATGGAATATGGTACATAGGAACAAAGAGGAGAAGGAATCGGTACATTCCTTAACATCAGATCCATCATGGTTGCATGAGGATACACACCTTTGAATGTGTAAAATCGCATCCAAGGAAGAGGAACATGTGAAAGCAAGAATGTCAAGAGTAGGACACACCTCTAGACCCATGGAGGACCCAACATACATTATGGTAGTATTTCCAAATGAGGAATTTGAACCCTATGGTTGGCTAGATACTCTAGCAACTATGGATATTGCAATTAACAGAGAACAATAGACCCCCCATTGTGACAAAGATGGTTATGATATATCCATCTTCGTTGTAAACCTAGTAAAGG
Organism: Ceratopteris richardii; assembly: GCA_020310875.1. NCBI lineage: Eukaryota > Viridiplantae > Streptophyta > Polypodiopsida > Polypodiales > Pteridaceae > Ceratopteris > Ceratopteris richardii. Next base: position 175,962,158 of record CM035416.1, read on the forward strand.
AAGAAACAGAAGAAGATAAGCTTGAAGGAGAAATCTCGGAACGGAGTGAGCAAGTGAATGACGAGGAATGGGAAGTAGATTCGAACAGGCTTGAATGTTTATTGGATGAGAAATTCCTAGGTTGGGTAGAAGCCATGTCCCCAAACCTCGCCACCCCTAGGAAGGAAAAGGAGAATTCAAGTTCCAGTCAATGAAATCAAAATATGAGGAAGGAAAAGAATGTGAAAACTGAGGAAGAAGAACCATTGATGGAAGTGCCAAAAAACTTTAGGAAATATGCAGTGGAAGACCGAAAAATCATGATCAAAATGCCAAAAAGAGACAAAAACTCACGAGAAGACTATGAAAAATAAGGAAACCACAAAGAAAGTTGTAGTGGCAAATGAGGAAGGACAAGAACGATGCGTGTACATAGGACATGATTTGACAGATGAAGAGGAAGAAAGTTTGATTGCTCTATTGAAGAAAGTATAGGAATGTGTTTGCATGGAGTTATGAAGATTTGAAAGGGGTAGATCCTGATATATGTTCCCATAGGATTACCCATGACCACTGAGGCAAGACCCACCAAGCAAAAGCCCTATACGTATAATGACAATTACACATTGAAAATCAAGGAAGAAATAGACAGACTCATAGAAGCCGGATTCATCTACGAAATAGAACACACTGAATGGGTATCACTCATCGTAGTCATGCCTAAGAAGAATGGTAAGCTGAGAGTATGCACCAACTTAAAGAAGATCAATGTTGCTACTATTAGGGGTAGTTATCCTTTACCCATTACAAAACACTTGTTGGAAATAGTTGCAGGCAAAGAAGTATATACCTTCCTTGATGGATTCTCAGGCTATAATCAAGTTGCCATTACCTCTGAGGACCAACATAAGATGGCATTTGCCACGGAGCGGGGTATCTTTTCATTTCGAGTAATGCCTTTTGGGCTGACGAACGCACCTGCAACTTTCCAAAGGTTGATCTGCCACGTGTTTAAAGAGTTTTTGAGGAAAACCTAGAAGTGTACATGGATGACTTGTGTGCTCACTTAGTGTGTAGACCACAACATATCCCTGAGCTTGAACACATCTTTGATAAGTGTCTGGAATATCAAGTCTAGTTAAACCCTGAGAAGTGTGTTTTTATGGTCAGAATAGGCAAGATACTTGGTCATATAATTTCAAAAAATGGAATCTCCATAGATGAAGATACAGTACGTGTAATCAATGAATTACCCAGGCCAAAGAACATACAAGAAGTACAAGCATTTATGGGACATTGCGGTTATTACCGACGATTCATACATAAGTATGCAATCATCATGAAACCACTCTACAACCTGCTAACAAACTTTGAGTGGATAGAAGAATGCGAGAGTTCCTTTAATGAGTTAAACAATGATTGTGTTCTGCACCTATTCTAGTTGTGCCTGATTCAAATAAACCATTTCATGTACATGTAGATGCTTCTAATCATGCCATAGGATGTGTGTTGACACAACCCACAGAGGAGGGAAACATAGATTTACCAATTGCATATGCCAGTATGCAATTGAACATTGCAGAGAGAAACTACACCACTACTAAGAGAGAAGGGCTAAGAATAGTCTAAGCAGTGAAGAAGTTTCACCATTATTTATTGGCAAATAAGTTTAAATTTTTTACCGACCACGAGGCTCTCTTGTATTTAGTAAACAAACCATGCAACACAGGTAGATTAATACGTTGGTTTTTACCATTGATGGAGTATGATTTTGAAGTTGTAGTCAAGAAGGGGAAGACACACTTGAGAGAAGACCACATCTCCAGCATAACTTCTAGAGAAGCAGCTACTAGAGTAGCAGATGAGCTAACAAGTGTGTATCTCTTCAATGTCGAGATTGTTCCTGAGTGGGCCAAGTCATTAGTTCCAATACTGACATACATACCTAAGAACCCTCAAGTGAGAACCCAAGAGAAAGAGATAGTGAGAGTGCAGAGATACCAACTTCTCTCAAGAAGTATCTATAGGCAAGACCATCAAAATATCCTTGCATGTTGTGTAGAAGAACAGGAGTATAACAATTGGTTGCAATCAGCACATGTAGGCGCACTAGAGCATTACCATTCGAGATAAGCATGCTATTGAACTTATTCATCATTCATTACCACCTCTACATAAGATGACTGATATTGTTGCTCAAATGACCATGAAAAGTTTTGATATGATGCAGATGGTGTTTAAGACCTTTCAATGTGTCAAGGCTCCCACTGTAAATACACTAGGATTTGAATATGGGAATTTGGACTTAGTTTACGACATGAGCATGACACCTTCCCTCAAAGTATGCTATGCTTGCCATTGCAGACTAAAATATATGCCCGCCTGCTACAAGCAGACATTTGGAGACATGTTCACCACCGACCTCTAGGAATACCACTAAGAAGTATTCATCAGTCATCCCACGCATTTGCTTCAGTTGTTTGCCTGTGAACATATTATGTGTTCAGAGCATTATATGCACCCACCTCTAGAAGAACCCCAGCCCATTGATTGGGAGAAACTTGAACGCGACCTTATTCGGGGACTTCGCATTACAGAAAATACCTTGGTAATAGACCTGCTCACCAACTATATTACTCACGTGAAATCAGGTTATGTCAAGGATGACAGAAACAAGGAGGAGGGGAGTGTTCAAGGCAAAAGATCGAGTATTGGCTCTCGTCATAGAAGAAGAGGAAGTACATAAACTACTAAGATTACTTCATCATGGCAACATTGATTTTTATCACTAAGACAATGTAATATATGTATATACATCCAATTCTTGCAAGTGCGACTCCATTTTGTGCAAGTCGAGGCATCCTTGAGCTTGAGGAGTATAATTTTTAAATCTCAGACCAATTTTTGTAATTTTTGGAAACCATTAGATAGCTCAAATCAGAGGTAGAACCTACTTTTTGACTACGCCGGTCACTAGATGTGAAACCGGTCAAAACTAGGCATAAACTATAAATAGAGCTAGAAAGCTCATTTTGTGTTGGTTGAACTTATGAGCTAGAACTAGAGGAGCTATTGTAATTAGTTAATGATGAATATGAATATGAGTTCTTTCCTTGCCCTCCATTGATCTCCATCGCGACTTTCCTTGTGTGTGTGAATGCATGTATGTGTATGCTCATTGCATTTCTCACCATCTTCTTCATGCACATCACTTGATCTTGATTTTCATATCAGCCTTACCTCTCCACAGATTGACAATTACGAGGTGGAACTCCTCACATTGGTGCTTTCCATTGTGCTAGAGTGACATGCTTCCACCATTCTAGTTTAATATTTAACAATTCTTCTAGAGTGAGATGATAGTGTACTTTGGTGTTCTTGATCACTTTCGTGTTTCTAGGGATTACTAATTCTTCATTCCTCTCTATTATAGTGGGTGCTCTCATGTTGATAGAATTTGCTTCTTAAGGTCCTAGTTTCTTGATCTCATCTCCATTTCTCTTCTTGGATTTCTCTCAGAAAGCCTTGTGAATACTTTTGTATGGAAGATAGGTTGTCTTCAGCCTCGGTATTTTTGCACTTGAGACAGCGATGGTGCATTACCTTCCTATGTCTCAGGAACAATAGGTCCTTTTGCAGATTCCTCTTCTCATTGCTAGTAATTAGTTATTTTAAGCTCTCCAGTAGTCCTTGAAAGTGTAATTCAGGTTTTGCCATGTTGTTCCAATTAATAAATCGAGAGGCTTCAAACATGATTTGTGCTAATTCTACCATCTTCATGCAAAGTTTAGTTCTCTCAATTTCTAAGTCTGCTCTTGGATAGTTCTTACTCAATTCAGATACTTGGGGTCCTTCTTTTAATCTCGCCTAATATGCACAAAACATCATGTCTAGATACTCAGGCATGTGTTCAACTAGAATTGATCCTGATCTCTAAGCTAGGTTCTCTCGATTACATTCTTGAGAATTCAATTCAAGGATTTTGGCCCTAGATTCCTTTAGACTTCCTTCTAACTCATTTATCTTTTTACTCCACTTCCTTTTGATTCTCTCTTGTGAATCCTTCCAGGATTTCGTCTTTCTACTTTAGACTCTCCATCTTTGCTAGTTCTGATTGTCTTTTCAGGATTAGACTTTTGATTTTGTAACAGCATTTGGGCTCTTTCTATAGCTTGGATAGGCACATATGTCAGGTTAGATCCATCTCTGTTATGCACAATACCTATCACATTAATGGGAGTCACTTTTGAGGCATTAACAAGGTTCTTAGGGCAATCTCTGCTGATATGCTCTTTACCACATTCGACACAAAAACCTTGTATGTTATAATATTGTGACTATCTTGCTATCGGAGGATGTGGGCAATCTTTTATGAAATGATCTCCTTGGCACCTAAAGCATGGTCCTTTAGGGCCCTTTGGTCTCGGTTGTCTCAACTAGGGCCATGAATTAGGGTTTGTATACATTACATTGGCATAGTTGGACTCCCAACTGGGTTCCAATGGTGGACTATCATATTGATTAGTATGTGGGTGGGCTATACATGGGTAGAGTCAACACTATTAGAATTAGGATCACTATCTGTGATCAGGCGTGAAGAAGGCACTAAAGCCCTATTGAGGCTCTCTTCTGCAGCAGCATACTTGACTGAGATTACATTAGCTAGGGGTGGTGGATGTTGAGCAAAAATGGGATGCGGTCTATGTTGAGCCCACTAAGGGTAGTTTTGTGGAGGCCTAGAGTATTGAGGTTGAGCATTGTATTGAACTTGATACCTACCTGATTGCGGGTATGCTGGTGGGTAGTTTTGTCGCACTACTTGCTTGTTATATGGGCAATCTTATGCTCTGTGATTCGTGTATCTCCTCTCAATTGTACAATATTGGCCACTATGGTTGGTTTGAGGTTGTGTTACATTGGGACACATATTTTCCATATGATGACCACCATAGGTGTAACAACATTTGTTTGTTGTTAACCTAGTCATCTGTTTGCTAGAGACTCCTAGTTTTTGGGCCACTTTTTTTGCTAGGTCTTCAATTGAGCTAGAGAGTTTTATGGATGATTGAGATGAGCTATCTAAGTCTTTATAGACCTTTCAAAGCTCCAATTCATCTCCTGAATTATCCTCAATGTCTATACAAATCCTTACACATTGCTGTAGTGTTCTGGGTTCCTTCATATATACATAGGATCATAGTTTAGAGCTCAAAAGGCCGTCCAAAAACAAAGACACTTGCTTGGCCTGTGAGGGTAGTTCTTGCATTGGGCATCTCTCGACATATTATCTAAACCTACGTCCTGCAAGTCTCACCATTTCCTGAGGGGTCTATTTGAAGCTGTGAATCAACAAAGAAGTATCATGTCTGATTCCACTTTTAGAGAATTATGTGATGAATGACTCTAACAAGTGATGAATATCCCTAAATTGCCTTTGTTGCAATGGTTGGAACCAAGTTAAAGGGATGTTCTTTAGTGTGAATCCAAAAGCATTGTATTGTGTAAACATGTCTTCTACTTACTCTGCTCGCAATACCTGCTTAAATTCGGCAACATGGTCATAGGGATCTCCTATCCCATCAAAGTAATTTTTCATTGACTTTACTAATTGAGTGGGTCTTAGTATCCTTGGATGTTCTCGTGGTCTAGGTAGAGGAAAATCATCTCTACCACCTAGTATTCTTGGTTCTCTTTGTCTTTCCAATCTATTGGTATCCATGGTTGGTCTATCCCTCCCTATGGGGTGACTAAAACTTACTTCTGGCCTTTCTTTGTTCTTCTCTCTTTGAGTACCATTGGTGGGGGATGTCCCAACACGATGATGACTAGCATTTACATTTGTTCATGATGGGGGGAATACTAACTCGCCTCTCCATGTATAGGCATGCCTCGCATGATCTGACACTACAAATACTCGTTCTGAGGTATTGTCCAAGTATACTACCTTTCTAGGCTTATCAGGGTCCTTAAATTTTTAAATCATAATGGAGCCTATCTCACTAGGTTGTTCCATTCTATATCTCCAAAGTGCTTCGTATGTGTCCTTATTCAAGAATAATTCAATGCTTCTTTTATCCTAACGGATCCATTGTAGGTTTAGTACTCTTGTCAATACAAATTTCCCTCGAGGTGTCTTAGGTTCATCTCTTGATGGTTCTTAACGGATCCATTCTAGGTTTAGTACTCTTGTCAGTACAAATTTCCCTCGAGGTGTCTTAGGTTCATCTCTTGATGGTTCTTTTCCTTGTGTTCTTGCTTCCGCCTCGGGAGTAACTACACCAAACTCATTGGTATGATTAGGTTGATCACTTATGATGTACATCATTCCTTCTTTGTCTATGTAAGAATCTCTCTCAAATTTCACCACTGCAGGTTTTAGTCCAATGGGTTGGTCAGGTTTATGCAATTGAACCACTGATCTTTGCAAACCATCCTCATAGATGCGAGCACCTAGGTGGTTGGTTAAGACTTATTCTAATTGGGTTCTGTAGGGTCCTTCATGTCTTTTTAAGTATGCTACACTTAAACCTCCTTTTGGTCTTTTCGTGCTAAAGGCCATTTTTTATTCACTGGTATGTAAGCCCAACTCGTAAGGGTAAATATTCAATTGTTGTGCCCACAAACGTGTAGTAGTTCCTAGACTTGCTTTCGATGATCTAAGGCTTCATTGATCTAACTTACCTATGTGCTTTCCCGATCTAAGGGTCATGAATTTACTCTCTGAAATGCTCAACACACACTCTGGTTGTCAATGTTCCTTTGTTTTCAGTCACTTGTCTCATTTTTAGTTCCTTTAGATTCTTGTCTTGTTTCAACGTATGCATCAAGAATTGAATTTTTGTTGTACGTTTAAATTTTTGTTTTGTCATACTTAAGTTCTTTCCTTTAGGGTTTTCATATCGCCCACTTTTATCTTACTCTTGGACTTGAAAAATTTAAGTCTCTTAGACTTGTTGCATTCATATCGTAGTCCTAATTTAATTGAGGGGGTTGAGTATTCTTCCAATCTTGAGTCAGCTTCTTTGATAGCTCTGATGCCCAAGAAGTCCCACTTCCCAAGCCTTGCGTACTTCACCTGCCTTGCTTTGATTGGCCTTGGATAACTCTTGCTAGATGTATCAAAATCCAAAGTTTAGAACAATTCTTAAATTGATGATCAGACACTTTGATATATACACCTTTAAGGGCCCCTTTTCCTTTGGCTAAAATTTCTCAAATGCCCCCTTGCTTTCTTTGTCTCAAAAACGAACTTTGAATGAAAAAGTTATGGACGTTCAGGCTCTCGGGGGTCAGCACGGTAGTCAGAAATTTTTCCAAATATGAGCTAAAGGGGTCTTCAATATGCCTCACACACTCAAAATAGGCCTTACATTTGCAAAAAATCAAAACCCTAATTTGGCATTTCAAGCAGATAATCGTGATGGTTTGAGGTAATCGTGATGGTCTGGGACCATCATGATGGTCTAGTTGAACCGTCTCGATGGTCTAGAACCATCACGATGGTCCGAGGGTGCGAGGCATCATGATGGTCCACAATTGATCGTCATAATGGTTAAACTAACGAGCAATCGTGATGGCATGAACCCATCAGGATGGTCAACAATCAATGGAATTGTCGCGATGGTGTGAGCCCGTTACATACTTCTAAGCTGAATAAGTATGTGTCTAGTAGATCATCGGCCACTCCATTTGGTGGTTCTCCATGTGTCAACCAAGATAGATGATCAGCTCTTACGTGAGTGTTTCCTTTTTTTACTACTACTTTGAAATCAAATTCCATCAGTAATAAAATCCATCTCATTAGCCTTCTCATATTACAAGGTTTATTGACTATATACAATAAGGCCTGATGGTCGATAAAGAACTTGAATTTTTTGGCTAGGAGGTAATGTCTAAATTTCTTGATTGCATATACCATTCCTAGGCCTTCTCTTTCTGTGGTGGTATAGTTTCTTTCTGCCTGGTTTAGTTTTCTACTCGTGTATGCAATAGGGTGATCTAATTTTCAATGGTGGAGGAAGGATTACAAGTCAGGTTCAATGCTAATGGGTTATATGTAGAAGAATACAAATAGGATGGAAGATTGATTGCCAAAGGAAACAAAGTGGGTAGGATGTTCCCCTTAAATGTGAAAATTCAAAAAATGAATGCATCCATATTTACAAAAGGTGCAGAAATCATTGTTGATATACAGATCTAGCACAAACGGATTGGACATGCAGACTTGCAAAGGCTGAAATTGATGCAGTCAAAGGAGATTGTCTATGGAATACCAAATTTCAAGGTTGCAGAGATGCAAAAGGTATGTGCAGCATGTCAATTTGGAAAACAGTCAAGAGCGTCATTTCCACATAACAAGCATGTTAGTGAGAATATACTAGAAATAGTACATACAGATGTTTGGGGTCCTGCAAAGAACACATCTATGGGCGGTTGTAGGTTTTATGTTACTTTCATTGATGACCATACATGAAAAGTGTGGGTATATTTCATGAAAGAGAAGCGTGAGGTGTTCACTCACTTCCAGATTTTTAAAGCTATGGTGGAAAAGCAGACAGGGAAGTATATTCAGACATTAAGATCTGATGGAGGAGGTGAATACATGTCAAATAAGTTCAACAATTTTTTTAAAAATCATGGAATTAAGTGTCACTGTTCATGTAGGTACACATCACAACAGAATGGCGTTGTTGAATGCAAAAATGGACATATTGCAGAAATAGCAAGAGCCTTGATGGCTGAGAAGAATATGCCTCATTGTTATTGGCCAGAAGCTATTCTTACTGTTGTATACATCATGAACAGAACTCCAACTATTGTTGTACATCAAGTTACACCTGAAGAGAAGTTTACAAGTAAAAAGACAAACTTATCACATGTGAAAGTTTTTGGCTGTATTGCATATGTACATGTTCCGGATGAATTGAGGACAAAGCTGATCCAAATGCAAAAAAGTGTGTCTTCATTGGATACTCCCTTGAGCAAAAGGAATATAAATGTTATACCCCACTCACACGACAGGTGAAGGTGAGCAGAGATGTGGTATTTGATGAAATGTCAAGCTTCTATGCAGATCCCAAAGAAGGACTGAATCTTGAACCAAATGACAAAGAAAATGTTAAAAACTCAAGTGCAAAATCTCAAGCTTTGAGTGGACATGATGCATCACCAAGCAATAGTTCCAACTCAAATCCATGGAGTGGAAGATTGCGTGGAAATTTCAGCCCAACATTTTCATCAAATACATCCAAGAAAGGTAAAGAAAAGCTTTCTGCTGGTCATAAAACATGTGCACATTTTGAAGAAGTTGATGGAGATTCAAGTAGTTCAGAAAAGAGTCTTGATGAGGAACTTGGACTCCAAGAGTAAGAAAGGTGCATGCAGATGATACAAGGAGAAGTGAACCATGACCAAGAAGATATGGGAGGATATGGAATTCAATGCAATGATTGGCATATGATAGTTATATGGCTCGTCATTGTGCCTACATGACAAAGGTAATACAAGATGTTGAATCTTCTTGTTTTGAAGATGCAATTGGAAACGCAAATTGGGAAAAAGCTATGGATGAGGAAATGGCTGCACTTTATGGAAACGATACATGGAAGCTGGTTCCATTGCCAGAAGGAAAAAAACCCATAGGTTGTAAGTGGGTTTACAAGGTAAAGCACAATGTTGATGGTAGCATAAGCAGGTATAAAGCACATTTGGTAGCAAATGGATATGTACAAACTTATGGCATTGATTATGATGAAACATTCAGCCCTGTACCTAAAATGTCTACTATCAGAACTTGTTGCATTAACCACAACAAAAGGATGGACATTGCATCAGATGGATGTGAAGAATTCCTTAGAAGTATACATGGACCAACCACAAGGATATGAAGATTCAAAGCATCCAAAATATGTTTGCAGGTTGCAAAAGGCTTTGTATGGGCTGAAGAAAGCTCCTCGTGCATGGCATTCAAGGATTGTTGATTACTTGACCACCATTTGATTTTTTTATGTGTGATGTAGATCATTCACTATATGTAAGGGAGGGTAATGATGGCATCACAATTATGGCTATCTATGTTGATGACTTGATTGTAGGTGGTGATAATGAAGAAAGCATCAAACAGGTAAAGCAACTTCTTATGCAGGAATTTGACATGAAAGATCTTGGTGTGCTGAGCTATTTCTTGGGCATTGAGTTTATACATACAGAAACAAGTATATGGATCTTGCAAAGGTGATATGCCTTGAATATGCTGCAAAAGTATGGTATGGTTGATTGTAAGCCAATTTCTGTGCCATTAGATTAGAATTTGAAGTTAGATATTACATGAGGTGAAGCATTGGAAACTGCTACTATGTATAGGAAAATTGTGGGAAGTTTGATATATCTCACGATTACGAGGTCTGATCTAATCTACACTATTGGACTTGAAAGTCAATTTATGCAGGTTCCCAGGAAGCCACATTTGGATGCTTTGATGTGAGTGCTACTTTGGATTATGCATTGTTTTATGAAGCTGGTGTAGATTTGTAGGTTCATGGATACACCGATGCAGATTGGGCTGGTAGTACTCGAGATAGAAGATATACTAGTGGCTTTCTATTCTCACTTGGAGATGCAGCTATTATATGGAGCAGCAAGAAGCAACCCACTGTTGCTTTGTCGAGTATAGAGGCTGAGTATAGAGGTGCTGCAATGGCAACATGTGAGGTATCATGGCTGGAGATGCTACTTGCAAATTTAGGTGTGGAAGTGCAAAAGAATATTACTATATATTGTGATAATCTTAGCGGCATAGAGTTAGTAGGGAACCCTGTTTTTCATGCTAGAACAAAGCATATCGAGGTACATTATCACTTCATCAGAGAGAAGGTATTAGCAGGTGATATTGATCTTGTTTATGTGAGAACAGATGAGTAGGTTGGTGATATTTTCACTAAAGCACTTGGAGCAGAGAAGCTGAAGAGGTTTTGAAAGATGCTTGGATTAGAGGACATGGCGTTGAGGGTTGAGGGGGAGTGTTGAGATATCAAGCTCAACATGTGATGATACACGATGACACGTATCTTTTTTCATTTCTCTGACATGTATAGTGGTCATGCCAGTATATGTGAGGGACACTTCATTGAGCTTTATTAGATTTATCTACTGAGAGTGATGGCACTTTTGTTTCTCGCTAGCAGACATTAGGTTTTTTCCTTATGTACTGGTCTTTATATATCTTTGTAGTTGTACTCTTGTTTTTAGGTCATTCTTGTACATTCCTTCTTATGTAATAGAAGACGAAGAAGAAGAAGAAGAAGATCATTCTTCCTTGCCTCAATCTTAGTGTGTGCTTCTCTTTGATTGTGGCAGTGTGTGTGTGTGTGAGCTCTCTTCCTTATCTCCTTCCTCGTGACAACTCTGTTCTATCGACGACTGGAGAAGAGTTTTTGGGGGATTGGTTTTTGGGTTTTGACTAGTTTTTTTTCTGTGCATATATCATAAGGAGGGACTCTCTCTGACGGGTTGGGGGTCACTCACCGATAACAATAGAAGGGGGAATTGGATATTCTATTCAGCTTCGGGTGAGAATAGAAGGGAGGAGGCTCTAAAGAGAAGGTCAGATTCCTTTGTTTTTTGGCTGAGGGAGGGAACTTCGGTCGCAATGGGAAAAGGGGAAGAAGAAGTAGAGATGTGACTACTGTAGGGGGAGAACACCATGTGGGGGTGCATGATAGTATCCATGAAAGGAACGGTATGCAAGGTAGGAATGAGACAGAGGGCGTCAAGTGAGGGAAACAAAGATATCGAGGAAATGGAATATTTCCGGGTGGGAGGTATTTTGGTGCTAGAGGATATACATGAAGCACTTTGGATAGAGGAAAAGAGGACAACGGCATAAGATTTCCTCTCTACTGGCACCGTATTGGGGGGGGGGGGGCAAAATTTGCATGCTTCTTATTCAAGAAAGTGATATAGAGAGATTAACTAGAGCAAGGTGACAGAAAAGGGAAGATGCATGAGGACAACCAGGAGTAATAGAGCATGAGTAGAAGAAGGTCTAGTAGCAGCTGGCATAGAGGTAAAAGGGAACCTTCCCACCACAAGAGGAGAAGAGCATCGTCTCAATGTTTTCTATTATGGAAATGATTTGAGCAATATCATATTTCTTGTCATGACTTTCGATTGAAGTACTCTGTTGTGTAATTTTCTTCTTTAGTTTAGCTGAACACAAATCAGAGATGCAGCTGAAAGAGAGAGAAATGTTGCTCTTTTGCTACTGAATGTTGCTTATCAATTTAGTGATAATAGGACCAAAAGAGGAAGGACATCTTTTCTGTATCGAGTCTTTTTCGAGTGGCAAGAGAAGATAACATGGCTGCTGCTGAGGCATCACACATGAAGGGCTTCTTCTTCTCTTTTTTGTGCCAGAAGTGCTCGAGGGGTATCAAACAGGAGGGAGATTGGCCTTCGATGGGTATCCTTTAATCCTTGAGGAGTAGAAACGAAAATAGCTACACAAAAGCGACACTCGCAATTGGACATAAAGGGAGGAAGAGCCTTCAGTAAACTTTTGTTTTCTTGAGTTCTTTTGATGCGCAAGTATTGGAGGGCTCTATTTTTTGGAAAGGAGGTCAGCTACCAATAGGGAGAGATATGTGCGGCACTATTTTGGAGGTTGGTTGCTGCTTGGAGTCCTGAGAAGGAAGGGAGGGCTTCAAGGGGAATAGAGAAGAAGGAAGAACGATGATCGGAGCGAACCTTCAAGAGCGGAAAGAGTTCAAAACTTGAAAGACTAGTTTTTTTTTTTTTTTTAAATGGAGGTTCAGCCGAAGCCTACTCCCCCGGACTTTAACTTTGAAATTGCAACTGTACAAGTGAATGGGCATAGCACCCGCGGGACCCCCCGTATCCCACAAAGCAGGGGTTAGACAAGGTTACAACTGAGAGACATGGTTACAACTGGGTTTAACTGGCCTAAGCCATAACATGTCCAGCCTGGGACTTGAACCTTGGACCTCCGCCTCAAGAGACCAAAGCTCAACCAACTGTCCTACAGGACGTGGACGACTTGAAAGACTAGTTGCACCAAAGAAGCGAGTGTGGAGTGAAGAGGCTGATTCCTTCGTCACGCAAATGTATGTGTCCATCCAAAGTGGAAGGAGGGTTGGTGGAAAAGAAGGAACGTACACGAGAGCGGACTTTTCCTTCATTAGAGTTTTTGGGAGAAAATGGAGTAGGCTAGCCTTGAGATGTCCCTCTCCTAATATTTGTTGATGAATCTAGGAGGCCTTCTTCAAAGTGCAGATGTACATGACTAGTGGAAAATTGAGGAAAAAAGATGAATTGAACTTGTTCTTGATCTCCATAAGAGATAGGCAACTTCTGTATAATGGATGTGCCTCTATGACAGATTATCAGTAGCGTGTAAATTCCTTCAATTTCTGTCCACTCAGTTATCCCCGTTTGTCTTATTATGTAAGGTTGCATGTATTTCTCCCTATTTTATGCACATGTACTAAAATTATCAGTGCATATACATGACAACAGGAAATTAGGCAATTGGGCATCAAGAGAGAAAGAAAGGGTGAGGGAAAGAAGGAGAGAGACATGGTGAGTGAGAGATGGTGAGATAGAAAAAGAGGGAAAGAGAGAGTGGGTATGTGTGTGAAGCGTGGGTGTGAGTGAAAGAAGGAGAAGTGAAAGAGAGAGAGAGAGAGAGAGAGAGTCAAAAAGAAAAGGTGAGGGAAAGGGAGGAAGAGAAAAAGAAAGTAGGAGAAAGTGCGTAAGGAAGAAAGAGAGTGAGGAAAAGATAAGTATGGGAAAAAGGGAGTAAGAAAGAGAGAAGGAGAGTAGAGAAAGAAAGTGAGAAGGTGGGAGTATGGAAAAAGTGGGAGTGTGTGTGAGTATAGGTGCAAAAGTGTGTGTGTGAGTACGCGTGTGTGAGTGCATGTTGTGAGCATGTAAAAGGGTAAGGAGGAAAGAGGGGGTGAAAGAGAGCATGTGTATAAAAGGGAAAGAGAGAGTATGGATGTGTGAGAGTGGTAGAGAGTGAGTGGGAAAGAGTAAGAGAGGAAGAAGAAACAGACGAAGCTAGGGTTGTCAGTGTGAGAAAGAGAAGATTGCATGAGAGGAATAATGAGAGTGGAAGGGTGACAGGTTGGAGGGCAAGTGAATGAGTGTGTGTGGGAGGGATTTTTGCTTGTATCAATGTTTACTGGTGGGTATGGGAGTATGATTGGGAATTAGTGTGTTTGGGTATGCAAGGGTATGGCTCTGTAAGTGTGTAAGCAAGTGAGTGTGGGTAGGAGGGTGGAGGAATAGGTGTGTTGGAGTAAGGGAGGAATAAATTTCATAGCCTTGAGAGTGAGGTTTGAATGACTGTAAAATGTAAGTGAGATGTGATAATACACAAGAGCTAGCAAGAGTGAGTGGTGTTGGTGCAAGATAATCCAAGCCTACATACTTGGATAATTAGCATGTATTCCATATAATCACATATAATCATTCCCTTGTAAAATCAATTACTTTTATGCTAGATGCACTAATTCCACAAGGAGCTAGATGGAATCAAATCTCAAGTTACTTGATGATAGAATAAATCCTATAGTTTAGGACTTACTTTTAGGTGAGCATTTGAATTTGAATTCAAAGATTGGCTCTAACTTAAACTATAAAAGAGGATAAAAAATACTCGCGGATTGTGAGATTAGAAGAGCCTAATTATGAGATCATTTTGAGAGGGACTTAAGTGATTAGTGTGTTCATCTCATAGCCACTTCCCTACCCTCCATTGTGAAATTCAACATTGCCAATGACATTGTGTTACTATGTGATTTAATACATACACATTGATCATATCTCTACTTCAATTCTCTGCTATGATCATCTCAGAACGGTGAACTTCTCAGAGCTTGTTCTCAATGCATGGTTAATTTTTTATGTGATTTAAAGTGCTATAGAATCATCATATTGTCTATCTACAAATTTTCATTGTTATTGCTTCATTTAATCATGAAATATCTTCATATCATTACTCTCTAGTCTGTAGTCTAAAGCACCCAAAAAATGTCAGACAAGTCATGTAAATTTCTAAGCATCATTCGCAGTGTGTAGTCTATCTTTTTTATTGAAATAACTCATGATTGGTAGCTATCTAAGTTAATTAGATACCGCCAAAAGGAATTTGGCTAGTTGCTAGCAGTTTGAGAGCATTATTCATTCTACCGAACATGTGTTGCTAGCAATTTGAGAGCATTGTTCATTCTACCGAACATGTGTAGAGACTAAAATAACAAGTCTATGATCTTGGATCAATTTCCTGCTCATCTGTTTTGATCCATTGATTAGCGGATCATGTTCCAAAGCACATAAGTGATTATTTGTGATCATTAGGAAGCTAGGCCTACTACACTCTCCACACTTGTTCTTGGCTGGTGTGAAGCAGATTTTTAAAGCACCACTTCATCTCTGAAGACTATCCACCATCTCCTTCAACACTGGTATCAGAGCAACAACAAGCAAGATGGGAGATGGATTTCCATCATTCATTGACAAATTGGATAGAAGCAACTACCCAAAATGGTCACTAAGGATGCAAGCCTACCTCCAAGGAAGAAGTTTATATGGATACATCTCAGGAGATGAAGAAATGCCAACATCTAGGAGCAAACATCAACCCACAAGGGAAGAATAAGAAAGGCTGACTACATGGTGTGCAAAGGATGCTCTTGCCAGATCTTGTCTACTTAACTCAATATCTTATTTCTTATTACCTCACATTAGGAATCACAAGACCTCCCAAGAGACTTGGGAAGTACTTTCTTCATGCTTCTCATCAAATACAAGAGCTAGGAAGAACCAACTATGGATGGAGTTTACAACCCTAAAAAAGCAACCAAAGAAAAATGTAGTTGATTATGTGACCAAGATGAAGGATGTGGCTAACTAGCTTGCAAGAATTGGAGAGGAGATAGAAGAAGAACATAGAGTGAGGTAGATCATAAATGGCATCAAAGCTGATGATAAGTGGGAGTCCTTCACCACAACAATGGATCTTTATATGGATATGCAAATACATGAACTCAACACATTGATGGAGCAACTCTTCACTCATGAAACAAAGCTCAACAAGAATGGAGACAACTCTAGAGGTAATCAATCTTCTGACCCTTATACAAATAGAAATAAAAGTAAGGATAAAGGTAAAGGAAAAAAGAATGAAGAAGAAGCTAGTACCTCTCAAGTGAATTTCACATGTAGAGGAAGAGGAACTAGAGGAACGGGCATAGGAGGAAAATAAGGCAGGGGGAGGTCTTACAACACTTCACCTTGCAATATCTATGGTCTAACTAATCACACCATAGACGAGTGCTTCAAGAACACACGGAATCAAAGAGGAAGACGCTTCCATAGAGTGACCTATGGAAAATCGAGAGGTAGGTTCAACAATGGAAGAAGTAATTACCATCACAACCACAATCAAGGCTACAACAACAACTACCAAGGAGGCGTCAGAGGTAGAAGAGATTATAAAAACTACATAAAAGACCAAGAGGATTCATTACTGATCATGAACATGACATCCAAGCAAGGTAAAGATGATGAACACATTTTCTATATTGATTCTGGTTGTTCCACTCATGTGGCTAGAAATGTAGCATTGCTATCTGATCTTGAAGAGCCTAAAGGGAAGCATGAAGTGCAGATAGATGATGATACTAGACACTCTGTTAAGAAAATTGGAAATGTCAAGGCTTTTGATGGTAACATGAACCTCGTAAGTAAGGTTTTATATGTGCCAACTATAACAAAAAACCTAATTTGTGTTGGGTAGATTGTTGAGAAAGGCTTACAGGTTAGATTCACAAGGCATGGAGCATATGTAGAAGACCCTCAACAAGGGTTCAAAAGGATTGCAAAAGGTGAGAAATCTGGTAGACTCTTTACATTTGAAGTTGAAGATACCAAAAATATTGCACTCTTCAATTACAAGGATCAAACCCTATCTGAACTAGAGATATGGCATAAAAGGCTAGGTCATATAGGTGAAAGAAGACTAAAGCAAATATGCAAGGATCAGAGTGTGCTTGACATTCCAAATGTGTCCAAGCAACACATGATATAAAAATGTGGAGCATGCCAATTTGGAAAAGCTCATAGGCAACCATTCAATAGAAAATGGTACATGTATGAGGACTACTTGGAGCTTGTGCACACTAATGGATGGGGTCCTAGCAGAGAGCCATCAATATCAACTGCAAGGTACTATGTTTCATTTATAGATGATTACAATAGATGGACAATTCTTTACTTCATGAAGCATAAAGATTAATTATTTACTTGTTTCAAAAAGTATTTGGCATTGGTTAAGAACCAAACAGGTAGAAGCTTGAAGATGATCAGATGTGATGAAGGTGGTGAGTACTTCTCACAGGAATTTGACTCAATTTTATAGGACGTAGGTATCAAGAGAGAAGTCACAACAAGATTCACTCCAAAATTAAATGGAGTAGTAGAGAGGAGGAATAGACTAATAGTAGAGGCTGCAAGATCAACATTGAATGAAAAGAAACTACCAAATTACCTATGGGGAGAGGCTATTTCCACAGCCACATACTTGATTAGTAGGCCCCCATCCAAATCCTTGGATGGAATGACACCATATGAGGCATGGAATGGTAGAAGACCCTCATTGGACCATTGTAAAATCTTTCGGTGCATTGCTTATGCTCATATTCCCTCACAAATTAGAGGGAAGTTATCACTCTAGTACAATGTGTTGGAGTTAGACGTCTGCGGAAGCACGCGAACAACAAAAGGAAGAAGAAGAAGCTTGGAGCACAACACACAATACTGAATGTATTACTAGAGAATGTACAAAGATAAGTAGCCCATTAGGGCAATAGGCGTATATACGAACCGGGGAAAAAAAGACCTCCTAAAGAAGGAAAAAAGTATCCCGATGGTCCTAGAGTGTTCACACACATCACTACCTAAATATATCAACAAATCCCCCCTGGGAGTGATGCGGTGAACAAGTGGCTGGCACTCATGTATAAGGAAGTGTCAAGCTATGTGGAAATCACTCCATAAAAGAAAGTAAGCCCAGAGCTTTGCGGAAAGCTTCAAACTTCTCCCTAGGCAGAGCCTTCGTGAAAAGGTCGGCAATGTTCTCCTGCATGGGCACATATGCCAAGCTGATCTCCCCAGCAGAGAACCTCTCCCTGACATAATGATAATCCATCTCAATGTGCTTAGTGCGAGCATGGAACACAGGGTTCCTCGCAACTGCCAATGCATTCTGATTGTGAGTGAAGATGGTGGTGGTAGAAGACTGACCAACACCCAAATCAGCCATAAGGCGTCTGAGCCACACACACTCAACAGTAGCTGTGAAATATGCCCTATACTCAGCCTCACAACTGGAACTGGCGACAGTAGGCTGCTTCTTGCTCAACCAAGATATACATGAGCTACCAAGCATGAAGCAAAAGCCACTAGTGGACACACGAGCTTCATAGCAACCAGCCTAGTTTGAGTCAGAAAAAGCATGCAAATATGGCAGTAGTGATCCCCCCTTGGGATAAAACAACCCAAGTAGCCGAGTACCACTCAAGTAGCCAAAGATGCACTTAACCGCCTGCCAATGCTTGACACATGGGCAATGCATAAACCTGTTCATCTGTGAGACAACAAACTGAATATCTGGCCTAGTAATGCATAAGTAAATCAGGCATCCAACAGCCTGCTGATAGAGGATAGCATCCAATGCATCTCTAGCATCATGAAGACTCAATCGTAAACCTGTCTCCATAGGAGTGGCAATAGGCTTACATTCTTCAAGGCCAAAACACTGCAATAATTTGTCAATATATTTCGTTTGACACAAAGCCAATCCACCATCAACTTGCATAAATTGAATGCCCAAATAGTGATGCAAATGCCCCAAATCAGACATATCAAATGAGGCATGCAAATCAGCCTTTAAATCAACAATATGCTTCTCAATAGGACCAGTGAGCAGCATGTCATCAACATAAACAACAATGATCAGAAGCACATCATTAGCACCCTTAACATATAAGGTGCTTTCAGTTGGACTGTTCTCAAAACCCTGCGCAATCAGATAGGCATGTATCTTCTCATACCGAGCACATGGTGATTGCTTTAAACCATATAATGCCTTCTTTAACCTGCACACCTGGTTTTCATGCCCTTTCTGCACAAAGCCACAGGGCTAAAAAACGTACTTTTCTTCATGCAAGTCACCATTAAGAAATGTTGTTTTAATTTCCAACTGATGTACATTCCAACCATCATGAGCTGCAAGTGCACAAATGCTCCGAACAGTAGTCATACGGCATGTACGTGCAAAGGTCTCATCAAAATCAATGCCTCTTTCCTACGCATATCCCTTTGCAACAGGCCTAGCCTTATACCTGTCAACTGTACCATCAGGTTTACGCTTCAGCTTGTATACCCACTTAGTGCCAATGGCCTTCTTGCCAGGAGGCAAGTCACATAAAGACCAAGTACCATTCTTCATTATTGCATCATATTCAGATTGCATAGCAACCATCCAATTTTTTGAATTTTGTGCTTCATCAAAGGAAATAGGCTCATTCTCATCACAGAGACTAGATGTAGCCATAACATAGCAATCTAATGCAAAAGAGGCACTATGAGAGCCTGATCGAGTATGATATGACAGAGGTGCATCTAATTTGCTGTCACGCAAGGTCTGTACCAGCCATTTTGGCATAGTTCTTGCCTGCTCAATATCAGCTCTCTCATCAATAAGTGCATCATGTACATCTGCATCAGAAATGGAATTATCTGCACCATCACATGAAACCTGCAAAGGCTGACAAGTTGCCTCATTAGGACTAGCACTAGACTATCCACCTATAAAAAGAGGCAACAAAGTATCATACATGTCTTTGGAGCTAATAGATGTCTCCTTAGTACATGAAAGCAATGGCTGAATAGCATCTTCCACAAAAACAACATCACAGCTAACTAGAATGTGTTTAGTCTGTGGATGATACAAACGATAGCCTTTACTTTCAGAACTGTACCCAACAAAAATACATTTTACTACTTTATCATCCAATTTTTTGCGATGTTGTTCAGGCACTAATGCACATGCCAAACAACAAAAAACATGCAGATGAGCAACAGATGGCTTGCGATCATGCCAAGCCTCATATGGAGTGATAGACTGCAGCGCTTTAGTGGGACACCTGTTCAGTACATATGCTGCACACATGACAGCCTCAAGCTAGAAACTATGTGGTAAAGCCTAACTCTTGACCATATACCTCGCCATCTCCATGAGTGACCTGTTCTTTCATTCAGCAACTCCATTCTGTTGAGGTGTATACGGCACTGTACACTGGTGTTTTATCCCAGTTCAGCCAGAAATGCATTAAAATCAGAAGACATATATTCCCCCCCTCGATTAGAACAGAGGGTGCCCATTTTACATGTTGACAGATTTTTAGCCAAAACCAAAAACTGTTTGAAGCACATGAACACTTCAGACTTTGCCTTCAATGGATATATCCATGCATGCCTGGAAAAATCATCGATGGAAGTCACAAAGTAAAGATAATTCCCAAAAGAAGGTGTCTGCATAGGACCACAGACATCACTATGTACAAACTGCAATTTTTGAGTAGCCCGAACTGAACCATCTTTTGGAAAGGATGAACGTTGCATTTTGCCCAAAATACAGCCTTCATAAACATGTTTTCCAGGTGCCTCAAGTTTGGGCAAAGAGGACACCATTTCATATTTCTACAGGCATAGCAAACTAGCAAAATTTAGATGACCAAAGCGTGCATGCCAAAGCTTTGCATCAGACATAGCCTGAGAATCATTTACTGCACATGCCAAATCATTTACAGATCTTTCATAGTCTATGAGCTTATACAGCCCACGATATAAAATGCCAGAAGCAATAATCACATCGCCATTTGACAAATCATGAACTGTACATCTATCATCAATAAATTTCACAACGAAGCTAATCTTGGCTAATGCAGAAATTGATAACAGGTTCTTCTTGATCCCTAGCACAAATAAAGCATCTGACAAAGTGAAAGAGCTACCATCAGCAGTAGTCAAAATGATCTTACCAACTCCCATAACAGGATAAGAGGAGTTGTTGGCACATGTAACAGTATTCCCTGTAGGGGCAGGCTCAAGTGAAGAGAAGAAACTGTGCTGCGAGGTAATATGTTTGGTTGCCCCACTATCAAAGTACCAAACATCTGAGTCTACTGGAGACATGCACTACTCATGAGAAGATGGGTCAAAACTACAAACAGTAGTAAATGCCCATTCTTCTTCCTGCACAAGATTAGCAGACTCCGTTTTTGGTGTAGAGGCTTCTGCAATAACCATTCCAGCCTCTTTCTTCTTTGCCTCTTTTGCAGCCAGTTTGGACAGTTCTTTATGATATGATAATTCCCTTTGCAGTACTTACAAAACGATTTCTACTTTTCTGATTTTTTTCTCATCTTTTTCTTGGTTCTTCGAATGTGCAGCATTTGTAGATTTTTGCTTACTAGTTGAAGACCTCCATTTTCCTTTGCCCTTTTGACTAGCCAGGAAAGCTTGATCTCCAACATGCATAATGGGCCTGTTCTGCCTAGCCTGATCTTCCTGCAACATAACAGAGACTAACTCCTCAAATGACAAGGCATTTGGATTGCCTTTCATCATCAACCGAAGAGTAGAAGCAAAACTCTGATATGAATCAGGAAGACCATTCAGAACTGTTTGCACAAGTGAGCTATCTGGTATAACCTCATCAGCAAAAATCAGTTGTTCCTTCAAGTCTTTGAACTTTCTTAGGAAATTGTCCATAGAATCACCTTCATTCATATGCTCACTCTCCAACTGTTTTCGGAGGTAAGCAACACGAACCTCATTCCTAGCTTCGTACAATGTGGTAAGTATATCCTAAGCATCCTTAGCTGTTCTACAAGAGCGAATATGAGGAATACAAAGCTATCAATGCATATGCCTGGGCATCTCTGCCATCCCAACGAATCTGCTCTACAATAGGTGTAGCACAACACGAACAGGAGTATGCAGAATATCACCATCTTCGATACCTTCTGCATCAGCTTCAGTACCTGCAGTTGTAACAGTTGTAGGTGTGATAGGACATTTTTCGACACCCTGCACAATGTTCCACAGTCCTTTTGCAACCAACACATGTCGCATCATATAAGCCCATGATGGGTAGTTGGTACCATCCAACTTATCCTCAATAGCCAACTAGGGAATACATCACTGCTTTTAGCCATGGCCAGTAACTAAAATACCTTGATGCAAAAAATTTGACTGTATCTCAAAAAGTTGAACAGAACTGCCCAGACGAATTCCACTAGACCTTGTTTGCAAGAGAGAGACACCTCCCTACAACAGGAGAGAGAGAGAGAGCGTGTGTCGCCTACTCTATCACGCACGGATTCCAAGAACTCCAAGATTGAACAATAAGTAAAACAAGAAACGCACATCTAACTAACTAACAAAGGAACACGTCAAAAGCCATGATGTTGGCGACGCAAAAAGAGAGAGATCTTCCATTATACAAATACCATTTTTATACAAAAAGGTGGCCTTAAAGGCTCTTCACACTCAACCTTCTCCCAACCCTCCAAATGAACCTTAGTACAATGAAAATATGCCGTTGACACTGGCACGCACGATGGACTTGAACTACCACATCCCTTGATAAGTGATATCCCCTCAACAAGATGGAAATTACATGGAAACCATTTATAGGCTGGGAACTTTGATACAACATGTCATACAACCAAAGGGACACACTTAATCTTGAAGAGTGTTTCAATCCGCGAGCCTCCACATCACTCATGCCCGAGGACACCGGTTGCATCACACTCCCCAAGACCAAATACATTAAGTCAAGCCCTCACATCAAGGCCAACACATATCCAAACAAAGTCTAAAAATAAGAACGCAACCCATATATAATCTCCATGTACATTTTCATAATGCTAAAGTGGTAGCACCATTCTTGGAATAGAATAGTCCAACTCCATGATATATGTGCTCACATGATTATGTACTACCCTTATGAACAATACTTGCAAACCAAAGTGCATGTTTAGACCATGGTATGAAATGCAAGTAAAGCTCATAACATATCCAAAACCATAAGCAATGTGCAATGCAAAGCATAGTGCTTGGAATTGAATCCAAGGTATGCAAATACATTACACACAACTTATAGACTGCCCTCCTATATGCATACAAATGGAGTACAAGAAATACATAATTGCATAAGTAAAGACCACAAGGCTCATATACAAAAGGAATAATCAATGTATAAGAATCATGCATTTGAAAACCCCCCATGCTTGGCGCCACTTGTAACCCCATTGCTCTAATGCTTTGGCACAATGTAGTCCAAATTCATCCAAAGATCCAAGACGTCTTTTCATTTCTATGTGGTATTCCTCTTTGATCGTCACATGAAAAATGATGTAAAATCTTAAATCACAAAATATACGAAAGGCGCACTGCGTGCAAAATGAGAATGAAATATTAATATGCATCCACATCGCATCTCACAGAAAATAATAACAAAGATCTCAAAAACATTTCATGTATCAAAAAAGAGTGTCCATGAAAGTATGCGAACAGTACATGAGGAATGTCGCATAAATCAAATGTCTGTGGAAAAACAGGATAAGCAAGAATATTTGCTACATGTTACGTGTGGCAATCTTAAGACATATAAAACTCATCGCCAATCTTATATGTACCTAAATTATAAGACCGATAAAAAACTGCGCACAAAGGAAAAACAACAGCCATTGAAGCAGCAACGTATCAAGCACTTATCAGTTGGTTCCCAGGCTATGTGGATGAAACGAACCATGAATATTCTGTAACGTCAGAGAGTGCGCAAGGCGAGAGAGTACCCAACGTTAGTGCATGCACTGCTTTTGAAACTTCACGCAACAATGAAATGGGAGTGCAATCACAATAAGAGAATAATACAGTGATCGATAGAGAGGTGAAGAGAACACGGAGTCTAGCGAGCGCAAAGATCCAAAACAATAGTGCCACCAACACCATTTGACTTGATTAATCATGATTAGCGTGGATTGATTAAGTAAAAGAAAAGTTCGATACCGTCAAAACTGTCGCATGTAACTCATCTCAGAGCTTTTGAACCACGACATTCAAGCTTCTACTCATTCGTAATGTGCAACCATCACCCGCCGCTACAAGAATTCTGGTATGCATGTTCAACAACACTCCATATGCGCCATCCAAGGGTGCCTGCAGAAGCCGCCTCTAGTTGTAGAAGCAGCAGCCGGTAGAGCGTGAGGTGGGTAGTCCGAGACGGCACCAGTGTTTGCAAGAGAGAGACACCTCCCTGCAACAGGAGAGAGAGAGAGAGAGCGTGCGTCGCCTACTCTATCACATTCCAAGAACTCCAAGATTGAACAATAACTAAAACAAGAAACGCATATCTAACTAACTAACAAAGGAACACATCAAAATCCATGATGTTGGCGACGCAAAAAGAGAAAGATCTTTCATTAGACAAATACCATTTTTATACAAAAAGGTGGCCTTAAAGGCTCTTCACACTCAACCTTCTTCCAACCCTCCAAATGAACCTTAGTACAATGAAAATGTGCCCTTGACAACCTGTAGTGGACTTCGAGACGCTTATACTGGCAAACAGAAACTGGTATATACCTTGGGCACAAAAAGATGAAATAGCTTACACAAGCGCTGTGATAGTGCATTTGGAGGTCGAAACGAGCTCAAATCGCGATTTCGGCACCACATAGCGAAGCTGTTTTGATCTCGAAAACATGTTGACTATGCTCACCAAAATTCGTGCGATTTTGAGACTGCAATCGGAGGAGTGTCAACGGTGCCCTAGATGAAGCAATGACCTACTCTGATACCAATTGTTGGAGTTAGACGTCTGTGGAAGCACACGAACAGCACAAGGAAGAAGAAGCTTGGAGCACAACACACAATACTGAATGTATTACTAGAGAATGTACAAAGATAAGTAGCCCATTAGGGCAATAGGCGTATATACAAGCCGGGGGAAAAAAAACCTCCTAAAGAGGGAAAAAAGTGCCCCGGCAGTCCTAGAGTGTTTACACACATCACTACCTAAATATATCAACACAATGGTGAGTACCAACGTGAGGAGCTCCACCTCGTAATTATCAATCCACCAAGAGGCTAGGGCGATATGAAGATCAAGAGCAAGTGAAGTGCATGAAGGTGATGGTGAGAAATGTGATTACATACACACACATGCATACACACACACAAGGAAAGTGGCGATGGAGATCATTGGAAGGCAAGAAAAGAACTCATACTCATATTCATCATCCACTAACTACAATAGCTCTTCTAATTACTAGCTCATAAGTTTAACAATAATAACAACAACCTCAAAATGATCTCTCAAGCTCTATTTATAGTTTTTGCTTAGTTTTACCCGGTTTCACATCTAGTGACTGGCATAGTTGAAAAATAGGTTCTACATCTAATTTGATCTATCTAACGGCTTCCAAAAATTATGAAATTTGGTATGAGCTTTCTACTTAGACTCCTCAAGCTTGAGGACTCCTCAACTTGCACAAAATGGAGTCGTACATGCAGTAATCAAATGTATGTACATATATTATATTGTTTTAGTGATAAAAATCACCGTTGAGATTATGAAGTAATCTATGAGTAATTTATGTGCTTCCTTTATGCCAATGAAGAGATCTTGTGCTTGATCCTTTGCCTTGAACACTCCCCTCCTCCTCATATCTATCATCCTTGATAGAACCTGATTGTGTGTGAGTAATATAATTAGTGAGAAGGTATGTTGCTAGGGTATGTTCCTTGATGCGAACTCCCCTGATAAGGTCACGTTCTAGCTTCTCCCAACCGATGGGTTGGGGTTCATCTGGAGGTGGCTGCAAATAATGCTCAGAATACATTGCACGTTTGTAGGCAAACAAATGAAGCAAATGAGTGGGACGATTGATGAATACTTCTTAGTGGTATTGCCAAAAGCCGATAGTGAACATGTCTTCAAACGTCTGCTTGTAGCAAGCAGGCATATATTTCAGTTTGCAGTGCCATGCATAGCATACTTTGAGTGAAGGTTTCATGCTCATGTCATATACTAAGTCCAAATTTCCATGTTCAAATCTTGGTGTGTTCAGAGTGGGAGCC
The DNA here is from genome assembly GCA_020310875.1 of Ceratopteris richardii. Classification (NCBI taxonomy): domain Eukaryota; kingdom Viridiplantae; phylum Streptophyta; class Polypodiopsida; order Polypodiales; family Pteridaceae; genus Ceratopteris; species Ceratopteris richardii. The sequence goes on from CM035416.1 coordinate 175,988,372, forward strand.
TTGACACATCGAAAGTCTTGAAGACCATCTACATCATATCAAAAATTTTCTCAATCATTTGTGCAACAACATCAGTCATCCGATGCAGAGGGGGTAACCAATGACGAATAGTGGCCATCATATAGCCAACAATAGGAGTGTTGTTCTTGGGAGGTGCAAGATATGGGTAGTTGAGCTAGTCTCTACATTGGTGATTGTACTGAACTTTGATAGTGAATGCTTTCCATGTGCGTCTTCGAGGAATTGGTCCATACCACACATTGTGCTTCCAGTGGGTAGGTGTGCGCATCCACATGTGCATCATTTTTGGTTATTGTTGGAGTAATTCCACGCGCCATGTTGGTTGATATATATGACCTCTTTTCGCTTTCGGGGGAATATCTTCTGGCTCGAACTACATGGCATGCGTGGGGTGCTTCTTTGTGATCTTTCAATTTAGAAATTGTATTCCTCGAGCAAGAGGAAATAAGGTTTATATTGTAGGTCACTCGTCATAATGTGTTGTCGGGGTGCTATAGCAGCAAACTAGGGAGAATTCAAAATAACCTCTTCTATGTTGGCCATGGCATGTAACTGCACCTCAACTCATGCCGAATGTGTTTTACCAAGTTCCTCAACCATTTTAACCGTGCTGGAGGAGGTAATTCGTATGTATCATGTCCTTCTCATGATGAGCATCCTCCAACCATGGGCAATGGTATATATTCTTCTTCAAAAATTGGTATGGGGATAGTCTCGTCGGGTTTCGGCAAGTCTGGTGGAGAGCCCAATCGAAGGGGTTCCTTCATGTTGGATACCTTGGTCTGTAACTCCTGTACTTTCATACGTAGCGCATTTAATTCGTCTAGGAAAAATAGTGGTGCGACTTCCTGCACAATGGTAGGCTCTAATGAATCCTTGAGCAACAGTTTCTTATTTGTCTCCTTGAGTGTTCAGTATTCTTCTTGTAAGCGGGCATAATCCTCTAGCACCCATGTGTGGTCTTCCAAGAGAATCTGCATTGACTCCGAAGGAACAACTTGAAAACGAGAGGGGCTAAGGGGCATCTCCGGATAATCCAAGGTGGCCTCAAAGTTCTCGCAGTTCTGTTGTTGGAGACATTGATTTTCTTCCTTGGCTACATTGAGATGCCTTTGAAGGAGCACCATATTATGTGACAATTGAGCATTGCGCATCAAATAGACATCTAGTTGTGACTCAACTTCTTTGACATGTGTCTGTACTTGGGCTTTGAGAGTTTGTTGTTGCTACTGATGCTATGCTTCCAAGTTTTGATACTTCATATTGAGTTCTTGGTTCTGTAAAGTTAGTGCATCTAATTGTTTTTGTAAATCCTATGTAGTCTATTGGAGGGCCGAATGTTGCCCTAACGAAGAATACTCTACATTAATATGTTGAAGACATTGTATCATCTGCTGGATGGCACCATCAACATTGGATGATGACAATGATGCAAAGGTGGGAAATGACATATGTAGGGTGGTTTGTAATGCAATGGGAGTGGGATTGGGGTAGGGATTGTGGATGTCATGGCAAGTGATGCAAGAGATATGCAAATAGATGTCGTGTGAAGTGTGCTGTGTGATGTGGGTGATACATGCAAATGTACATCTGGTAAGGCAGTGGGTGAAATTTCCATACCGCTGGTGGTGCCTTTGATGATAGTGATGTGAAAGAGTGAAGTGGGTGCAATTATGCGGGGTGGGGGTGCAATTGTGTGGTGAGAGGTGAGTGGGGTGGTGTGCTTGGTGGCCATAAGAAGGGAGCTTGTGGGCGGAGTTCTTGGGGAGGCCTTACAAATGGAAAAGGTGAGGTTCACGGATACAAAAAGGATGTGCAATAGCAGTAAGATGAGGGTGGTGGTGTACACACAGTAAAGGAGTACAATGGGTTAGTGGTATACGAGGGGAAATGAGGGGGTGGGAAATGCCAGGTGGCATAAGGATAGGTGGAATGGAGACAGAGGTGAGGGGAGGAGTAGTCATAATAGGACTAGATATCGGGGGCCAAATGAAAACGTGGGATGGAGTATGAACATTGGGCAGTTAGGTCAATAGTAGAGATGCTAATGTGATAGGATCTATTGGTACTCAAATATATGTGCCCAATCATTTGAGAATTCGAACCTGCCGAGGTTCGAACTTGGGAAGAGGTTTTCGGAGCAAGTAATGTAAGGCTTTGGGCACACCTATTAATTGGACCAATTCATGCATAGCTAAGATGAAAGTTTCCTCGAATCCACTGTTGAAAAATTCCTATTGCAAGATGGCTTTGCTCTATTCCTTAGTCACTGTGGTCCTTTCCCAAACCTTATTCATAGTGTTATGTGTGAAGAGATGGATAGATATGTGCTTGAAGATGAAGAGATGTTGCAAAATCCTTGATCTACACCAGCCAAATGAACTCCAAGAGTATGTGGTGGGCCCTTTTAGCTTGCCAATGGATGTATTAGACACTCTATGTACCTTGGAAGATCACTCTCAAAAAGATTGATCAAAACAGATAAGTTGGAGTTAGCTCAGAGGTGAAGAACTTGCTATTTTGGTTCATACACCTATCCAATGTTTTGCATAATTCTCTGAGCACAACAGTAATTAGCTTAATTCCTTTTGGGGAAGTCTAGTTAACTTAAAGAGCTAACTTTCAAGAGTAATCTCATAAAAAATACTGAGCCACAAACTAAGAATGATGTTTGACAATTGATGACATCATCCCGATTTTCACAGGCTGCTATAGTAATGCGACCAGTGAGCAAAAAAATGAACATAACTCAAGGTTTAAGAATCCAATGATTATGAACATTTGTATGCTTATACTAGATAGTATGAAAAATCTAAAAAGCTTTAAATCATTGAATTTGGGTAAGCACACACTGCGAAACTGCTCTGACAAGATGAGTAAAACAGTCAGGTACCTAACAAAGAAGTGAAAATGAACAAAGAGGGCTGAGATGGAAGATTGAAATAGGCAAATGAAATGAAAATTGGTGAGCATATAGTAGACTTATAGAGAAACCATCTCTGCAATCTGACCAATTTCAATCACTGAAAATGATGCACCAAGCTCAGAGAAACCATCTCTGCAATCTGACTAAGAAAACTGAGAGATATGGTAGTGAGTAGTACACTTCACAAGAACATGGAAATATGAACTCAAATGATCATGAAAATGAAAGTATATTGATTTTACAACACAATGGACTTACTGATACATATGTGTGCCTTGAAACCACACCTTGATATGGCATAAAGCTCAGCTCTTTGAGGTCTTCTCTGAGGTCTCTCTAACCATGACTAAAGTTTCCATCTATTTATAGTTGAGCTTGGGAGGATAACTTCCCTCAATCACTCTGCAATAAATTAGTGATTGATTTGATTCTCTATCTACCACAAATCATGAATTCCTAGGTCTTCTTTCCCTTTTGGATCAAGTGGACTCAACCACTTAAGATTCTTTCACTTTTACATTAAGTAAAGTCTTCAAAAGTTACAAGAGGTAGTTCACAAGTGAACTATACATTGTCTTCATTTTAAGGCTTCTTCTTTGAATTTGTGGGACTCGAGCCAATACTTAGGCTTGTCATAGACTTGCTCCAACAGCTCCCCCTCAAGCCAAGTATGCTTTTGGTCTTCAATCTTCCAAGATTACCCGCAAACCTATCATAGCCTTGAATTTGCAAAGCTTTGTACAATCCAATGCTTTGGTTAGAATATCTGCACATTGTTGATGAGTGGACACATATGATATTTGAATCTCTTTGCTTAGAACCTTCTCTCATACATAGTGATAATGAACTTCAATATGTTTAGTCCTTGCATGAAAAAGAGGATTAGCAGCCAAATGAATAGAACTCATATTATCACCAAAAATAGTTGGAGTTCCAAACTCCAATCCAAGATCTATGAATAATGTCTTCATCCACATAGCTTCCTGCTATGGCAAGACCTCTGTACTCAGCCTCTGTGGAAGAAAGAGCAGCTGTAGGTTGCTTCTTGGATGACCATGAAATAAACTTTGAACCTGCAAAAGTAAGATATCCTGAAGTGCTCCTTCTATCTTCCTTGGAAGCATCCCAATCTGCATCAAAAAATAGCTTCAAACCTAAATAAGATACATAAGGATAATAAAGTTCTTCATTTATGGTTCCTTTGAGATACTTGAGAATCCTTTTGGCAACATCCATGTGTGGTTTCCTTGGTGTGTGCATAAATTGACTTAGCACACTCATAGTGTAACATATATCTACTCTTGTCAATGTGGCATAGTTGAGACTACCCACTAGACTTTGATATGATGTGATGTCCTCTATGAGTTCAGCTTCATGTGAGCTCAATTTATGATTGACCTCCATTGGAGTACCTGCAATTTGACAATCTTGCACCTTGAATTTTTCCAACATGTCCTTAATGTACTTTCTTTGAGTGAGAAACAAACCATGATCTTTGTAGACAACTTCCAAACCTAGGATGTAGGTAAGTGAACCCAAATCACTTATCTTGAACTCTTCTCTCATCCGATCTTTGATCTTCTTCATACCATCTACATCATTTCCTGTCAGTATAATATCATCTACATATACACATAGGTAGATGATCTTAGAATTACTCTTTTTAATAAAGAATGAAGGATCTACCTTTCTTGGTTGAAAGCCTTTGTCCTGTAAGAATGAAACAAGCCTGAAATTCTAAGCTCTTGGGGCTTGCTTGAGACCATACAATGCTTTGTTAGGTTTACACACATAATCAGGATAAACTTGATTCTCAAAACCAGGTGGTTGTGCCATATATACCTCTTCTGTTATCCAACCATTCAAGAATGCATTCTTTACATCTAGTTGAAGTATCTTCCAATTCCTGGAAGAAGCAATACTAAGCAACACTCTGATTGTAGGCATCTTAGCTACAGGAGAAAAAGTTTCTTCATAATCAACTCCTTGAGTTTGTGCAAAGACTTTTGCTACAAGCCTTGCCTTATACCTGTTAATGGAACCATCAGAATTCTTCTTGAGCTTGTAGACCCATCTTGATCCTATTACCTTCATAGATGAAGTCTTGGGCACCAAATCCCAAGTGTTGTTTTCCTTAAGTGCTTCAATTTCTTCCTTCATTGCATGCTTCCATTCTGTTTTTGTTTTGGCCTCTTCAAATGATGATGGATCCTCTTGGTTTATGTCCTGTGCTATGTAGATAGAATGTTTAGTTACTAATGAGGTTTTGAACCCATACCTTTGTGGTTTTTTCTTTTCCCTCATAGATCTTCTTAGGCCATGATGTGATGATTCTACCTCATGTCCAAGTTCCTACAATTTTGCTTTACCTTTAGACTTCCATGCTTTGATCTTTTCCATCTGAGATTCTTCATCATCCTCTGAGGTGTCTTGTTCTTCAATCTTTGGTTGCTCTCTACCAAGATTTGGAAAATCTTCTTCAAGATCATATGGTAAATTGACCTTCCTGCATGAATCTTCATGCCATGAATTGTTCTCATAAAAACTACATCTCTGCTTACCAAGAATCCTTTGTTGGTAGGATTGTATAACCTGTAGCCCTTTTGATTGTTGTCATATCCAATGAATATGCACCTTTCTACCTTCCGATTCATCTTGCCTCTAACCTATCAAGGAACATGAGCAAAAGCAATACATCCAAAAGTTTTACAATGATCTAACTAAGAATGATGTTTAACAAGTGATGACATCATCTCGATTTTCACGGGCTGCTATAGTAATGAGACCAGTGAGCAGAAAAATGAACATAACTCAAGCTTTAAGAATCCAATGATTATGAAAATTTTTATGCTTATACTAAACATATGATGAATCTAACAAGCTTTAAATCATTGAATTTGGGTAAGTATACACTGAGAAACTGCTCTGATAAGATGAGTTAAAAAGTCGGGTACGTGACAAAGAAGTGAAAATGAACAGACAGGGCTGACTTCAACTGAACTGACGATTGAAACACCCAAATGAAATTAAAATTGGTGAGCATATGGTAGACTTATAGAGCTAACGTTTCCAAGTTAAGTCACTGAAAATGATGGACCAAGCTCAGAGAAACCATCTCTGCAATATGACTGAGAAAATTGAGAGATATGGTAGTGAGTAGTACACTTCACAAGAACATGGAAATATGAGCTCAAATGATCATGAAAATGAAAGTATATTGATTTTACAACACAATGGACTTACTGATACATATGTGTGCCTTGAAACCATACCTTGATATGGCATAAAGCTCAGCTCTTTGAGGTCTTCTCTGAGGTCTCTCTAACCACGACTAAAGTTGCCATCTATTTATAATTGAGCTTGGGAGGCTAACTTCCCTCAATCACTCTCCAATAAATTAGTGATTGATTTGATTCTCTATCTATCACAAATCATGAATTCGTGGCTCCTCTTTTCCATTTTGATCAAGTGGACTCATCCACTTAAGATTCTTTCACTTTTACATTAATTAAAGTCTTCAAAAGTGAACTTTACATTGTCTTCATTTTAAGGCTTCTTCTTTGAATTTGTGGGACTCAAGCCAATACTTAGGCTTGTCATATACTTGCTCCAACATTATGGAGCCGTCCAATGGCTATCCTGTATGCTGCTGCTACTATCGTCTCCTCTTCATATGTATTGGTTTCCCTTGGAGCTTCAGCTTGTGCACTAGACTGGTGTGCTTTTCCCTCACTCGCTTTAGTGTCAGCATCTCCCTCATCTATCACCATACGATCATCGTCTTCATCTTCGGAGTCAACGTTCTCGCCCTTTGATGGTGTTGTAGGGTAAGTAGGTTGTTCAAATTCTTGGGAAACAAATTAGGTATTTGAAAATTGAAAGTCAGTGGACAATACTTTTGAGATCTCGAAATCAAACATAGTGTTGATATCCTCTGTGCCCAAACTAGTGACCGAGAAGGTAAAAGAGTCAAAGACAAACGTAGAGGTCACCATGGGAGCTTCAACAATAGTGGTGGTTGTGGTCATGATGGTGGTAGGAACATCGATCACTACCTGTGAAACCTCATGCAGGGTAGCAGAGCGATTCAAGCAGACTTGGAGTGGTGGAACACTAGGTTGTAATTGAACTAGAGATCGTTGTGGTGAGGTCTCAGGTGTGGGCTGTGGTGAAGGCGATTCCAAAACTTGTGAGCAGGGAATTGTGCCATGCATGCACTGTACTCTTCTAACATTGGGAGGTCGTGTAGTTTTTTTTTAGCCTTTGTATTGTTGTAATTTATGTTGCTAGAAGGGCTCTCTCAATAGCGATATCATAATCCAAACACATGTAGATAATGTGTGTGAGTGCACAGCAACCATGGACAAACTTTTTCTTCTCCCAATGATGTCCTTCCAATAAAAGCTCGTCTTGGATATATGTGGCAATATCAATTGTTTGAGGGCCGATAGTGGCAAGGTACAATCTAAACCATAGATGTTTGTGGGGGATTGTAAAACGCTCCTGTGCCAGAAAGGCAAAATGTTGGAGGCATATTCTCAAACGAGTGGTTAGTTGAGGAGTGATGGCTGAAATTAATGGCCATTTGTCCATGTCACTTCATCTCATAGGTTCTGGGATAAGGCGCTCTTTCTCCATGGGTGTATGATTGCCATGAATCTTAAGAGCAATCCTGATTAAGTCCAAAGACAAGGTGAAATCTTGAAGGGGGGTCATTGACTAATGAAGGTAGCATGAAGACTGGATCCAATTCCTTTCGCTCTTATTCTTTAATAGAAGCCACCAGATGATAACACTGATAAAAGTCAGGTTTAGGGAGTGGTGCACTGAATTAGTGAGAGTGAGAGTATCTCTATGAGCTCTCTTTCTTATCTCCTTCCTCGTGACATGGTATCAGAGCCAGTATGGCTGTAGAGAGCTCGTGGAGGAGGCGACAGTGAAGAGTAAGAGGCAGGGCATGGAGAAAACGCGATTCACAAATGACCTCCGTTTGCTACGAAAATCGACATGAATGTAGAAGACCTCAAAATATTTTAGAGGGTTATCCCTTTAGGGTCACCTATTTTTGTCAGATGGAAGTTTCGGAGCCATCTCGACCTCTATTTTGAGCCCGAAGGTGGGGCCCACAGAAAACTAGGTCAGTTTTTGAAACTGTAACTTGCATTGTGTTCGACAACACTCATATATTCTAGTTCAAGAATTTCAAGCGATTTCGTGTATTGTTGATACACGAAAACTGTGTTTTTCTGAGATCAAAGTGTCACATCATAGTGCGATAGTGTTCAAGCAGAAGTGCTACTTGTAGTGTTTTGCAATGTTGATAATTGGTATAGAAATGGTAAACACAGATGGAATGAGTTAGCTTACAAGCAATAAGATAGACAAGAACAAATTCCATGCTTGGAGATTCAGAATGACGAATTTCATGATAGGAAAGGGCTACTAGAAGTACGTCAAAGGAGAGAATGAAAATTCTCCATAATTACTAGAAAGGAATCAGATTGTAGATTAGTTAAGACCATATGAGGAATGGAATCCAGGAGCACGAAAGGTAATGTATAAGCTATTTGTTAGCATACAGGATAGCATGATTGGACACATACAAGATGCCAAGACTCCGAAAGATGCTTGGAACATTTTGGTCACATTGTATGAGACCAATACAAAGGCATGGAAATCGCAACTCAAGAACGAGTTGCATACATTGGAGAAGAAGAGCATGTTGGTAAGTGACTACACCCTGAGAATCAAAAGCATATGTGAGTCACTTGCATCCATTGGAGTGAATGTAGATGATGATGATAAGGTGCAAGCATGCCTTCGTGGTTTAGGAGCTGCATATAAGCAGTTCATAACTTCTACACAGACCAAGGAAAATATTCCAAATTTTGTTCATTTGGTGTCCATGCTGATTATTGAAGAAAAGAATCTTGGTGAGGATTCAAACTCCCAAGGAAAACCTAGTTCTGAGGAGGTATTCTACTCTGGCAGAGGAAGAGGCAGAGGTAGAGGATTCGAAAGCGGAAGAGGACACAATAACCAAGACCAAAATCAACAACAGAATCATGCAGGAGGAAGAGGAAAATTTCGAGGTAGGGGGAGCCAAAGAGGTCACAGAAATTTCCAAAGAAATGAGTCAGGTAATGATAGTAAAGGATGTTGGAATTGTGGTAAACATGGACATTTTGAATGTGATTGTAGGTTGAAGAAACAAACTAACAAAAGGCAGCAAAATAACTATGCATCCACAAGTGTAGATGATTCTGAGAAGCTGTTCATGGTTCAACATCATATGATGAACACAATGTCTGCTAATGTCTCAAAATCGAATGATAATGTCTGGTATGTTGATTCAGGTGCTTCAAATCACATGAAAACTCATGCAAAATGGTTTAGTAGTTTGCAAAAATTGCGAGTTCCTAGATATGTTGAAAGAGGTGATGATACATCACATCCTATCGAGCATACAGAAAATATAGCACTGTCTATGGAGGACGAAAAGGTAAAACATCTTGTTGATGTGCTGCATGTTCCAAATATAACAAAACATTTGGCCTCTTTTGGACAAATGGTTGACCAAGGATTACAAGTTAGGTTCAATGCTGATGGGTTATATGTAGAAGAGTACAAATAGGGTGGACGCTTGATTGCTAAAGGAAACAAAATGGGCAGGATGTTCATCTTAAATGTGAAAATTCCTGAAATGAATGTAGCCATGTTTGCAAAAGGTGCAGGAGTTATTGTTGATATAGAGATCTGGGAGATTCTCAATGGACTACCAAATTTCAAGGTTGGAGAAATGCAAAAGGCATGTGTAGCATGTCAATTTGGTAAACAGCCAAGATCATCGTTTTCACATGACAAGCATGTTAGTGATAATGTTCTAGAAATTGTACATACATATGTTTGGGGTCCTGCAAAGACCACATCTATGCACGGTTGTAGGTTTTATGTTACTTTCATTGATTACCATACACGAAAGTATGGTAATCAATGAAAGAGAAGAGTGAGGTGTTCACTCACTTTGAGAATTTTAAGGCTATGGTGGAAAAGCAGACAAGAAAGTATATTCAGACATTAAGGTCTGACAGAGGAGGTGAATACATATCAAATGAGTTCAACAATTTTCTAAAAAGTCATGGAATTCGACATCAATTTTCATGCAGGTACACACCACAATAGAACTAGTTTCCTGTACATAAAAATAGACATTGTAGAAATAGCAAGAGCCTTGATGGCTAGGAAGAACATGCCTTATTGTTATTGGGCAGAAGCTATTCATACTGTTGTATACATCATGAACAGAACTCCGACTCCTGTTGTACATCAAGTTACACCTAAAGAGAAGTTTATAGGTAAAAATCCAAACTTATCACATCTGTAAGCTTTTGGTTGTATTGCATATGTACATGTTCCAGATGAATTGAGGACGAAGCTTAATCCAAAAGCACAAAAGTGTGTCTTCATTGTATACTCCCTTGAGAAAAAGGAACATAAATGTTATAACCCACTCACACGATAGGTGAAGGTGACCAGAGATGTGATATTTGATGAAATGTCAAGCTTCTATACATATGCCAAAGAAGGACTGACTCTTGAACCAAATAACAAACAAAATGTTGAAAAAACAAGTGCAAAATCTCAAGCTTTGAGTGGACCGGATGCATCACCAAGCAATAGTTCCAACTCAAATCCATGGAGTGTAATATTGTGTGGAAATTTTAGTCCATCAAATTCATGAAATACATCAAAGAAAGGTAAAGAAAATCTTTGTGCTGGTCAGTAAACATGTGCAGGTTTTGAAGATGTTGATGGAGATTCATGCAGTTCAGAAAAGAGTCTTGATGAGGAACTTGGATTGCCCTCTGTGAAGACACAAGGAGTAAGTAAGGCACATGTAGATGATACAAGGAGAAGTGACCCAAGACCAAGAAGATATGGGAGCATACAGAATTCAGTGCAATGATTGGCATATGATAGGTATATGGCTCGTCATTGTGCCTACATGACAAAGCTAATACAAGATGTTGAACCTTCTTGTTTTGAAGATGCAATTGGAAATGCAGATTCAAAAAAAGCTATGGATGAGGAGATGGCTGCACTTTATGGAAACGATACATGGAAGCTAGTTCCATTGCTACAAGGAAAGAAACCCATAGGCAGCAAGTAGGTTTACAAGGTAAAGCACAATGTTGATGGTAGCATAAGCATGTATAAAGCACGTTTGGTAGCAAAAGGATATGCACAAACTTATGGCGTTGATTATGAGGAAACATTAAGCCATGTAGCTAAAATATCTACTGTCAGAACACTTGTTGTATTAGCTACAGCAAAAGGATGGACATTGCATCAAATGGATATGAAGAATGCTTTTCTACATGGTGTAACGGAAGAAGTATACATGGACCAGCCACAAGGATATGAGGATTGAAAGCATTTAGAAAATGTTTGCAGATTGCAAAAGGTTGAAGCAAGTGCCTCCTGCATGGCATGCAAGGATTGTTGATTACTTGACCACCATTGGATTTTCTATGTGTGATGCAGATCATTCTCTATATGCAAGGAAGTGTGATGGTGGCATCACAATTGTGGCTATCTAGGTTGATGACTTGATTGTAGGTGGTGATAATGAAGAAAGCATCAAAGAGGTAAAGCAACTTCTTATGCATGAACTTGACATGAAAGATCTTGGTGTGTTGTGCTATTTCTTGGGCATCGAGTTTATACATACATAAACAGGTATATGGATGTTGCAAAGGCAATATGCCTTGAATATGTTGTAGAAGTATGGTATGGATGATTATAAGCCGATTTCTATGCCATTAGATCAAAATTCGAAGCTAGATACTACATCAAGTGAAGCATTGGAAAATGCTACTATCTAGAGGAAAATTGTGAGAAGTTTGATATATCTCACAATTACGAGGCCTAATCTAAGCTACATTGTTGGACTTGAAAGTCAAGTTATGCAAGTTCCCAGGAAGCCAAATTTGGATGCTCTAAGGTGCACTGTATGTTATGTGAGTGCTACTTTGGATTATGCATTGGTTTATGAGGTTGGTGTAGATTTGCAGGTTCATGGATACATTGATGTAGACTGGGTTGGTAGCATTCCAGATAGAAGATCTACTAGTGAATTTCTATTCTCACTTGGGAATGCTACCTCTGCACCTTCCTCCTCAGGTCCTAATATAAAATTCTGCACCTTCCTCCTCAGGTCCTAATATAAACTTTTGCACCTTCCTCATGTCCTAATATAAGCTTCGAGACCTCTGCACCTTCCTCCTGTTAGGCCGCCGAATTGGCACAATGTAATTTTATTTTTTCATATACCGCACGCACCGAAAGGGCGTAGCGAAGCGATGTAACCTTTTTTATCCATTAATGAAGAGACATTACGGTGTTCTCCGGCAGAAGAGGAGACGGGATCACCAGACTGTCTGTCTGGGCGATTTGCGATCTTATGGAGATGCTGTGGTGCAGAACTTGCAGATATTTGGAATACTGTTAAGTCTGTTCTTACTAACTTGCTGTAATTTACTATTAATACAGTAATATTACCTTAACATCCATAAGTCTATTTGGCTGTGTGATTAATGACTTGCGCGATAACATATTGTGTGAGGATAACCGTAATTGAAGAATTATAACTGTGTAACTGAAGAATTGCCTTGACATATAGCTACTGCTTAGTATATAGTTAAGTTGGGAAAATCAGATAAAGGGCCTCTGCACTGTCAGACCCCTACCATCCCCAAGAACCCGAAAAGAGATTAAAAAGCGACGTGACATAAGTCCTTTTTAACGCTGGCGCCGTCTGTGGGAAGATGGCAATAGATTGAGAATAATCAGTCAAAGTAGAACAGTACTCAAGGCAAGCGGTGCAGAAGTGATATATGCCGGTTACTCGGTCCGACGAGTCATATCCAAAGTATAAGAGAGACGAGCATCCCTGGGCAGTTCCAAATCTATTAGGGACACCCCTAGGTGGTAGAAGTACAGGCCATTTAAGCCTAGTGGTAGAAGGATCGGAGCCAGTTAGCAGTGATTCCGATGCCAGTTCGGTGACCCATGATAAGATTCCGGTGGATTCCAGTGTGATTCTGATACTTTCTAAAGAAGGTATAGTAACTTCTGAGTGTATAGAGATGCAATGCATAGTTAGCCCGACACTAACTGGTCAGAATTTGACTATTGTCAGTGTCAAAGTTGTGTTATCGAGTGAGACTCTTTCTGGTGAAAAGATAACCTAGTGTGGTGAAAGTTCGATAAGTTCCGATGAGAGTGCGGTACCATTTAGTGAGAATTTGAAGTTTTTTGGTGACAGTGCAGTACTACCTGGTGGACCCTTATTACGTTCACAACTGTTCGGGGCAAGCCTCTCTAGTTACGATACCAAAGCTGAGAACAGATTATTTGATTTGGAGATAAGTAAGAGATTCAACACCATTTTCGAGCCGAAGGTGAGAAGTCTGATAATACAGAATCGGAAGGATAAGAGGCACCTCCTCAACCTACAGCTAACAACAATACTACTCACAATAGTACCATGAGTGGTTCACAGTCTCAGCAGCAGACACCCCCCCAGCCGCAACCGCAGTTTCAGCAATAGCAACAGCAGCAGCCGCAACCAAATATACCAGTTCGACCGGTGCCAATAGGAGTGACTTACACAAAGTTCGGTGGATTTTTGGGTGATGACCCTGATGCACATGTGTGCACCTTTGAGATCAGTTATGCCGTATTAAACCACCCACCCAAACCGGCGTACAAGGCCATTGTGTTTCAGGCCACGCTGGTCAATGAAGCAGCGAGGTGGCTAACAGAGTATGATATCAATCGTTTCGGTACTTATGATGAGATCAAGAACGCATTCCTACAGAGGTCTCGATTAAAGAAGAACCCTGCAGAGATATTTGATTACTTGCAGAACAATCGGCAAAAGTTCCATCAGAGTGTCCAAGAGTATGCGACATTGTTTAGAATGCACCTGCGGCAGCTGCCACCGGTGCATGCTCATCTGCCTGATGATGTCATCACATAGTGGTTTATAAATGGCTTAAACCCACAGCTCAAACAAATCATGATCATCCGCTGTGTGGGTGGAATGACACTGGATGCTATTATTGCAATGGCCCTGCAACTAGAGCATAAAGTTGGAGGATTTAGAGAGGACTTGGAATGGCTGAAAGCCAGTAAGAACGCAGTTGATGATCCATCCAAGCAGGTGTATTGTACCAAGTGCAAAAATCTAGGGCACACCAGTTCCACATGTGCCCTTAACCAGATGTATTGTGCCATCTGTAACACAACAGGACATTCAACGGAAACCTGCACGTATAATGCCAAGGTGCAGGGTAGAGCAGCTGTAAACGCCATCATACAAGAACCAGGTTAGCCAGCAACCCATTATGTGCTGCCACATATGCAAACCAATCAGTTGCAAGGATATAGGAATTACTGGGGTCAGTGGAACACCAATTTCAATGCAAACCGATGGCAGGCGGGTACATCAGTAGAAGGTACTTCTCTTCCACCCCCTCGGTGTCATTTTTGCGGCGAGGTTGGCCACATTTGTCGATTCTGCAAAGAAGCAACAGAGTACGACAAAAGGAAGAAGAAGAGACAAAATCCAATGACCAACATGGTTTATATTTCACCAGTCGAGTCACAAGCAATTGTAGTGGAGACAAGATTTGGTAAGCAGTTGCAATCAACAGCTGAAGTGTTCGAGCCTGGTATCCGTGAGCAGCAGCGAATGTTTGCAAGGGCTAATCAATGGACAGCTAAGGAGCCGATTGTGTTTCCTGACCCCATTCCGGTAACACAGGTCCCTCTGCCACAGGCAAGCGTGAATGCACAGAGTTCTGCTTTTACGACATCAAAATCGTCACTGGAATCAGTGAGAACCATAGCCCCACCAGATCCGATATGGGATGTCTTATCTAAGGCATCAATGACCCTCCCTTTGGGACAGTCGCTTCTGTTAGTGCCAAGAGTAAGGCAGCAATTCCAATAGCAAGTTAGTCTCGGACCTTCCTGTACTCTGGCGATTGCAACCATACAACCGGAAATTGATTCTATGGTGGATCATTCAGTCCCATTGATCACCGTCTGGCATAAAAACCAGAAGATTACTCAAGTGTTAATCGATGGTGGGTCTGGTGTGAATATTGCAACAGCCGTGCTCTGCAAGAAGTTGGGTTGGACCCAAATTGAACCCGTATAATTTTTTGTACAAATGGCAGACCAATCTCGAGGCGTTCCTCAAGACCAATAAGGATATGATCTCATTAGGTATAGTAGATCTCCAGTCGGTAGCAGACAATTGGCGTCTGGTAGCTTGTACGGTCATACCAGTGATCGAAAATGCAGAAGCAGATGATAACGTAGCCATGGATGAAGCAACCTTACATCAACTCTTGCAGCTAGTTGATGATTTGGTGCAACCTCGATAGTTTTATGTACCGGAAGATCAGTTAATAACGTACGATTTGGGTGACACGGTCAACCCGCGACCAGTTAAAATTAAGGCAGCGTTAGTAGAGACATTTCAAGATGATTTGGTACAACTCCTGCGTGAATTCTCCGATGTTTTCGCTTGGGATTATAGAGATATGAAAGGCCTTGACCCACGGATTTATCAACATCGAGTAGTACTCAAACCAGATGCGAAACCCATTAAGCAACCAAGCTACAGAATGAATCCTAATTACGCAGCGCAGGTTAAGGCTGAACTTGATCATCTACTGAAGGTGGGCTTTATTGTGCCAATTGAGCATGCTGAGTAGATTTCACCAATAGTGATCGTTCCGAAGAAAAATAAACAGTTGCGTATCTATGTCGACTACCGGAAACTCAATGCTGCCATTGTACCGGATCCGTTCCCTCTCGCCTTTCTGGACACTATGCTCGACAGGGTCGCAGGACATGAGATGTATTCTTTTATGGATGGGTACAGTGGATATAATCAGGTGAGGATGGCAGAACAGGATATACCGAAGACAACTTTTATAATGAACTGGGGTGTCTATGCTTGCATGGTAATGTGGTTCGGTTTAAGGAATGCCTCGAGTACCTTCCAAAGATGCATGCAGGAAGTCTTTTCACCCTACCTACCTACCTTTATGCAAGTATATTTGGACGATTTTTCCTTATTTGGCAAGACTTTGGTGCACCTGTATCATTTACGGTGTTGCTCTGAAAAATGCCGAGAGTACCGATTATGTTTGAATCGGACCAAATCTGTTTTTGCGGTCTCATGTGGTAAACTACTCGGCCATATTATCTCTAAACAAGGAATACAGGTCGATCCAGATAAAGTAGCAGCCGTGTTAGAAGCACCAGTCCCAACGACACGGAAAGAAGTTATGCGCTTTCTTAGTCAAATCCGATGGCATGGCAGGCACTTATGGTGGTTAGCTCGCTTAGCAACACCACTTAGCAAGCTTATGACCAGCGCTCCACGACAGTATGATTGGACACAGGAGTGCCAAAATGCATTTGATCGTTTAAAGGTTTTATTGACACAGGCCCCAATTTTGCAACCACCTGATTGGGAACATCCGTTCCATGTCTTTGTGGACACATCGGATATAGCTATTGGTAGCGTACTAATGCAACAAACTGATAAATGGTTCCGGCCTGTATATTATGAAAGTCGTTGATTAGCCCCTGCCGAAAGAAACTACTCAGTGATCGAAAGAGAGTGTCGCGGGTTGGTGTATTCTGTTAAGAAGTTCCGACATTATTTGTTGGGCTGAAAATTCACCTTCCATGTGGATCATGCCGCACTCGTGTATTTGCTCCGGCAGCAACATTTAGGTGGAAGACTGGCGAGATGGCTATTACTGCTACAAGAGTTCAAATATGACGTTATTCATCGACCCAGCACAACACATGCTTTGGCGGATTTTCTATCGCGACTAGATTCCGGTGAGCCTCCGCTAGGGGTTGATGACACTACATCGGCCATTTACGTTACTGAGACCACTTCTGAAGACTCTGTAGAGCCCCCTGTTGCTACTACATACTATGATATGTTACTAACTTTTCTCACGGATGGCTGTCTCCCTGCTACTACTCCTATTGCTTTATGCCAAAAATTTGCGGTCTACAGCAGACGATTCCGGTTGGTTGTGGGTCAATTATATTACGTAGATCAGACTGGTGTTTTGCTTTGATGCATCCCACCACATGAATCCGCATCAGTGATGGCCATGGCCCATTCATCACCTACTGGAGAACATTTTGCCGCTGATCTTACCCACCCGAAAATTTCACACTGTGGGCTATGGTGGCCTACCATGTATCGAGATGTTGTTCAATATGTGTAGCAGTGTGATATTTGTCAACAACCTAGACAGCCTTTATAGCGACACTTATTCCCACTTCAACATGTTCTACCTCTAGAGCCGATTCAGAAATGGGGTTTAGACTTCATTGGTCCCATAATACCCCCAGCTACTCTCGCCAACAGCCGCTATATCTTGACTTGTACCGATTATGCCACTCGGTGGGCGGAGGCTTGGGCCTTACGGTCGGCCACAACAGTTTTGGTGGCTAAATGTCTAATGAAGGACGTTTTCCCTCGTTATGGGTTGCCTTTGGAAATCATCAGGGACCAACGTACACACTTTTCTAACCACTTAATGCAAGTATTGATCGAGACTTTTCAGATTGTCCACAAATTCAGCTCGCCTTATTATCCCCGTGCCAATGGTCTAGCGGAGAGTACCAATAAGAATTTGTTGAATATACTGCACAAATTGATCCTGGAATGTTTGGAACGCTGGGACCAGCTCTTACCTGCAATCTTGTGGGCTTACCAGACCACGTACAAGGTGGCAACTGGATCAACTCCGTTCAAGCTTACTTATGGATTGGAAGCCATTGCACCGATGGAAGTAGTAGTGTCGAGCCTGCGAGTTGCTTTATCTCAGAAATTGCTGCCAGAAGAGTCCTTTCCATTTCGGTTGGATATGCTCAGATCTTTGGATGAACAGCGTTGGGAAAGCTTTATGATCCTGCCAGAAGTTCAACTACACCACGCTCGGACACATGATCGCTTTCTCCAAACCCCTGTCTTTTTGGTGGACCAGCTTGTTTTATTCTGTAATGTGAAAGCCAATAGATCTGCGGGTGAATTTAAATTACGATGGTTCGGCCCTTACCGGATTACTGAGCAAGTGGGACCCGCTACTTTTTGATTGGTAACCTTAACCGGAGTTCCTCTTCCAAAAGTTATCAACGGTTCTAAACTTCGCCCCTATCATCCGATGACGTAATACTTGAGATAGCTTCGGTCCGTTTTCTTTTTCCGTATTACTCGTTTTCTTTTTCTCGGTCTTGTATTTTGGTTGACCATGGACCGTAATCTCCTCGTTTTGATATCTAAATATGATTAATCGCCACCCTGTGTTACCGTTTCTGCTCCTGTATGCATGCCGTAATTATGAAGGATATCTTTCCAATACCGCGCAATGATTAGGGTTTTCGATTGCTTGATGTTGCTCGTGTGTCTACTTAATCTTGTTTCTTTTATTGTTAATCGCTATTGTGTTTGTGTGCTTCTATGTTATTTGTTTTCTGTGTTCTTGTGATTACTCGTGCGCGCCATGGAAGCTCTCGTGAATGTCGCCACCTTCCGTGCAGGACTCACTCTTGAGGTCAGTGAGTATTTGCGCACCCGTGGTCTTCTGGCCTTCCCTGAATTGCCTTGGCATTCAGTGGAGTGTCAACCCTGCTATTCGCAGATCATTTCTTCCATCGCCTCTACACTTGCTACAGAGTAGTATTGGCCCATAGCTTGTTTATCATCACGAGTCGATATTACTTTAGTTTCATTTGCCGATGCCTTCCGACTTCCTTGGGAAGGATTGGAGAACGGTCCACTTCTTCCCGTAGCCACCATGAAAGCGTTGTTTCCCCGGCACTCATCTAATGAGTATGCCATTCTGTGTAGACTTGAACCGGAGCGTACAGCTCTGCAATTTTTAGTCACTTTTTTGAACTTACAAAAATGCACCTATGGTATCTCTTGCCCCTTCTATTCGATGATAGACATTGCGTCCCGTGAAACTGTCAATTTCACATCCTTTTACTTCCAGTGCATTCACCGTGAATGTGTCGCAGTTATCAAACAAGTTACTAAGGGTGACCTTCCACATTCTCGTCTACCCCATATCCTCACCTTTCTCTTTCCAGCAATCCAAGCCGCGCAACCCGCTCCAACCGCTCCCTTTTTGTTGCATGAAGAATCTACTCGAATGCTTGAGGATGAGGAAGATGATGATGCAGAACTATTGTAACTTTTTCGAAGAAAACGCAGATGTGTTAGCCCCTCTGAAAGTCAAGTGCAAGGATCAACTCGTGGCCATGAGGAAGAAGTCTTCCACGACACTGCTACATCTATCCATGTCGATTCCTCCATTCCTTCTTCTGCAACAGGAACAAGATGTGAACATGGAAGACTCCGAAGAAGTTTCTTCTCGGGCGGATTCTCATCAGCAGAATCACGACGTTGTGAAAGAGATTGTTGCAAAAATTATTAATGAAGTGATTGTCATGGTTGACGTTGTGATGGACACTGAGGCGACAAAGCAAAAAACTACCGGAATAGTACTGGTGCACAACCCTCTTCTTCCCCTTCCTCCTCCAATGAACCCCGTTGAGCCTGTTATTCCTGAAGTACCCACTGCTCCATCATCTTCCCCCGATTACTCTCCACCACCCGCCCCTCACCTATTATCAGCCTCTTCATCCCAACCACTTCCTCCACTTCCTTCTCCGATTCCAATTTTTAATGAATTAGAATCAATGGGTCGTCTCTTGATTCAATTTTCTCAACAATTACCTCTTCAAATGAAGCTGGCAACCGAAAATATCCGACAAGATTTGGAAGGCAAAGTTGATTTGTTAGAGGCAGATATTGCTCCGTTGCAGGAAGAAGCCAATGTAGTCAAGGCAGAGAACCATGCCCTGCATGTGCAGCTTCAACAACTTCAAACAAGGATTGCAGAGCACGACACCTTGATTGCTCAATGAGATGCAGCAGTGGCTGAGTTGAAAGCCAAGGATGTTCTTTTAGCTGCTCGTGATGAAGAGATCAAGCAATTAAATCAGTTGGTACAAGATAAGGAAGATGCTCGGGTTGCTCTCGGCAACTTATTGGACGAAAGGCGTGAATCTCTTGCGTTCGTTACCCAAAAAGGACAAGAAATGGCAGACTTAGCCATTCAGAACACTGAGGAATTAAAGCTAGTATCTGCTGAACTACTGCAGAAGAGTCAAGACTTGGATGCACAAATGGCCCACACAATTTAGATGAAGAAGGACATGGAAGGTATTATGACAGAAAGGGATGCTTATTATAAAACAATTCAATATCAAGCTCAGGAGCTGGAATGTAGAGAAAAGCAGCTAGGCTTTCAAGCAGAGAGACTATCCAGAATAGATGGTCAAATTGCTGATATGAGATTGAGCCGAGATGCAGCCATTGCCAATGATTGTTATTTGCAAGAAGCCTTTTTGCAGACACAGACCGATGCTTTGATGAGTCAGGTTATTGTGGCGAGTTCAATACGAACTGACACACAGTTGGTGGAGCCGGAAACCTTAAAGTTGATGTTGGATTCATTAAAACAGAAAATAACTAGGACTTTCAAATTAGCTAGAACCATGTATATACAAGGCATCGTTGATAAGCCTTAAGTTTATTTTCTTTGTGGGTTCAAGTCCACTGTGCGTGCCAGTGTTAGGCTGCCGTATTGGCACAATGTAATTTTATTTTTCCATATATTGCACGCACCGAAAGGGCATACCGAAGCAATGTAACCTTTTTTATCCATTAATGAAGAGACATTACGGTGTTCTCCGACAGAAGAGTCTCAGGATCGCCATACTATCTGTCTGGGCGATTTGCGATCTTACGGAGACGTTGTGGTGCAGAACTTGCAGATATTTGGAATACTATTAAGTCTGTTCTTACTGACTTGCTGTAATTTACTATTAATATAGTAATACTACCTTAACATCGATAAGTCTGTTTGGCTATGTGATTAATGACTTGCACGATAACATATTGTGTGAGGATAACCATAATTGAAGAATTATAACTGTGTAACCGAAGAATTACCTTGACGTATAGCTACTGCTTAGTATATAGTTAAGTTGGGAAAATCAGATAAAGGGCCTCTGCACTGTCAGACCCCTACCATCCCTAAGAACCCGAAACGAGATTAAAAAGTGACGTGACGGAAGTCCTTTTTAACACTCCTCAAGTCCTAATATAAACTTTTGCACCTTCCTCAGGTCCTAATATAAGCTTCGAGACCTCTGCACCTTCCTCCTCGGGTCCTACTTTGAAGTGTCCGAAAACATCGGATCACTTCCCAAAACATAAAGGGAAAACCTTGGTGTGTCCCACACACTAGAAAACCTTTGGATAGAGCATACAAGTTATAAAGCAATACTCGTCATACCACCTTGCTAAGGTCTCATCAATAGGTATATATAGTATCTGTGCCTTTGAGAATGTTGCTTCAGAATGAGTCGATCTGTCACAAGCCACCATATCCCAATCACACCAGCCAATAACATTCCCTTCCAGGTGATCATCACCTCTCTCTCTCTCTCTCTCTCTCTCTCTCTCTCTCTCTCTCTCTCTCTCTCTCTCTCTCTCTCTCTCTCTCTCTCTCTCTCCCTCAGGAGTGGGGAATTTTTTTTCATATAGAAATTTTATCAATATTCACACGTTGGCCTGTGTTGCCATTAGATGCGACTCGTGGCCTTGACCACCTGGTTAGGTTGATTTCACCCATCTACTAACGCAACACAATGCACAATACACAAACACATAATGATAGACAGGTAACATATAAAAGCTAGTCCATAATGAAGCTGGGTGCGGCTCGTGGTCATGATCGTCGGGCCAAGATGCTTCCACCTACCTACCAACCCATTATGGCATGTAGCTAAGACACAAACACATAACATTCCAAGCCTATGGCGAAACTAGCTACAGCTCATGGTCCCAACCACCCAGCTAGGATGACTCCACCCACCTACTAGCCCACCATAGCGCCTTGGAACAAACACAAACACCACAAAGTTTTTTTTTCTTTTCTTTCCTTCTTTTTTTTAAATTTTAATAATTAATTAACTTACCTCAGTCCTGAGAATTAGGGAGAGGGAGAAAGGATTGTACCCCACTTTTCCCACATACGCATAGAAACATACACATTCTAGCCTTTGGCAGATCAACCATCTCTTTACCCCCACTCTCTAAGTTATAAATACTACATATGCATCATAGATTTGACTTTCCACTAGGTAAATACAAACAAATATGCCCTAGTCCCTCATATACCTATCCTTGGATGATCCCAAAATGTGGGTCTCCTAAATGTCTCATATAGCCTCACCTCATACTCGTATCACGATGACTTTCCTAGGGCGATTCAGGCTCAACTTCAAGAGCTCCATCATCACTACTTATTGTCAAAAGATTCACTCGAGCCCAAGTGATGTCGTTCTCTTCATTAGGCGTTTCCCTTGAGGGATAAAAATAGTAATACCACTCCCTTGCCCATCCCACGTTTTGGAGCAGATATCTCTCAAACCACGGAATATGGAATATAATATCTAAGCCCTGGTTTATGAAACATACAAGCCAATGGGCCTCCTCCACATCATATTCGGTCTCGAAGTCCTCGACTTGTATATCCATGTGGGCAAATGTCTGATCCGAGAAGTATATCATCAAGTCGTACAAATATATCTTCATTATTTGGTCCGCCATCTATCACCTAGCTTCTAACAATCTCGTGCACAACACAAAAAATATTTATATGTCCAAACTTCTTGAGCTAGAAGGGAATAATATCGATAATAGCCAAGCTCATAGCTAACATATGC
Organism: Ceratopteris richardii; assembly: GCA_020310875.1. NCBI lineage: Eukaryota > Viridiplantae > Streptophyta > Polypodiopsida > Polypodiales > Pteridaceae > Ceratopteris > Ceratopteris richardii. Next base: position 176,011,236 of record CM035416.1, read on the forward strand.
ATATACATACAACTATATGTCTATGTACATGTAGTCTACTAATTCCTTCCTCTTGGATCTTGTCTCCTCTCTCCTGCCCTAATGCTAGTTGAAATATTGTTTGAATCAAAGTGCGTTGACCTTCAGGGAAGCACATTCCCCACCTACATCTTGTATTTGCAATGAACCATTTGATTTGATTTCTACCACTTTAAACAGCCCCGCCCATCTTGTTTGTAACTTCCCTCGGAACTTGTAGTATTTTCTATCATAGACTAACACTAGATTGCCTTCTCCGAATTGCATAGGTCTTAAGCTTCTTATCGAGCTTGTCCTTTTGCCTTATCTGAATAGCTTCCAGGCTTTGTTGTGCAATGAGTCTCTTCTCCTCTAACTTAACCAGTTGGATATGCCTCTCCTTTAGTGACTCTTCCTCTCCCTGACTGGCTTGGATGGTCACTCTCAATGTTGGAACTTCCTTTTCGATGGGAAAGATGGCTTCCTTGTTGTGCACTAGTGAGAACGGAGTGCTCTTAGTCATCACTCGGTAGGATGTTTGATATGCCCAAAAAGCTCCTAAAAGTCGCTCATCCCAATCTTGCCTATGAGCAAACACCTTCTTTGTCAGAATCTATTCAAGAATCTTGTTGGTAATCTCCACTTACCCATTCACCCTCGAATAATATGGAGTGATTTTCTTGTGTTTGATCTTATACAAATCTATTAATTCCTCGATCAGTTCATTGACAAAGTGTGTTCCCCTATCGCTCACTATCTCCAACCGGCATCCAAATTGTGTGATGATCCGTCCATACAAAAACTTGGTGTTGATGAGACAACATATATTTCTTGGATCCTCTCTTTTTTATAATCATTTATACCTTTCTCTACCTCTTATTTAGTTGAATAAGCACTCTTGTATAGGTGTGTGTGAGTGCCACACTATCGAATAAGTGGGATTCATTCTCCTTTTAATTTAGAAATCCCACATAGCATGCATTTTTGCCTATTTTGTATATAAAGAGGTCTCTACCTCTCATTTTGGGAGAGCTTTTTTGGAATTAATGAGATAATGCTAGTTTGTAGTTAGACTCTAGCTCTCTTGTTGTCATGATGTGCACGTGTACTTGCTCTCTTCTTGTCTAACGCTTGTGACACATTAATGTGTGATTACGTTGTGATTATGCTTGTGATTATGATTATATGCATCATTAGCAATGCTTATGTCGTATCCTCTTCTTAATTACATTGTTAATCGTGTGTTGACGAAGTGCCATTACGTCAGTTGAGGGCTTCTATGCAAACATTTGGGTCCCATGAGATGCTTCCTGAATTGACAAGTATGAGTTGTGATGCTACAACATCAACAACTTTTGGCACCATTGCCAGTGAGGGTTCTCTTGTCACTTATGTGATGGTTTTTGACACGAAAGAGACGTGCATGCAAGTTTTTCATGACCATTTTTTGAGTTCTTTATTTCATTACACTCTTGTGAGCATCTGGGGCTTGCAAGATTTACAATAACTTATATGGGATGAGCTGATCGTGATGGTAAGAATCTCCATCATGGATGATTAACCATTCACGTATAGTGATCCATCAAGTTACAGAAAATGATAAAAAGAGGACTAGATTAGATCCTTTTGAACATTAGTTTGTTGTTAATTTTCAAGACTTTCCTTATGATGTGTGAGTAATAATTTTATAGGAGTTCACCAGTAAAAAAAAAGGGGAAAACAATGGAAAAACTTCAAGTGGAGGATGGCAATAGCTTGGAAGGAAGGAGGGATGTAATAAAGAGTCTTGCAAAAAATCTGGAAATGTAAGATATGTCTCTTCGAAGTTCAGATGCATGCACTATTTAGAGATCACATATTTTTCGGAAACCTCCTCAGAAGTACGGGTGACCATTGTAGGCGAATCGAGCTGTTGAATGTCTCACTCACTGTACTAACACTGAGCCTTGTAAAACACTTCAGACTACTATTCTTTATCCATCGACGAGGGCAATCAGTCATCCCTTGATCTAAAACAGTAGTGAAAAGGGGAGCGATTGGTGGGATATAGGCATCAGAAATCTCTAATATTGTTATGAACAAGCATTCTTGTGAATTCACTCAGGCGGACACAGAGAAACTCGTAGACCAAATCCAGAATGGAAGTATTGAGAGTGTTGGGGCGTATGACCTAATGCATTTTCCCCTCATATGCATTAAGTCTGATTGGTCGAGATGTCTTTGTGTGCTGTTGATAGAAACTTAGATATCTATGAATGCTTAGATGTGCAATAAGAGCTCGCTGAGTTGCCCCATTTTGCTTTTCGTGTTAGATTGAGGAAGAGGGGAGTGAAAAGGTCGCTGCTTTAGATCCGAAATTAAAAATCCTCAATTAGTGTTGTACACATGCAATATTATGGGTACATGATCACGACCTTCCACCAAGTGGTATTGCTCTTCCAAGGGCACAGTTTACCAGAGGAGGAGTGATCGCTAGGTGTAGTGCTTCTTTTGCCTGCGGAGATGGGAGTGTGGCCTCCACGCATTCTCCTATGATGGCCATTTAGGCATGTCTTGGAACTTGAAGTGATGACCAGTGAGAGTTACTTGCATTCTTTGTACAACTGTTTCAGTCTCCACTGTATTTAGGCACTTGTATGTTCATGCATAGCTGTGGAAGGAAGTCGGTTGTCTTTGAAAAGGTAGGCTGAATAACACTCGGGGATTACTGCTGCACCCTAAGTCAGAACCACATGATGAAGGAGAAGGTGAGTGTCTTCAAATAAGGAAGCTCCTGCGTGGAACATGTCATTGGATGATGGTCAGACATCCTAAACCACTCCAGAATGGCCATCGAAGGAAAGCATATGTGCTCATGTTCAGGAGGTGAGGTCCTTGGTGATAGCAGCTATCGACATGGGTCGCATTTCAATGCGATGGGCTCATTCTGTGTTGGATCATGAGCGCATGCATCAGGAGACATTGAAATATATGTTAGCTCAGGAAACAAGGTGGGATTCTGAGAGAACATACTCATCCAAAAGTCCACAACGGAATCCTAGTAAAGTGCAATATACCTATGACTGTGTCCGTCCTGGAGAGATTAGTTGGGAAGCTGACGAAGGCGATTCAATTTTCTTGTGGGATGATTAGATGCCATCAGCAAAGACATTTGTAACAAAGGCATTTTTGCGCAACCAGTAACATTTCAAAATACATGGAATTCGTGAAGGCAGCTGGATAGGAAATGAAGCATCTTAAGAGGAGGTTGATTTCCCATATTGTAAAGAACTCAAGTGGCCATATGCAAACATAGATTATTGTATACACAAATTGGCAATCACAAAACATTGGGGGGGGGGGGTTTGCAAACCAGCCTTTTTCTTTTTGTGAGTTTGATAGAGGCATTGTGTTTGTTTGTTTGTTTTTTTCTTTTAAATGTAGGTTCAGCCGAAGCCTACTCCCCAGGACTTTAACTTTGAAATTGCAACTGTACAAGGGAATGGGCATAGCACCTGCAGGACCCCCCGTATCCTACAAAGCAGGGGTTAGACAAGGTTACAACTGAAAGAGACATGGTTACAACTGGGTTTAACTGGCCTAAGCCATAACATGTCCAGCTCGGGACTTGAACCCTAGACCTCCGCCTCAAGAGACCAAAGCTCAACCAACTGTCCTATGGGACGTGGACAGGCACAGTGTTTGTTGTAGACGATCAGGAGATTTTGGAGTAAATGCTGGAATCTGATTTCTAGGTGGGCCTTTACTGTGGATCCCACTAAATGAAAGACCTAAAGCAATTATGTTTGGTTAATGCAATCACAACTACGTTGAATTCGCTCATTCGAAGGCTCGAGTTAAAATAATGCCTTATTAGATAAAGCAAGAGGTAGACGCTCTCATTATAGGAGGGAACAACGAAGGGGAGGAAAAACCCAATGCATGCATAATTCTCATATTGTATAATTTAGGAATAAGTGTCTTGGCTGTACCAATGAGAATTTTTTTAAGAAATATGATTGGGTAAACTAGGAGAACAATAACCTATAAAGAGAGGAACTAGGAAGTTCATGCAACCCTCTCTTGGATGACTTATGACTTTTTATGGCATCTCATGGGGAGGAGCACTTTCCCTCGTTTTTTATATGAATGTGAATGTACACATGTTTGCTCTCCCTAACTTTATAAGAAATCACAATATGAGGAAAGAAAGGTTAATTAAACCAGTGACTCTATTTTTAAGATGATATTCGAAAAATCCTTTGAAGTTAATAACCCTAAGTGATTTAAGGGAAATCTTGCATACTGTATGGCTTCACATGGGATATTTCGCATTGTCAAATGTCACATGGAATCTCTTTCATTGTCAGCGTTGGGTTTTAAGACTTGATACGCTTGATGTCTCAATGTGTGGGTCTCTCCTTATGATAAAATTCCACTTTTTACCATGAAAAAGAAAGGGAGGCACACTTTCATGTCATAAGCACATTTTTTGGTCTCTTTAAGTGTCTATGGTATTATAAATTTGATAAACACTTCATTGTTTTTGTTTGGTGAACCCCTATTTCACATATTGTTTGCATAAAAACAAAAAATTAAAACTCCAAAAAACATTCAAAAACACACACAAAAAAAACTCAAAACAAATATTAAAAAACACTTCAAAAAACCAAAAATTTATCTCAACATGGGAAAGAAAAAGGCAAAAGAGAGAAGGAGGGGGGATAAAATTGAAAAAGAGAAGGGAAACAACCATGAGATGCATGAAACAATCTCACTTAAAGGTGAAACATCTAGAGAAAAATTACAAAGAATTGAGGAAACAGATTTCATCTGAGGGGATAGGCTCCTTACTTGCAATAAGAGAATATAACAATACTTTTGTGGATTTAAGAATAGGATATGACCATAGAAGGATGAGTGTTTATATCAATCCTAATTGTGATTGGAATTTGATTCATATTGATCTAGTGACTATTATTTCTGAGAACATTCAACCAACAACCCATTCTTGTATCCTCATGAATGGTGAAAATTATGATTGCATGGGTCAAGTTGTCTTGCCTATTGTGGTTGATGATATGCAATTTTTGGAAACATTTTTTTTCATGCAAGATATAGATGAAGGCTTGGTCATTGTCACTCAAAGGTTTGTTAAACAAAATTATCAAGAATTTGAAGTGTTTTGTCCATCTATTGTGTCCACCCTACATGTGTGTCTATTGAAAATCCTAATGATTATCCTCATTGTAAGGATTTTGGCCATAATCATCTATTCAAACATTGTGCTTTTAATCCACATAATTGTCTTTCCACTCATGTTTTTTATCTAATCCTTCTTTGAGTAAGTTGCAGGAAACCTTGGTGAATTGAGAAATGGAGGACTCCAAGTGCTTGGGGGATGTGGGAGGGTCCTCTCTTCGTCTAGACTTGGATTCTCCTGATGAATCCATGGGCAAGGATGTGCTACACTTAGTTCCGTTGTGATTTTCACCATCTACCATCATCTTTTCTTGTGACACACCTACATTTAAACAAAAATCTTCCAAAATGGAATGTGCTAGTGCATCACATTAACAAATGTTTTCAGCTACCATGGTGATACAGTACTGAAACTAACTTTTGACTTTATATTCTTAATCTACATGAAAAATGACATGATTTAGGCACAAGAATCATCTTAAAAGTTATTTCTAACTCAAGATATACAGAACCTTAGTATTTTACATGAACATTTCATTATTTCTCTATTGAAGCTGATTTTGTTGATGAATCTTGGGCACCATTGATAAAGAAGGGGTTGTGATCTTAGTATACTCCCCAGATTGACAAATTAAAGGTGTTTAAATTGCCAATATTTTATGCTACGATGATTGGAGAGGACAAATCCAAGGTACAATAAACAAATATTATATCTAAAGCACCAATTACCATTCCACTAAGGCAACTACTCACCCTAGTTCCTAGCATCAGATAGTAGTTCCAATAGCAGATTGACACAAGTTCAACACAAGCCCCAATCACGGCTAATATTTGTCACTCTAGCACAATGGCAAGTACCAATGTGAGGAGATCCACCTCATAAATGTCAATCCAGAGAGATGTGAGGACTAGTATGACGATTGTGACCAAGTGAAGGCACAAAGTACGTGAGTGAGAAGCACACAAGCATGCACACACATACACACACGTGCACAAAAGGCAAGAAAAAATAGAGGAACAATGGATTGCTTTCTATTAATCAAGAAATCTCTTACAATAGCTCAAAACTCTAACAAGCTAACCTCAAGAATGAGCTCCCTAGCTCTTTTTATAGTTTTTGACTAGGTTTTGACCCTGTTCAGACTACTATCTGGTCTAGTTAAAAACTAGGTTCCAAGGCTTATTTGGGGGCTCAAACCGAGTCTAAAAATTATGAAAATTGGTATGAACTTAGGTCTAATGCTCCTCAAGCTCATAGACTCTTCGGATTGAACAAAATGGAGTATAATCTTTACGATGTTAGCATAGTGATGAGAATCACTTTTGAAAAGGGGTTTGTGTAAAAATTTTGGATAGGTCTAGTTGCCAAATCTTCTTTGACTGCTCTACCTACTTGGTCCTGCTTTACTATCCCTTTGATTTGCCTCTTTGCATCGGCTCTCTTGTCTTGTAATTCCCTGACTTCCTTGGCTACTTCCAACACCCCCCCCTCTCTCCTGTTTGTCATCCCTGATAGACCCTTGTTATAGGGAGTATCTGATATAAAATTCATCAGTGGCAAGGTGATGTTCTTATATGCATAGTCCTCTAGCCAAGTCTGTCATCATTTGGTCCCAATCAACTTGACCTGGAATTCGAGATGTCGTAGGCATAGCTTATCTACATGTATGGCTTGTTCTACCACAAAAAGATGCAATAGGTGTGTCAATCTAGAAATGAAAATTTCGGAGTGGTATTCCTACAACCCGATAGAGAACATTTCTTCGAATGTTTGCTTGTAGCAAGTAGGTAAGTACTTCATGCACGCATGCCATGCATAAATTATGTTGATGGAGGGGTTTGGCTCATGTCATATACTAAATTGTGGTTGCCTTTTGAAAATCCAAGGAGTGAAATGTATGGAGCTTGAATCTTTTAAAAGTTCTTGAATACTACCATCATGAGCTTGAAGATCTTCATATACATCTTTGCCGCAACGTCCGGTACGTTCTTTAATCAAGCAGAACAGTGTCATATGGTCGAGATCATGTAGGCTATAATGGGTGGCACTTTGGGTGGAGCAAAATATGGATAGCTGACCCAATATGAACACCCTTTGTAATTGCAAACTTTGATGGAAAAAGCTTGTCAGGATCTATGATGGACCATCGGACAATAACATGGGTTATATTTAATATAGAGTGACATGGTGGCCCATGAGCACATCATTTCAGGGTAGTCCATTAACAATCACTCATGCCAAGTAGGTTGAAAAATTGAGCCTGCTTGTGCCTTTGCGAGTAGATCATCGGGCTTGAACTGAGTAGCGAAGGTTGGCTCTTTCCCTGTATGCCTTTAAATCTCTGCATTATAATCGGCTAAAAATATAAAATAATGCATGTACTGCTTATCAGATGTGGTAATGACCCATTGATGAGAGAGGTTCTGAAAATATGCAGACTTAAGGACGGTGTCTTCCAGAATAGAGAGCAACTTGATTTTTATAGCTACTCTATCATCATGGGTTTGTCCTATCTCCTCTACCCTCTTTAGCCAATCTAGTGCTTCTTATCTCAAAAGTGTCTCAACCCTCGGCAATGACACACCCTATAGGTACGATCATCAGCTCATATGGTTCTTCAAAACTCTCTTTGACTAGAATCTCCACCACCATTTTGGGTTTTGGTTCTTCAATTGGAGAGGGTGGCCTTTCATAAGGTAGTAGGCATGCTTGTGGTTCTTCCGTCTATTTCTTTAAGGTTTCCAGTTCCTCTGTAGGTTGAGGGAGAATGGTCATCTATGGTTGCAATGTGTTGACATTGTCTAGCCACTTCTTAAGGTCGGGACATTCTGATTCCAGCTTTTCATATGACTCTAAAAAGTTGGCATGTTCCTTAAGTAGTATCCTTATGTCTTCAGAGTGAACAACTCTATACTTTGTAGGAATAATCTCTATACCTAAGGACTCTTCCATGGTAGCTTCAAGATTGTCTTGGTTTTGTTGTTTTAATCACTTGTTCTCTTCCAATGCTGCAGACATGTGCTTCCAAAGAAGCCCTAGATTTTATCGTAGTTTGGCATTAGTGAGAGTTTGTGCTTGGAGCAGGTTCTCCAATTCTTTGAGTGCTTGAGCATCCACATTTGACATCTTGGACTCCACTTCTATGTGAGCCTGTTGTAAGGTGGTGTATTTTTCTAGGAGTGTTTGGTTGTCAGCTTCCAGGGTAGTGACTCTTGCTTGTAGTCTCTGTGACTTTGCTTGTAAGGAAGCATTTCACTCTTTCAGTCATTGGTAATAGAGAATCTATCCTATATGTTAGCATTCACCTTTTAGGTAGAAGTTTGAATTCAAATTCAAATCTTGGCTCCAAACATGATTATAAAAAGGGGATCACAAGACCCGTGTATAATTTCGAGCCCATGAGATCACTTTGAGTGATTTTTATTGTGAAGTGAGAGATCATCTCATAGCTCATTCAACTCTCACACATTGAGCAATATATAATTGCCAATGACATTGTATTTTTACGTGTTTTAATACATATATGATCATTATATTCTCATTTCACTTCTCTGTTAGTACTCCATCAAAACAGCCATTTTCTCAAAGCTTTTTCTCAATGTGTAGTTGATCTTTTGCCATGCTTTAAAGCATCATAAAATCAGCATACTGTCTATTATAATTCTACAAAGTCTCATTAGCATTTCTTCTTGAGAACATCAAATATTAGCATATCTTTGCTCCTGTTGTGGCCCGTGAATGTCAGGATGGAGTTGTGACTTGCTAAAGTCCTTTCTCTCCATGTAGTCCATCATTTTTTTATGAAATCACTCATGAGTGTTAGCTTACTAAGTTAATTAGAGTTCCCCAAAAGGAATTAAGCCAATTGCTCCTGTGCTCAGAGAACTGTTCAAAACACTCAACAAGTGTAGGAACAAAAAAACCAAGTTTTTTACTCTTGGATCAACTCATACCTATCCTTTTTTATTCATCTTTTTGAGAGTGATCTTCCAAGGTACATACGGTGTCTAATACATCCTTTGGCAAGCTAAAAGGGTCTACTACATATGTCTAGAGTTCATTTGGTTGGTGAGTACAAAGTCTCTGCAACACCACTTCATCTTCATCAAGTACAAATGCATCCTCATAGTGGTATCAGAGCAAGGTTGGACAACATGGCAGATGGATTTCCTTAATCAATTGACAAATTGGATAGAGATAACTACTCATCCTAGTCTTTAAGGATGGAAGCTTATCTTCAAGGTAGGAATCTATATGGTTATATATTCAGAGATGAAGTTATGCCAAGGTTCAGGAATAAAGGTCAACCTACACAAGAAGAGCAAGAAAGACTAAGCACATGGTGCTCCAAGGATGCACTTGCATGGTCTTATCTCCTCAACTCTATCTCTTTTTTTTTTATTTTGCATCACAATAGAAGTTGTAAACCATCACAAGAAGTGTGGAATGCACTTGAGGCCTTCTTCTCCTCAAGCACAAAGGCCAGAAAGAGCCAACTATGGTTGGACTTCACAAACCTCAAGCAATATTCCGAGAAAAATGTGACTAATTTTATCACAAAGATCAAAGATATTGCTGATCAGCTAGGAAGCATTGGATAAGTGATAGATGAAGAAAAAATTGTAAGGCAAGTCATCAATGGTCTGAAGGCAAATGACAAGTGGGAAGTGCTTTACAACAACAATGGATCTATATATGGATATGCATGTACCAGATTTCAATACACTCATGGGACAACTACTTACTCAAGAGGACAAGATTATGAAGAATGGAGAAGGTTCCAAAGGTAACCAATCTTCCTCTTTGTATACTGATAAAAATAAAGCCAAAGACAACAAAGGGAAAGGAAAGAAAATGGATGATGAAGTAGGTACACACCAAGCTAACTATGTAGGTAGAGGAAGACATGGTAGAGGTAGAGGTAGAGGTAGAGATAGAGGTAGAGGTAGAGGTAGAGGTAGAGGTAGAGGTAGAGGTAGAGGTAGAGGTAGAGGTAGAGGTAGAGGTAGAGGTAGAGGTAGAGGTAGAGGTAGAGGTAGAGGTAGAGGTAGAGGTAGAGGTAGAGGTAGAGGTAGAGGTAGAGGTAGAGGTAGAGGTAGAGGTAGAGGTAGAGGTAGAGGTAGAGGTAGAGGTAGAGGTAGAGGTAGAGGTAGAGGTAGAGGTAGAGGTAGAGGAGGAAGACAAGGCAGGGAAAGACCCCAAGACTCTAATTCTTGTTCTATTTGTGGATTAACTAATCACAGAACTGAGAATTGCTTTAGGAATTTCAAGAACCAAAGAGGTAGAGGCTACAACTCAGGAGGTTATGGCTACTCAAAAGGAAGGTTCAACAATTTCCATGGCAACCATAACAACTACAACAATTCAACCTATCAAGGAGGATACAAAGGGACAAGAGACTACAATAATTACACATAAGACTCAAACTCTTTACTTCTCATGAATATTTCAATGTCACAAGGTAAATCTGATGAGCATGCTTTCTACATAGATTCAGGTTGCTCAAATTGTGTGGTAGGAAATGTGGCCCTCCTGTCATATTTAGAAGATCCAAGGAACAAGCGTGAAGTGCAAACATGTGATGATACAAGGCATCTGGTGAAAAAAATAGGAAATGTAAAAGCACCTGATGGAAACATCAACCTACTTAGCAAGGTACTTTATGTCCCTACCATTACAAAGAATTTGATGAGTGTAGGACAGATTGTGGAGAAAGGCCTACAAGTTAGGTTCACAAAAGGAGGATCATTAGTTGAAGATCCAAATCAAGGATTCAAGAGGATTGCAAAGGCTGAAAATATAGGTGGATTATTCACATTTGAATTGCAAGACACTAGGAACATTGCTCTCTTTAATTATGGTAGTCAAACACTCATAGAATTGGAAATATGGCATAAAAGGTTAGCACATATTGGTGAAAGATCATTAAAGCACATTTTCAAGGACCAAAATGTACTTACACTCCCTAATCTATCAAAGCAACACATGATTTATAAGTGTAATGCATGTCAATTTGGAAAGTCTCACAAGTTACCATTCATTAAGAAAGGATATATGCATGGAGATCTCTTGGATTTGGTTCATAGAGATGTATGGGGACCTAGCAAGGATGCTTCAATATTTGGATCAAGATATTATGTCTCCTTCATTAATGATTGTAGTAGATGGACTATACTATACTTTATGAAACACAAGGATGAAGTCTTTTTATGCTTCAAAAGATATTTAGCTCTGATGGAGAACCAAACAGGTAAAACACTAAAAAGCCTAAGGTCAGATGGAGGGGCATAGTACTTCTCCCATGACTTTGACTCTTTTCTTCAAGAGAGGGGAATCAAAAGAGAGATTACTACAAGGTACACTCCGGAGCAAAATGGAGTGGCAGAGAGAAGGAATAGGACAACTATTGAAGCTGCAAGGTCTATGTTAAATGAAAAACATTTACCTAACTATTTATGGGTTGAGGCTATATCCATAGCCACTTATTTGATTAACAGGTTACCTTCAAAATCACTTGATGGCATGACACCATATGAGGCTTGGAATGGAAGAATACCAAGCTTGGATCATTGCAAGATTTTTGGATGTATTCCTTATGCTCATGTTCCTTCACAGGTTAGAGGAAAGATGGATCCAAAAGTTGAAAGATGTGTGTTCATTGGATATGACAACAACCAAAAAGGCTATAGGCTATGCAACCCAACAACCAAAGGATTCTTGGTGAGTAGAGATCTAGTATTTGATGAGAATAATTCTTTGTATGAAGACTCATGCAATAAGATCAAATTACCTTATGATCTTGAAGAAGATTTTCCAAAACTTGTCAAGGAGGCTCTCGTCATAGAAGAAGAGGAAGCACATAAGTCACTCACAAATTACTTCATGATGTTAACAGTGATTTTTATCACTAAAACAATGTAATATATGTATATACATTTGATTACCGTAGGTGCGACTCCATTCTGTGCAACTTGAGGAGTCCTCAAGCTTGAGGAGTCTAAGTAGAAATCTCACGTCAAATTTCATAATTTTTGGAAGCCGTTAGATAGTTCAAATTAGAGGTAGGACCTATTTTTTAACTATGTCGGTCACTAGATGTGAAACTGATCAAAACTAGGCAAAAACTATAAATAGAGCTAGAAAGCTCATTTTGTGGTTGTTGCTATTATTGTAGAACTTATGAGCTAGTATTTAGAAGAGCTATTGTAATTAGTGGATAATGAATATGTGTACGAGTTCTTTCCTTGCCTTCCATTGATCTCCATCGCTACTTTCCTTGTGTGTGTGTGTGTGTGTATGCAAATTGCATTTTGCATCATCATCTTCATGTGCATCACTGTCTCTTAATCTTCATATCGGCCTAAGCTCTCTACGGATTGACAATTAGGAGGTGGATCTCCTCACATTCGTGCTTACCATTGTGCTAGAGTGACACCAAATTTGGCACCGTTGCCGAAGAAGAGCTCTAGGTTGAGCGTGTGATGATAAGTGTGTTGGAGAAAATCATTGGAAGGTAAAATTTCTTTGTTGTTTTGTTGTTTTGTTAAACGTTAAACGCGGGACTAGCTGTCAGTAGCGCGTTTAAACATTTATTGGGTTCTTGGGAGTGGAAGGGGTCTGTTAACAGAGGCCCTATACTTAGTTCCCAAACTAACCACTTCACACATAGCAATACATTGATGCTCAAAACCCTATCAAGACTCCGTTACACTTACAATCTCACAGTACTCAACCAAACTCTTCCACAGTTGACCGAACACACTGCACCAGACTATGCAGTATCGTGATACAGAGTTACTTAATGAACTCAAGAACTGTTCCGAATACAAAATACTGTAACACTAGAGACAATAACAGTAATCCAACCTTCACCGAATAGATACAAACAATAAAAAAAAACCAAAGACATAGAAGAACTCAACAGTTTCAGACACACAGTACTGAAGGTCCAGTACGCAACTTAAAAAGACCCTTACTGTAGCTAACCTTTACCGTATGAGGACAGACCTCCACGCTGAAGACAATACAATACGACTCAGAGTTCTCAGAACACTACCGCAATTACACAGACTTCATCCAACAAGTCACAGCACCTTACAAGCAAGAGCGACACCACGATACGCTTAATCAACAGAATAATCACAACCGAAACCCTCATAGAACAACTCGCTCAGACAAACAATCTGGCGATCTACTAGGCGTCTATGTAACTCTCAACAGAAAACCATTGTCGATATATAACAAGGCAAAACAAGAACAGTATACTCAAGATTGTTCAACAACACCACAGCAATGTCACAGCCTAATCACCCAGACAGATAGTCTGGTGATCCCAACGAACATCACTGAGCGTCTCTTTTTCATTGCTTTATATAAAGATTACAACGTATTTGTGTAACAACCTTTCGTTCGTGCAAACAAGATTCAATTTTTACAACTTCCAATCTGGCGGCCGACTAACACTAGCACGCACGGTGGACTCGAACCCGCATGTTTATCAAAATTACGGTTCATCTATAATGCCTTCTAAATACATGGATCTGGCTAATCTAAAAGTTCGGGCTATTTTCTTCTTTAAAGCTTCTAACATCTGTTTTAAAGTATCTGGTTCTACTAATTGGGCATTTGTTCTTACAGAACTTAAGGAAAATGGCTTCGGTCAGCAAAACTTCTGCCTGCATCTGTAGAAAGGCCTCTTGTAAATAAAATTCGTTTGATAAGGCCGCATCCCTTGATACTTTCATCTCTGCAAGTTGTTTATCCATATTGGCCAATCTTTCTTTCTGATTGTCGAGTTGGTTGTCTTTTATGTCGATGTGCTGATTCTGGAATTGGATTGTTCTGGAGTAGGCATCTCTTTCTTTGCGAAGATCTGATATTACTTTTTGCAGTTGAGCTTCTACGGTCAATTTTCGTTTGAGAATGCTGTTAACTTCTGATAAATTGATCTTACATCTCTCGAGTTCTTCAGCTGTTTTCATAGCCAGATCATGCTGTTCTTGGCCTTGTTGTACTAATTCATCTAGCTGCTATCGTGTTTCTTCTAACAGGTTCCCTAAGGCTACTCGTGCATCTTCTCTATCCTGTAGGTCTTGCTTCAACTGAATGACTTCGGCATTTGCATCATTTAATAATTCTTCTTTCTTTCTGAGCTCAGCTAGTGCCGCATCCCTTTGAGCTGTAATTTCTACCTGTTTGGCCATTCGGGCTTGTAACTCCTTCAGTTGTTCTTGTAAGGCTTGATTTTCTGCCTTAGCTACTATTAATTCTTCTTGTAGGGGACTAATGTCCGCCTCCAGCACGTCCACTTTGTGTTGAAATTCATCTCGGATATTCTCTGTTATTTGCTTCATTTGCGCAGGTAGTTGTTGTGAAAGCTGGATCAACATCTGACCCATGGTTGCAAGTTCAAGTTGGAGGAAGTGGAAGATGCGGATGAGGTTGAGATGAGGATGCGGTGAGTAGCTGTTGGGAGTTCGATGGAGAGTAATTTGGAGATGAGGAAGAAGAGGCAGTGGGTTCTTCGGGAAGAATGGGTGGAGTAGGGATAATTGGGTTGAGTGGAGGTTCCGGCGGGGGAGTGGGAAGAACAGAGTGAGATTCTGTTACCTTTTCTGTGGTTTGTTGTGTGTCAGTGGTGTCGGAAGCTGTGGACTCTACTGCTTTAAGCAGTTCCTCGAAAACTTCTTTAATTATATGTTCTTCATCTCCTTGCTTTTCCTGCTCCGATTGTTGCTGAGATGCTTCTTCTGATGAGCTTGTGTCAGATTCGGTGGGAGCCTCCTGCTCTTGTTGTTGTTCTGAAGAGGACTGGGCTGAAGACTCATGATGCATGGAGGTTGCGGTGTCGTGAAAGGTTTCTTCTTCGTTTTCTTCTTTTGCTTTGTCGTCTGCCTTGTCGTTTGCGGCTGACCCTTGTACTTCACTATCGGATGAGCTTATCCTGATTCTTTTCCGGCGGAGAAGGTGGAAAATCTCTTCGTCATTTTCATCTTCATCGTCCTCTAATATTTGTGCAGATTCCTCATGTCGTAGAATGGGTCCTCGGGGTGGTGGCTGTGCTGCTAGAATGGTCGGAAATAGAAAGGATATGATGTGAGGGAGTCTCGACCTTGGCATATCCCCTTTATTGACCTGCTTGATAATTGAGACACATTCTTTGTGTATTCGCCGGAAGAAATATGATGCAAAATTGATTGGTTCTCGAGCAGCTAAATCTATAGCGGAGTAAAAAGGATGAGAGATTCCATAGGTTCGCTTCTGCAGGTTAAGAATGGCTACTAGGAATTGTAGCGCAGATCTCTCAGGTTCAGGGCGGCAGAGTATTGCGTATTCGTTGGATGAGCTCCTAGGGAATAATCGATTCATGATGGCAATCGGTAGATTTGGGCCATTTTCCCGACCTTGCCGAGGGAGTCAAAACGCATCAGCAAAGGCCTGGAACGTGATTACGGTTCGGGAGGGTAGGAATGTGATCGCCCAACTCTGCTCGGTGGCAAGTGTGTTAGCGATGGTGGCGATTATCTCGGCATAGAACGGGTGGGATTCCACTGAATGGCAAGGCAGTTCAGCGAAATTGGATAACCCCCGGGTGCGCAGGAACTCTCCTACGTCGGCAGGAAGTCCGTCACAGAAAGCGGCGAAGTTTGCCAGAGCTTCCATGGCGCACACAGAAAAAGCAAGCACAAGACACAAATGCACAGGGTATACTCAATCACACAAATCACGCAAACACAATAGCGATTTTTGGCGAAACGGAGAAGGTTAAGTAGATGTGTTGTAGTGGAGAGCAATCAAAATCACTAATCATCGTGCGACGTTGAGATGCTAACTTCATAACTTCGGTGTGCATGCATGAGCAGAACGATAATGTCGGTGGCTGTTGTCATAATTAGGTATCAAAACGCGGATATTTACAGGCTTATTTTATAAAGCACGCAAGAACAAAAGAAAAGAAAAGAAAAGAAAAGAAAACCCAAAATACGCGGCCAATCCGCAGATCGTTTTAGTGCAGATCCGATGCTTGTTGATACAGCCGCAGCTTTGAACCATTTATCACCTTTGGAAGAGGATTTTTCCGGTCAAAGTAGTCAATCGAAAAGTGGCTGGGCCCACCTGTTCAGAAATCCTGTAGGGTCCAAACCATCGTATCTTGAATTTGCCAGCAGCGCGATTCGACTTTGCATTGTAAAAGAGTACAAGTTGCCCCACCGTAAAAACTGGAGTCTTTAGATATTGATCATGTGTTTGAGCTTGTCTTAGCTGTACTTCCTGAATAGTTAGAAAACTTGTCCATCGATGCTCATCCAGTTCTCTGTGTGTATCTAGCCGAAATGATAAAGAATCTTCTGGTATCAATTTCTGAGTGAGAGCTACACGTAAATTTGGCACAACAATCTTCATTGGTGCTATGGCTTCCAGTCCATAAGCTAGTTTGAAAGGGGTTAATCATGTTGCTACCTTGTATGTAGTCCGGTATGCCCATAATACTACAGGTAATAGTTGATCCCATCTTTCTGGTGCTTCTAGAATCAGTTTTCGAAGCATATTCAACAGGGTCTTGTTTGTACTTTCAGCCAACCCATTTGCATGAGGATAATATGGTGAACTAAATTTATGCATTATCTGAAAAGAATGTGTGAGTACTTTCATTAAATTGTTGACAAAATGAGCCCTTGGTCTGTAACAAGCTCTAGAGGTAAGCCAAAACGCGGAAAGACATCTTTCATTAGACACTTTGCCACCGAAACAGCTGTGGGGGACCTTAAAGCCCAAGCTTCTGCCCATCTGGTTGCATAGTCTGTACAAGTAAGAATATAACGATTATTACTGAGTATTGCTGGCGGTGTAATAGGTCCGATAAAATCTAGACCCCACTTCTGAAAAGGTTCTAATGGCAAGACAGGTTGTAGAGGGAAAAAATGGCATTGTAGAGGCTGTCCAGACCGCTGACAAGTATCACATTGTTTGACAAACTGAGATACATCCCTGTACATAGTAGGCCACCAAAGTCCACTTTGCAGAATTTTCCGATGTGTTAAATCTACTGCAAAGTGTCCACCGGAAGGAATTGAGTGAGCCAGAGTAATGACTGAGTTAACTTCGTGTGGAGGAATACAACGAAGTAAAATTCCAGTGTGATCCATATAGTATAATTCTCCAGCAATTAGCCGATATTTGCGACTGTACACTGCAATCTTCCTACGCATTGCAGGAGATGTTGTAGAAGGAAGACATCCATCAATCAAAAAAGTTAACAACTGATCATAGTAATTAGTTGTTGCAGGAGGATTTGCTTCTTCATCATTAGTCGGTTCTGTACTGTAAATTGCTAGTGTGGTGTCATCAACACCGACCGGAGCTTCACCGGACTCTAAGCGAGAAAGAAAATCTGCTAAGGCATGTGAGTTGTCGGGCCGATGAATTACTTCAAAATCAAAATCTTGTAAAAGTAGAACCCAACGCGCTAATCGACCACCTAAATGCTGTTGTCGTACCAGATAGACAAGTGCAGCATGATCTACATGAAAAGTAAATCTCCGGCCAAGTAAATAGTGTCTGAATTTCTTTACCGAATACACTAAACCCAGACATTCTCTTTCGGTTACAGAGTAATTCTTTTCTGCAGAAGCAAGTCTTCTACTCGCATAGTAAACAGGCCGGAACCACTTATCGGTTTGTTGCATCAGAACACTTCCAATGGCAATATCTGATGCATCTACGAAGATATGGAATGGGCGATCCCAGTCAGGAGGTTGTAAAATTGGTACCTGTGTTAATAAACACTTTAGATGATCAAATGTTGTTTGACATTCTGGAGTCCAATCAAACTGTTTAGGAGTCTTCGTGATTAATCGATTGAGTGGAATGGCTAAATGAGCGAGCCACCGTAAATGATGACCATGCCATCTCACTTGACCCATGAAACGCATTACTTCCTTTAGTGTAGTAGGTACAGGTGCTTCTAACACAGCTGCTACCTTATCTGGGTCGACTTGTATGCCCTGTGCAGATACAGTATGGCCAAGCAATTTACCACATGAAACCGCAAACACAGATTTGTTTGGGGCCCTGGTTCTTGTATAATTGCATTCACTGTGGTTGTTCCCTGTACTTTAGCGTTGTATGCACAGTTTTCGGTGGAATGTCCTGTCGTGTTACAGATAGCACAAAACAACTGGTTGAGGGCACAAGTGGCACTGGTATGCCCTGAATTCTTGCACGTGGTGCAGTACATCTGTCTGGTCGGATCTTCTGCAACATTTTTACTTATTTTTAACCATTCCAGGTCTTCTGTAAATCCTCCAACCTTGTTTTCCAGCTGCAAAGCCATCGCAATCACCGCATCTAGCGTCATAGCTCCCACACAGCGTATGATCATAATCTGTTTAAGTTGCGGAGTCAAACCATTGATAAACCATTGAGTGATAACGTCATCCGGTAGGTTGGCATGTGCTGGGGGCAATTGCCTCAAATGCGTTTTGAATAGGGTGGCATATTCCTGCACTATCTGATTCATCTTCTGTCTATTGTTTTGCAGGTAATCGAAAATTTTGGCTGGATTCTTCTTTAGCCTGAATCTCTGCAAAAATGCGTCCCTTACTGCTTCATAGGTGCCGAAATGGTTAATTTCATATTCTGTAAGCCACCTGGCTGCTTCATTCACCAATGTAGACTGGAAGACAATAGCTTTGTATGCCGGATCAGGTGGATGATTAAGCACTGCGTAACTTATCTCAAATGTGCGTACATGAGCATCTGGGTCATCCCTTGGAAATCCTCTGAATTTAGTGTACGTTACTCCTGTTGGAGTCGGTCGGGGTGGGAATAATTGTTGTTGTTGCTGCTGTTGTTGTTGTTGTTGTTGTTGTTGTTGTTGTTGTTGTTGTTGTTGTTGTTGTTGTTGTTGTTGTTGTTGTTGTTGTTGTTGTTGTTGTTGTTGTTGCCCACTCATCGTGATGGCGGGGGTATTGGGACTATCTTCTGTATCCCGAGGCTGAATATCTAACCGTCAGAATCTGTATCGTCAGGCTGTGCACTCTCCGACTCGATAATATTGTTCAGTATATTTTGGATCTCAGCTTCAAACATGCTACCTTCCTTCTTGATATCAAATGTAGGAAAGCTTACTCCAAATAGTGGTGACTGGACTAAAGATTCACCAAGAAATGGTAAACCGTCACCAGAACACTGTGGACTCTCAGCAACTGGTACCGAATTAACACCGGAATGTGTTGAATTTTTACCAAAACAAAGTGCTTTTTCACCTCCACTGATTTCTTCGGCCACGACGTTTCTATTCACAGACTCCGGAGTCGCTATTTCTTCGACAGGCTGTGCCGAAATCACACCGGAATCTGCCAAAAATGTAGTAAGTTCCACCGGAATACTGTTGGAATCACCTCTAACGCTCTTCACTTCCTTGGCAACTGAGTTAGACCTATCTGTGCTTCTACCTCCTGGAGGCGTCCTTAGCAAATTAGGTACCCAAGGTTGTTGGTACTTCGGATATGACTCACCGGATCGAGTAACCAGCATGTATCATCTTTTGTACTACTTGCGTAATAATACTGTCGATTCACAATCTATAGTCGCGTTCCTACAATCGATTTGCAACAATCTGATCTGTTGCCACCTTCCCACAGACGGCACCAGTGTTAAACGTTAAACGTGGGACTAGCTGTCAATAGCGCGTTTAAACATTTATTGGGTTCTTGGGAGTGGAAGGGGTCTGTTAACAAAGGCCCTATACTTAGTTCCCAAACTAACCACTTCACACATAGCAATACACTGATGCTCAAAACCCTATCAAGACTTCGTTACACTTACAATCTCACAGTACTCAACCAAACTCTTCCACAGTTGACCGAACACACTGCACCAGACTATGCAGTATCATGATACAGAGTTACTTAATGAACTCAAGAACTGTTCCGAATACAAAATACTGTAACACTAGAGACAATAACAGTAATCCAACCTTCACCGAATAGATACAAACAATCAAACAAAAACCGAAGACACAGAAGAACTCAACAGTTTCAGACACAGAGTACTGAAGGTCCAGTACGCAACTTAAAAAGACCCTTACTGTAGCTAACCTTTACCATATGAGGGCAGACCTCCACGCTGAAGACAATACAATACGACTCAGAGTTCTCAGAACACTACCGCAATTACACAGACTTCATCCAACAAGTCACAGCATCTTACAAGCAAGAGCGACACCACGATACGCTTAATCAACACAACAATCACAACCGAAACCCTCACAGAACAACTCGCTCAGACAATCAGTCTGGCGATCTACTGGGCGTCTATGTAACTCTCAACAGAAAACCATTGTCGATAGATAACAAGGCAAAACAAGAACAGTATACTCAAGATTGTTCAACAACACCACAGCAACGTCACAGCCTAATCACCCAGACAGATAGTCTAGTGATCCCAACGAACGTCACTGAGCGTCTCTTTTTCATTGCTTTATATAAAGATTACAACCTATTTGTGTAACAACCTTTCGTTCATGCGAACAAGATTCAGTTTTTACAACTTCCAATCCGGCGGCCAACTAACAGTTTGTAGTTAGTTTTTACAGACTTTTACTCCACTTTTCCTCTAGTATCATTCCCCATCATTGTCTCGAACTCCGAAAAAATCACCAAAAATCTATCATATTCCCTCTTTCTCTTCTCTTTCCCTCATTTGTGTGTGTGCGAGAGTGAGAGAGAGATTTTGTAGGTGCGAGTTCATGTTTTCTAGTGCACTAATCTTGTAGGCCAGCCTCTGGACACCATGGATTTGCAAGAAACATAGGTAAAAACTCCATTTTTCTCTCAAAAATTGCCATTGAAGCTGACCATCGTGACTGTCAGACCAAGGTATGAATTTTGGGAAAGTTTTTGCATGAATGGAGGTTAGGTAAGCGCTTGCATAGATCCATGATCAGTTTTTTGAAATTGCATATTTTTTTGACGATCGCGATGATCACACATCATCATGACTGTGTCTGACCATCGCGATGGTCATTAACTGTCATGGCGATTGGCTCACGCCATCGCGATCTCGTCTCATCATCGCGTCGGTGACTCACCATCATGATGTTGCTTGAAAATCGCAATCTTTGCTGACAGTCATGGCTTGATTGTGGCGATTGTGTTTCACCATCGTGGCTTTGACCGTCATCATCTGACCATTGTGACTTGACCATTGCGATTATCAGTGATCATCGTAACTTTACTGTCGTGACTTGATCGTCGCGATCCTAACTAATTGTCATGACTTGACAGTCGCGACTGTGTCTCGTCATCGTGACCTCTGACCATCATGGGTGTCACACCATCACGACGGTGACACACCATCGTGATTGTGTCTAACCATCGTGACTGTTAGACAAAACGCCAAAATTAGGGTTTTTCAAATTTTTGGGGTATTGTTTGGCCATTAATTGTGAACACTTGAGTGTGTAGCATAGGGCAAAGGGAGAAGTGGACAAGCACCTCGAAATCTTGGGCAAAACCAAAACAACCGCTTCAAAAATCCAAGAGAACATTGTAAGTGGAATTTCCATTTTTTAGTTGGTGACTTCTTTGAGTAAATATAAATTATGATAAATGGAGTGTTTTTTGGACTCCTAAAATAGCAAGGATTCGCATTAGCTCATTAAGTGATAAGTGGCTCACGAGAGAAAGAGAAAGTGGGTATAGGGATCAAGCCCAAAAGAATTGTGTGATTTGAATACACATCCCTCAAATGAATTAAAATCAAACATATTAAAATGATTCCTTGTGATAAACTTGAACAAGACAAGAACCTCTAAAGAAAATGCACAAAGAACCAAGTGATTGACCTAATCGAAGGGGTGAGCGCGATAAAGTGAGATTAAGATTAATGAACCTGAATCTGGAAAATACTTAGGGAAAAGTAATAAGCGGAGTGTTCGATCTTCTAAGGCTAGCGTGAGGACTACAGCACAATTGTGGGCTCAACAGGTATGCACTTATCCATACGAGGTTAGTTCAGACACGAGTGACTTGAATATGTCTTTCAATGCAGGGAGACCAGGGGTGTCATTTAATGTTGCCCATCTAGAGAAGATAGAGGGGACCCTACAAGATTCAGTTGGAGTATATCCATATGAATAGATTGGATGCCCGGGTATATGAAGATGGCCTCCGAAGGTCAGTGATTCAACTACATAACCCCGACCTACTAGTATATGATCGATTTCTACCCTTCATGATTGTATGCACATTTTGTAAGGCCCCCATTATGAGGAGAAGCCAAGTGTGCATTACCCAATTGATGGGAATCCCAACTTGTATGTTGCGCCCCCGACGCGACGATAAAGGGAATATTCCATGGAATATTCCCTGTCAAAGTCAGAAATCATTTATATTTGTTAGGTCGGTTCAACCAGTCTAAGCTGTGTGTGGCAATTACGCAGGCAGTGGCCGCCCACCCTTTACCGCCCATGTATAGCCGTCCATGGAAGGCCACCCATGATCCTATATATCATGACTTCTTCACTACCTGAGACATTGAATTGAGGCAGCATACCTCTACCTTATATCTCCCTATCTAGAGTTGTCTAGATCACCATTTAAGCTCTACCTTGAGAGCGCACGGGTGGACAATGAAATCATCTTTGTTCTTGCTACTAGTAGAAAATTGTTGAGATTCTCCTATATCTGTTATCTTCTCTACTACTGCTCCTATGTTATATTGCATAACTATTGTCTTACATGGTATCAGAGCTCTAAGGTTCGAATAGCTTGAGAAGTATCACTATTTTAGCCTACTAGCAAACTAGAATATTAGTAGATTATTGGAGTGATTACATGATGGCTTCATCGTCGAACACTGGTCTTGGTGCTTCAGCCAATGTTAATGTTGCACTTATTCAAATTCGCTGTTGACACACAAAGCAACAGAGGAATCATGCACAATATGGCAACAAGGCCAGATCATTTTTCCCCATGGGTTATGTACAACTCAAGTGATTTTAATCACTACACAAACATTGTAAATCCCGTTTTTGGTAGAATAGACTCCATTTTGTGCAAGCCGAGGAGTCCTCGAGCTTGAGGAGTATTAGAAGTACCATCGTACCAAATTTCATAATTTTTAGACTTCGTTTGAGCCCTCAAATAAGCCCTGGGACCTAATTTTTAACTAGGCCGGACACTAGGTCTGGACAGGGCCAAAAGCTAGTCAAAAACTATAAAAAGAGCTAGAGAGCTCATTTTTGAGGTTAGATTGTAATTGAGACGAACTTGTAAGAGCTTTTGAAAGTAATCTAAAGAACTCCATTGATTCTCTCTCTTTGTCTTGCCGTGTGTGCGCGTGTGTGTGTATGTGTGTGCATGCTTGTGTGCTTCTCACTCACGCACTTGTGCCGCCACTTGCTCGAGGTCTTCATACCATCCTCACGTCTTCCCGGATTGACTTTAAAGGAGGTGCTACTCATCACTGAGCTACACCAAATTTTGGCGCCGTTGCCGGGGATCGAGCTTTGAGGACGAGCGTGTGATGGTAAGACGTAGAGTTGACGCGTTGGAGTTGTAGGTATTTTCTTCACTCTCATCGATTTTCTTTTACTTTCTTCACCATCATCATCATCACCATCTCCCAAGTCCATCTCCATCATCGCGAAAATTTCAGTTTTTTTGACTATATCCCCACCTCCACCTCATTTCCCTCATTTCACTTGTGAGAGAGAGCGAGAGAGCGAACTTGCATGTGCTGTTTTTGCATGTTTTCTGAGCTATTTTGCAGGTTTTTTGCTGTACCATCATCCCCAGCAGTGTGCGCAGGTACGACAGGCTCTGCACAGGTCCCGGGACGACAATCTCTGTCTATCGCGACAGACAGAAAATCTAAACATTTTGTGAATGCATGATTAGCACTGTAACCTACACCTTGAGGGTACTCTAGATCACTAGAAGTTTCTCAAAAAATTGCGTTTTTTCTGTCTATCGCGACAGACACTGTCTATCGCGACAGACAGAAATCCGCGACAGATACCGTCTATCGCGACAGACACCGTCTATCGCGACAGACAGAATTTCACGATAGATACCGTCTATCGCGACAGACACCGTCTATCGCGACAGACAGAAATCCGCGACAGATACCGTCTATCGCGACAGACACCGTCTATCGCGACAGACAGAATTTCACGATAGATACCGTCTATCGTGACAGGCACCGTCTATCGCGACAGACAGAAATCCGCGACAGATACCGTCTATCGCGACAGACACCGTCTATCGCGACAGACAGAATTTCACGATAGATACCGTCTATCGCGACAGACACCGTCTATCGCGACAGACAGAAATCCGCGACAGATACCGTCTATCGCGACAGACACCGTCTATCGCGACAGACAGAAAATCCACGATAGACACTGTCTATCGCGACAGACACCGTCTATCGCGACAGACAGCCCCCACGATAGATTGTGTCTATCGCGACAGACACCGTCTATCGCGATAGACAGGCATTTTCGGCAAAAAATTAAGATGTGAATTTTTGGAAATTTAGACTAAATTTTGGGGCATATTTGCACTTTCATGTACTCATATACTTACAAAGGCCTTAGAAAATGCATTAAAACCCCCGAAAGGTTATGTCTGTCTAGTAACCCCCTAAACCCTGAACGGTCATAACTTTTGCGTACGAAATCCATTTTCGGAGCTCTAGGGCTTGTCAGAAAGCTCGTGACATATACTACACGCCCTCAACTGTTTTTTATAAGAATAATGCGTTGATTTTCAGATAGGATATTTGGAAGTTGACCCACAGAGGGGTAGAAACACCAAGGGAGCTCTAGAGGAAATTTCTAGCAATACATAAGGGGGAACAAAGTGTCTGAAATAAATTGTCTGTCAATTGAAAGGTCTACTTGGAGCTAATCTTGGGATTTATGCAGGCCTATTGAGAAGCAATTGAGAGTATCCAAGCAAGGGTGTTGCGCACGCTTGAGAATCAACTTCTCGAGCACTAGAGAGCAAGGTTTGGCAAGAAAGGTCGGAATATTCTCAACTCCTCTTCGTCAATTCCTAGCTTAGGCTAAGAACGATTAGAAGTAGGAGTAAGTCAGGACGACGATAGGCCACTATCAAGTTGAAGACTACCTAAAAACTCAAGTTCAAGCTAAAAACTTAATCTCTGTACTGTCGACAACATAAAGGAAAGAACCTAACGTGGAACGATCAACCTGAAAGTACGAAGAACATTCAAGTAGTCCTGACAACGTAATAGCAGACAAGACTTTACACACGAGGAATAACTAAAAAGAATCAAGTGACTGGTACCAATTGATCGGCAACGAGGTTGTACTCTGGGCAAAGAATTGGGCTACTTAGATAGGCATATGAACCTTAGATCAGGACGACACCTAGTAAGAGAGAGACAAAGCCTTAGGTCTTCAGAGGCTAGTGTCAATCACACTGCAAGGTCTTGGGCTCAACAGTTGAGTCACCACTCTCATTACCCTAGCTCTGATACCAGTGAATCAGAGATGTCTCAAGGCATGGACAGACCTACGGGAAGTTCAGGTGTGCCTTACTTGTACAGGGTAGAAGGCCCTTACAAAACACAGTTGGAATACCTTAGGACCAACCGATTAGGTGCTAGCATCTATGAGGACGGCCTAGGAAGATCCGTGGTCCAGATTAAAAACCCTGACCAATCCATAGGACTAGAGCACCCAGCTGTCAAGTTTGAAAACGGTGCATACCTGGACAAGGAAGGAACCATATACGTAGTCACCAGTCATCCAGATAGGACAGATGACTTTGGAAATGTAATCTCAGAAGCGGACTTAGGTGACTTGGAACAAGGAAACATGGGAGTGGAACCTAGAACCCCTCGAGGTAAATCAGTTCTCACTAGGATTATCACGCCTGAGTGGGTCCCCCAAGATAACAAGTGCATAGATTTGCTTCTCAATCGAGAAACGGACGAAGCCTTTTGGAGGTATAAACCGGATCACCCAACTGATATAGGAACAATCATGATCTATGAGTTTAAAGATCCTGATAGCCCAGGTAGAGTGACCTACTTAGACCACACTTCGGAAAGGATCTTTGTGGTGACAGAAAATGATAGGCATGCCTACACTTGGAAGGGTGAATTTATTTTTCCCCAACCAAGATCAAATGTATCCTATGGTCACCCTGGGGCTGGAACTTCCCAAGCTCATGGTACGCAAAGAGACAGAAGTAGAGATAGACCAGAAGTAAGTTTTGCCAACCCAGTGGGCAGAGAAAGAACGAGAAGAGATACGAATAGGGTAGAACCTGAGATGCATAGAGCCCACAGGAACCAAAGAAATGTAGATGGATTCCCTCTGCCGAGGCCTAGAGAGCACACAAGAACTTTGAGACCCACCCAGCTAGTTAAGTCCATGAAGAATTACTTTGACGGCACAGGAGATCCCTATGATCATGTGGCGGAGTTCAAGCAAGTCTTGAGAGCTAAACAAGTGGAAGATCTGTTCACGCAGTACAATGCCTTCGGTCTAACCCTTAGGAACACAGCACTTACGTGGTTTCAGCCATTAGATGAACGCCAGTTCAAGAGCATAGACCAACTCCTAGAGGCTTTCATCGTAGAGTTCTCTAAGAGTGGCATAAGACACAATACATCCTCATTGATTCACAGCTTCAAACAGACCCCCCAAGAGACTGTCAGATTGGCCGGAAGAAGATTTAGACAATATCTTGAAAGGTGCCCTATTTCGGAGCTACCCACATCTGCTAAACAAGTAGCCTTATTCCTTGATGGATTGTTGAGTACGAAATTGAGATCCTATGTGTATCTAAAGGACCCTAGGACCATAGAAGAATGTGTACGCATGTGCATTGACATTGAAGATAACCTAGGGGAAGAGCTAGAGCTTTCCAAAATCTACAAAGATTCCGATAGTGCATCTAGTCAATCTTCCACACAAGCCACATCAATTGAGGAACTGGCCGAGAAAGTGGCCCAAAAATTAGGAGTAACTAGCAAACAAATTCCAAGGTTTGCTCCTGTGAAAAGGTGCTATACATGCGGTGGTGACCATATGGCGAACGTCTGTCCCATAATGGCTCAACCCCAAGTAAACCCTAGTAGCCAGTACTGCACCATAGAACGGAGATACACCAACCACACCGCACAAGATTGCCCATACAACAAGCAGGCGGTTAGGCAACCCTACCCTCAGCCCTACCAACAAGGCAGATACCAGAACCAGTATCCTCCCCCACCACAATATGCTAGACCCCAACAAACCTACCAACCACAATATCAGGCCCAACAGAGACCCCAACCGGTGCTAGCTCAACAGCCTCCAAACCCCTCTAACGTGATTCCAGTAAAGTATGCTGTTGCAGAAGAAAACCTGAATAGAGTTATAGTCCCTGTAACATCCTTGATCTCTGAAAATGACCCAAGTGATCATAGCTTTGATTCTACCCATGTGGATAGCCCCCAGGCTTACTACATGCAGTCTCCAGAACATGGTGAGTCCTACTATAGTGAAGAGCCGAACGAACCTAGTTGGGAGTCAGATTACACGAACGTCATGTATGCAAACCCCAACCCTAGGCCTCAATCTAGGCAGGTAAGACCTCCATTCCCAAGAGGACCGTGCTACAGATGCCAAGGAGATCACCTCATTCGTGATTGTCCCTTGCCTCCACCTACACAACCCCAGTCAGTGACGATCCAAGGCTTCTGCCAAGATTGTGGAAAAGAGCATCTCTTACGAGATTGCCCAAAGAACCCCAGTAATATGCCAAAAATCACGCCCATCAATGTTATTGAGTTAGTGGTAGATTCCAGCGGAAGTGTTACTTCCACTGCACCCGTACAGGTAGTCACGAGAGCTCAAGCAGTGAAGCAAAACCAAGGGGTAGGCAAGGAAAAGAGCCCAGACACTAGCGATACTGAGAGCCAAAATAAAAAAAGAACAAGAGCTTGGAGAGATAGCCGCGAACGCATGAAAAGGCAATGGGCAAAGAAGATGAGTGAACTTGAGGAAAGTCTACGAGAAACCAAGGCTAGAATCATAGAGATCACATCTCAACCGCACTCTCACACATTCCCACCGCTACCATCCACATCACCCCCCATCCCTTCACCCTCTAAGACAGCCCACGTAACCCACCCACCACCCCAAACAGGATCGGTATTAGCTGATCCCACTCCCGAAGACATAGACATGATGCTTAAAGCATATCAGGCCAGAATCCGAGAAGGGCCAAACGTCACGGATCATGACAAGTGCTATCCTAGAGCTGACCTAGAGATAGAAAGAACCAAACTGTGCGCGAAAATGGTCGCACTGGCTCAGACTATGTTTGAAGCCAGTCGCCTTTTCAATTACTCAGGCTTAGCCAAAACGCAATTACACTTGGATGGATTCCTAGAAAAGTTAGAGAGGATAATTGCAAGATCTGCCAAGGAAGAAAAAAATCAAGAGGGAGAGAAAGCAAGCAATAACATGAACCATCCCCCATCGGAAGTTTATGTGGCCAATTCCACTAAACCAGACAACTTCCCCTCCTTAGAAAGAATAGAGAGGCTAATTGCACACTCAGAAAAGGAACCTGCCCCTCAAAGAAAGGAAAGGGCGAGAGAACAGATAAGCAAGCCTCTTCAGGAAGCCCATGAGCCTCCTCAAGAAACTTATCTTCCCCCCCAAAAGGCAGATGAGCCTACCGCGAAAGCTCATGCACCTCCACAGGTTGCCTACATTCCTTCTCAGGGAGCGTATGAGCCTGTTCGGAAAAGTAATAGAATAAGTAACCCTCCCCAAGAAGCTTGTGCTCCAGCCATTTGCGAGAACGAGGAGAGAGTCAACAACAAAATAAGCCCTCCTTCCCAGGTTGCTTATGCGCCCAATTCTACGGAGCCAGACACTTCTTCTTCTATGAATCGGTTTGCACCAGACTTCCTACGAGAGATTCAAGAAGACAAATGGGATAACGAAAGCGAGGTCGCCCCTCCTTTTGAACTTGTGGATGATGCACACGACCAGTTCCCACAAGACATCCCATCTATTTACGGGGAACATGAGAGTACTCAGTCTCATGAGAGATTGGATTTTGAGTCTAATCCCATACAGGAGCTACCCCACTTCACAGGCCCATGGGAGGCAAAGTCCACATGTATGAGAGCACCCACAGTCATGGTAAGGAATGACGATTCAGTCATACCTAGGAACACAGAGGTAGTGAAGAACACTAAAGTGCAGTGTAATCTCAAGTTAGAAGAGCTACTCAAGGTTAGACCTGAGTTATGGAAACATGTAGCCAAACAAGTTCCAGAGATAGCAAAACCTCGTTCCCAGGTAGGATCCCATAGGACAGTGCCAGAAATTCCCTTGGATAAGATAGGGGATATGTGTGAAGGTGAAGAAGGGAACACCTATCTGCCCATCACCTACCAGGAGTACACCACCAAGGCAATTTTGGACTCAGGTGCAGGAGTTGCAATTGCCACAACCTCCTTATGGAAACGTTGGGGCAAGCCGGCACTCAGGCCAACGAGGATGAAATTGCAAATGGCCGATGGTCACATAGAGAGACCCTTAGGATTGCTAGAAGGAATAACTCTCACCACTTGTGGTGTCGAGTTTGAGCATAGTTTTGCTATATGTGACTTTAGCAAAAATCATGCCTATGAGATGATTTTGGGAAGACCGTTTATGCGACAGTTGCAAGTGGTACAGGATTGGGGAACCAATTCTTTGTACCTGCAGCACTTGGGTGTTACAACCAAAGTTAATCTCAAGGATTACTCTCATAGAGATGTCCCTCCTATCCAGTGGAATCCCATCCATAGAGCCAAAGATGATACAGAATTGGTGCATTCCATAGGGTCTGGATCCTCATGGATGCATGAAGACACCCACTTATGGATGTGCAAGGTAGCAGTAGAAGAAGAGAAGAGAGAGAAAGCCAGAGAGGTAGGTGCGAAGGAAACCCATAGATCAATCCAAGACCCAGCCTATGCACCTGTAGTTTTTCCAGACGAAGAATTTGAACCTCACGGTTGGGCAGAAATCTTAGCAACAATGGACGTAGCCATCAACGAGGAACAATGGACACCTCACTGTGATGAGGATGGCTATGATATTTCAGTCTTCTCCATAGAGCCAATCATGGGAGAGGCAGTTCTAGAAGAATGCGAACCTAGCCCTGATGCATTTGAGGATGCAAGTGACTCCGATCTAGAGTCAATCATTATGGACCCACCATTTGCATCAGATGAAGAATACTTCCATGAAGTAGAATTTCAACCCCAGAGGCATGGAGAGGTTACAAATGATGTAAGATTAGCAACGCATATGACCCCTAAGGGAGAAGGAAAGAAACGAAAGAAGAGAGAAGCCTCACCAGAAGAGGAAGAATCTTTGTTTGAGGTCCCCGAAAATTTTAAGAAGTATGAGATAGATGACAGGAGGGTCATGATAAGAATGCCTAAACGGGAGGCACAATCAGGAGAGGCCTATGATAACAAAGAAACCACCAAGAAAATAGTAGTGGCCATAGAAGAAGGAGAGGAGAGATGTACGTATATAGGCCATGACTTGACAGAAGAAGAAGAGCATGAATTGATTGCCTTGCTAAGAGAATACAGAGATGTATTCGCTTGGAGTTACAAGGACTTGAAAGGTGTTGACCCTGACATATGCGCACACACCATTCCTATGACTTCAGACGCTAAACCCTCTAAGCAAAAGCCTTATACATATAACGATAATTATGCTGCTAAGATCAAGGAGGAGATAGATAGACTGGTCGAAGCTGGATTTATCTATGAAATTGAGCACACTGAATGGGTATCCCCCATCGTAGTGGTGCCCAAGAAGAATGGCAAACTGCGTGTGTGCATTAACTTGAAAAAGGTTAATGCCGCCACGATTCGAGATAACTATCCGCTTCCCATCACAGAACATCTCTTAGAAAGAGTGGCAGGCAAGGAAGTGTACAGCTTCCTTGATGGATTTTCTGGCTACAATCAAGTAGCCATAGCTCTAGAGGATCAGCATAAGACAGCCTTTGCCACAGAATGGGGCATTTTTGCTTTTAGAGTAATGCCATTTGGGCTTACCAATGCACCCGCGACCTTCCAGAGGCTGATGTGCCATGTGTTTAAGGAGTTCCTGAGGAAGAGTTTAGAAGTCTATGTTGATGATCTTTGTGCTCATTCCAATGTTAGACAAACTAATATTCCTGAACTCAGACAAATCTTTGACAAATGTAGAGAATATCAAGTCTGCCTGAACCCAGAAAAGTGCGTTTTTATGGTCAGGCAAGGTAAGATTCTAGGACACATAGTGTCAAAGAATGGCATATCTACTGACGAAGAGAAAGTGAGAGCCATAGCAGAGCTACCTAGGCCAAAGAATGTCAAGGAAGTACAAGCTTTCATGGGGCATTGTGGTTATTATCGACGATTTATACACATGTATGCTGTCATTGCAAAGCCCATGTACGGACTTCTGACAAACTTTGAGTGGACGGATGAATGTGAGAATTCCTTCCAAGAGCTTAAACGAAGATTATGTTCAGCACCAATCTTGACCACACCAGATTGGAATAAGCCATTCCATGTTCATGTTGATGCATCCAATTATGCTATTGGATGTGTACTCGCACAACCTACTGGTGAAGGAAATATGGATCTTCCAATTGCCTATGCCAGTAGACAATTGAATGCGGCTGAACGGAATTACACCACTACGGAGCGCGAAGGATTAGGCATGGTATATGCAGTCAAGAAATTTAGACACTATTTGCTTGCAAATAAGTTTAAATTTTTTACGGATCATCAGGCATTGTTGTACCTAGTAAACAAGCCATGCAATACGGGAAGATTAGTAAGATGGTTTCTCTTGCTAATGGAATATGATTTTGAGGTTGTGGTAAGAAAAGGTAGGACTCACTTACGAGCAGATCACCTCTCCAGGCTCACATCGGGAGAAGCCCCACAAGGAGTGTCAGATGACCTTCCTGATGCTTACTTGTTTAAGTTGGAAGTGGTGCCGCAGTGGGCCAAGCCACTAGTACCAGTATTGACATACGGACCTAATCATCCAGTGGTGAACACACGGAATCGAGAGATCGTAAAAGCCCAAAAGTACCATATCATGGCAGGAAGCATGTACAAGCACACAGATCAAGGGATCTTGGCTTGTTGCGTAGAAGAGGATGAGTACTCTAAATGGTTGCAATTAGCACATGTAGGTGCACTAGAGCAACACCATTCAAAGCAATGAACGTTACAGACTCTAAGGAGACTCGGAGTACATTGGCCAACTATGGAAGCTGATGTCCAAAAGTTGTGCAAGGAATGCCCAATCTGTTGCACTAAACCACCAGTGGAACATGCCACTCTTAATCAAGTATCCATTGTGCCAGATTGGAGCGAACCTCTAGTATCATTCTTGAGGACAAACACATTCCCTCCAGACATGACTCTAGCTAGAAAAAGGAGTTTGGAACAAGAAGCCCAGGATTATTCACTCGTTGGTGATAATCTATACAAGCGCGGTAAGGATGGTTACCTGAGACTGTGTGTCCATGAAAGTGAGTATCTTAAGATCTTAGAAACTGCTCACCAAGGTATAGCAGGAGGACACTTTGGACCGGATCGGGTGATCAAGGCAATCCTATTTGCGGGCTTTTGGTGGCCTACCCTTCACATGGATGCACATACCTATGTGAAACGGTGTGATGTCTGTCAGAGGACTCAATATCCTATACGCAAAGATGAGATGCCACTGAAACCTATGATGGGTGGACGTGCATTCTCTAAGTGGGGAATAGACTTCGTAGGTCCTATTAATCCCCCAGCTAAGGGTTCTCATGCGGAATACATCATTGTGGCAACAGATTATCTCACCAAGTGGGTAG
Organism: Ceratopteris richardii; assembly: GCA_020310875.1. NCBI lineage: Eukaryota > Viridiplantae > Streptophyta > Polypodiopsida > Polypodiales > Pteridaceae > Ceratopteris > Ceratopteris richardii. The sequence goes on from CM035416.1 coordinate 176,044,332, forward strand.
AGGTAAAAGCTACAACCAAGAACGATGCTCAAACAACTGCCAAATTCTTGCTTGAGAATGTATTCACGAGATATGGGCTACCCATAGAGCTTGTAAGTGATAGAGGCACTCATTTCTTGAACGAAGTGATTGAAAATCTACTCCAAGAATTCTTGGTAATACACAAGAAGTCTGCCCCTTATCACCCTCAAGCTAATGGACAAGCTGAGAGCACTAATAAGATTTTATGCAATGTACTGACGAAACTAGTGAACACTAAACGCTCTGATTGGGACAAACAGCTACACCATGCTGTTTGGGCATACCGAGTTGCCTACAAAACGGTACTCCAAGCCACCCCCTTTCAGATGGTATTCGGCCAAAACGCTGTGTTACCCTTGGACTTCTTGATCCCTACATTGAGAGTAGCACAAGAGCATGAATGGACAGGTCATGAGCTTTCCTCTAGGATCTTTGACCTTGAACGATTAGGAGAAACAAGACTGAGAGCCGCTGCTGGAATATATGCAGCTAAAAAGAGGCAGAAGGCATACTTCGATGCCCATGTAAAGGATAAGGGTTTGAAAGCAGGAGATCTAGTCCTAGTCTATACACTGAAACAACACGCGAGGAAGCTAGAAAAGAGAGGCTACGGACCTATGGTTATCAATAGGATCTCCACGAGTGGAGCAGTACAATTGGCCACATTAGAGGGTGATGTTCTCCCTAACTATATTAGTGGTTGCAGAGTCAAGTTGTATCAGGAACCCCTCACAGAAGAAATGCTCAGCCGACTCAACACTGCTAAGAAACGCAAAGAGGAAGAGAAGCGAATTAGAGAAGAAGCTCAAGCAGAAGCTTTAGAACGCATCAGACGGATGAAATTACGAAGGCAAGGTAGAGATCAGTCTGGAGCGAATGACTATGCAGACCAAGGATTTCCTATGGCCATGTGTGAAGTTGCAGGAACAAGCTCGCATAGGATAATTGATAGACGTCCTTTCGTAACCTTAGATATAGGACAAGGAAAGAGTGCAAGGACCGTCAGAGCCTTGATTGACTCAGGTGCAGCCACTAGTGCTGTTAGAATGTCTTACTGTCAAGAATTACAGTTAACTGTCAATCCTGTGGAGGCATATCTTATAGGATTGGGAGGCGTGGAAACCCCTTGCATGGGCGAGGTGGAACTTCCCCGCATGGCAGCACTCACCCCAAATGTGTCCATCCCTCTCCGAATGTGCATGCAACATTTCGCCTTCCCAGGTCAAGACCGATTCACGCAACCACACAAGAAGATCTGGTTTGCTCTCTACTTGGCGGAAGCAGGTGCGTTACCTATTAAGCTACCAGTGTGGATTATAGATCAGTTGTATGAAGCGAACAAACGGGCTTCTAGGAAATTAGTGGTGAACGGATGCTGTGCACTCACACGCATCATTTACCGATGCTTGGCATATGATGTCCCCATTGAGCGTGCCTTAACTTGGGCACAATTACAAATGTTTAAAAGGCTCAAGACATCCACACATCAGTCCAAGCGCATGAGGGGCGCGATCCCTTGCGTCCAGACACGGGAAGTCCTGACTACTCCTGAGGCATCACCATTAAGAGAGGGCACTGTACCTCCCTTTACCATTAGGATACCCAGGTCGGAATCTGACACTACGACACAACCTACCCCATCGGCTCCTCCGGTTACACCTGAATTCGAATTTGCTGCCACTGGAGAGGCTGAAGGACTGGACCCCCAGGATTTCGAAGCATTCCTACAAAGCACACAATTCTCTGATGTGGAGTTTTATTCAGAGGCAGAGGAGCAGGGCACATCCTCACGAAGAAGAAGAAAGTCTACAGACGGTAGACATGTCCATTGGAGTGACGCTCAGCAAAGCCAACAACACGGACACCCGGAAGAAGAAGAAGCATATGAAGAAGAGACCACTGAAGCCCCAGCATATACAGCAGAACTCCGAAGGCTGTATCAGATTATGGAAAGAGTGCGATCGCAGCAGTTACTCACTGAACAGAGCAGCAGAGTACTTATGACTCAGTTGTTGGAAGAAGCGGGAATTGACTCAGAGTACAGGGAAGGTCTCTTATTGATGGCAGAAACATATGGAGTTGTAGAAGCTGTGCGCACTGCCATTCAGAGGCCTTCAGTTCAATATGACCCACGAAGGTTCCAGACACGACCTCGCTCAAGTAAAAACATCCAAATTCCCGTTACAGTTGCAGAAGAGCCAACTACTACACCAACCTCCCAAACAGCTAGTCAACAGCACCCCGCCACCCATGAGGAGTCCACCGAACCACTACCACCTACTCCCCCACCATCACCTCCGAGAACAGAGACAGTGGAAATCCCATCGACCACTCAACCCACTGACCCAACCTTCATCTTTCGTACTCCCATCTCTAGTGCCACCCTATTCTCTACCACTGATAACCCGATCTTTGACGCAAACCCCATCACCACACAACCCACTGAAACCCTTCCCGAGCCTGCCCTAGGACAACCATCCCCAATGCCTTCAGCCACGGGCCACCCTGACCCCAGATCCACATTCATGGGCTTCCCTGCTACCACGCAACCCTTTCAACCCTCCTCAAATTTACGACCCCAACCCCCGATATCCCTCTCTCCATTTCTACAATCCCTCCAGGACATCTTTGCTAGGGCTTTTCAACCAGGCCCTCAACCATTCCCTGTCTTTTCAGCTCCCCACCCCACTTCACATCTATTCACCACTTCCACACACACACCACCTACCATACCAGTGTATATGGCAGGCCCCACACTAACACCCACTCCTGAAGGGATGGACATTTCACCACCCACGGCACCTCCACCCACGGTTTCACCTCCTCCCATTCCCCCTCCACCAATTTCACCCACACACACAACTTTCGTAGACACATCATTCACTGTCTCCCTTCCCCAATTCCCTTCCCATGCATCTTCCACGGTAAACACCCCCCACTCATCTATGGGTAATGCATTGGACACCATGTTGGCTTGTATATCAAATTTAAGAACAGATTACATTCAGCTCCAGCAACAAAACGCACGCCTGCAAGAGCACTCAGCGACACTACAGCTCCGCCTTGCGGTACTAGAAGAGGAGAACGCTCGCCTCCACACACAGTTCCAAACCCTCCAAGACGCCCATAATATATTGGAGGTACAGCTACAGAACGTAGATCAGGAAGCAGTGCAGGTGGTAGAAGGTCACCTACGAACACAGCTGGAACGCAACTCAAAACTTCAGCGAAATATGGCGCTACTTAAACGCCATCTTGCGGCTGCTCAGGAAGAGAACAGACGTCTGCAAATACAAAATCAAGAGAACCTGGAGGCAGCTATTGAGAGCACACCGGGGGCACCCATCAGCCCATCCAAGTTTCAAGCAGTGACCCCCGATAATATCAAGATTATATTGGAAGATTATGCCATGCTGCTCGAAGCACATGATAAGCTATCAGAGGAGCTAGGACAACTGAAGCAGGAACACCAACGAGGCCCAACAGCTGCCCCTCCGACCACCCCCTCTGCGGCTTCGCTTCTCTCCGACGCAGAGGCCATAAAAGATCTCCAGAAACAGGTAACTGAATTGCAAACACGCCTACTACAATATGAGAGGCCATCTTCCCCTCCGGAGGCTCCCACGGACGAAGAAGTTGTGCAAATTCCTGTGGAACAAACATTTGATGAAGAATATGATCCGCAACCATTCCCAGGAGGCCAACAAACAGAGGAAGCGCAGGACACGTTCGAGGCACCACGGCCGCCATGGTTACGACAAGTGGAGGAAATCGGGAGTTCGCACGAAGAGCGCACCGTAGTGCAAAATTAGGCCATGAGGGTCATAGAGGAGACGGTGTTACAATCAGCTTACTTTCAGAACCTGTCATCGCGACGCCTGATTCTCTCATCGGAACTCCAGTACAGGCCATATTATATTCTCTTGGCTGATTATAATGCAGAAATACAAAGAATCACGGGTCAGATTCCTACTTTTGCGACCCAATTTCAACCCGAAGACCTTCCTCCAGAGGTGCGAAAAGGCAAGATTCGTCAACCCACATGGCGGCAGAAACTTTTAGAGACCTATCCAGAAATGCTACGCACATGGAACAACGCGCCGTTGCACCTCCTGTACAACCCATGCTACGGTCCAGTCCCCCGCCGCAGGTCGTGGAAGGCATTTAATATCAAGGTACAGAACAATGCGCAATGCAAGGAATGGCTGAACTACCCGTACATCGCGCCACCACAAGGACCACCATCGGTAGCATATATGATGGGAACCATTCGCCACTGGATGCCGCGCTTGAAGCCCATGCAAGATGTAGCAGCGCAAATGATGCTTAAAATCTTAGATATGATGCAAGTAGTGCTGAAGACCTTTAGAAATGCAGCCGCACCACAGGTACGTCTTCCGGGGTTTAGCAATGGAAATTACGACTTGGTGTATGACATGAGCACCACCCCCAGTATCCGTGTGGCTTACGCTTGGCATGCACGCATCAAATACCTCCCCGCCTGCTACAAACAGACCTTCGAAGAAATGTTCAGATCAGGTTTCTGGGAGTATCACTCGGAGATTTTCGCACCAAAACCGACACATCTGCTTCAACTGTTTGCTTGTGAACAAGCAATGTATTCAGAGTACTACACCACCCCGCAACCAGAGACCCCCGGTGCAATAAATTGGGAGGCATTGGAAGCCGATCTAGCAAGAGGCTTAAGGATAGGAGAACATGAACTGGCCACCAATGTCATCCAATATTACATCGACCACCCGCGAGAACAAAGGTCTATCAGGGGCGACAGACGCTAGGAAGGGGGGAGTGTTGACACACAAAGCAACAGAGGAATCATGCACAATATGGCAACAAGGCCAGATCATTTTTCCCCATGGGTTATGTACAACTCAAGTGATTTTAATCACTACACAAACATTGTAAATCCCGTTTTTGGTAGAATAGACTCCATTTTGTGCAAGCCGAGGAGTCCTCGAGCTTGAGGAGTATTAGAAGTACCATTGTACCAAATTTCATAATTTTTAGACTTCGTTTGAGCCCTCAAATAAGCCCTGGGACCTAATTTTTAACTAGGCCGGACACTAGGTCTGGACAGGGCCAAAAGCTAGTCAAAAACTATAAAAAGAGCTAGAGAGCTCATTTTTGAGGTTAGATTGTAATTGAGACGAACTTGTAAGATCTTTTGAAAGTAATCTAAAGAACTCCATTGATTCTCTCTCTTTGTCTTGTCGTGTGTGCGCGTGTGTGTGTATGTGTGTGCATGCTTGTGTGCTTCTCACTCACGCACTTGTGCCGCCACTTGCTCGAGGTCTTCATACCATCCTCACGTCTTCCCGGATTGACTTTAAAGGAGGTGCTACTCATCACTGAGCTACATTCGCCCACTTGCATTCACTGAAGGGAAGTTGTATGGAACCAAGTATACACTCTGGACATTCAAAATTTCTGCAATTTTGGACTCCTATGAATTACTTGACACTATCATGGGACTGATGGCATTGGATCCAGAGCCTATACCAGTTGAAGATCCAAAGAATTCAAGATTGATGATTCAGCCAGATCCAGATCTTCTACGAGCTTGGAAGAGGTGAAATGTTGATGCATTATGTGCAATTTTCACTAGTGTAAGTGATTATGTGCTTACATTAGCTCAACATACTAATAAAGTAGATGAGGCTTGGGGCATATTGGCTCGTCAATATGAGACCAAGAACCACACTAGGATACAGAATTTAGAAAATCAGTTGGCAAATGAAAAGCATTCAGATTCTAAAAAGGTTGAAGATTTTATCAAACGGTTAAAACATCTTCAAGGTCAATTGGCTGCAGTTGGTGTTGTTATAACACCAGAAGAGCTGGCTCAAAGATGTGTATGCATTCTTCCAGCAAAGTATGATGGATTAGTAACAACCCTTAACACTCAGGTAAGACCAACTCCCCTTATATTTGAAGAGTTTTGTGTTATGCTTTTAGAAGAAGAGATGCAGCTGAAGAATCGACAAAGTACAAGTGATGCTGCATTCTCAGCAAATGCAAAAGCTAAAGGCTCTTTTGATGGATCAAAGAAGAAGCCAAAGAAGAAAAAATTCACAGGGAGTTGCTTCTATTGTGAATAGAAAGGCCATGCCATCAAGGATTGCAGAAAGAAGCAAGCTGATGAACGAAATGGGACTGTAAAATCATCGTGGAAGAACAAAGAATCTGCAAACAACACAGAGTTGGAACTATGGGTAGCTATTGAAGAGGTATGCTCATCTGCTCAAGCTCGTTGTCAGCACGAAGGTGACGGCTAGTGGATCAAGCCAACCGCTGGAATTACGGTGCACGTCAGGTGCTTGGAACAAGCTCAGGTACAATGGAGATTAAGGTGATTAGAACTTTAGCTTCTCATCTAATCAACTTTGGGGTAATGTTAAACATTATTATAATAGATTTTTAATACTCAGCAGTGGCAAGAATCTTGTTCAAAGTCAGCAGTTAATTATAAGAAGACAGCACAAAACTATCATATCACAATTATATTTATTATTATGATTATTATTATTATTATTATTTTGTTTTCTATTGAATGAAATTCAAGATTACATCGGACTTTTACTTAATTGGATTCAAACATGAAAAATAATGGTAGAAAGATAACCATATTTGATTGCATAGGGCAACATATGATTTCATATATTCTTTGTGTGTTAATAAAACTTCTCGTGGAAGTTGCCCCATGTAGATATCTCTATTGAAGTTGTGCTAACCTAGCATGGTATTTGACGGAGATTGTAATGATTGCAAAGTGCATCTTCATGTTCTCAACTAAACAATCGTCATTCTAACCTAGCATGGTAATTGGTGGAAATTGTAATGATTGCAAAGTGCATATTCATGTTCTCAACTAAACAATCGTCATTCTAAACTCAGACTTCATTCGATTTCAAACTTATTAGTTTGGAACGGAACTATGTTCAGAGCAAGGATTGAATCAATTTTAATGCAAAAGAAGAACAAAGAACGACAGTATTTTGAGCATTCCTACGAGCAAAATTATGTACTTGCGTGTAACGCATATATTGCAGATGTCGACTTGAAATCAAATCATACTTCCGAATCACACATCACAGAGCAATGCCAAATGATAAATTTTTCCATAAGCAATAGAAGACAAGCAACTATTAAATTTCATTTCATCTTGACGCTTCAATGCAGAGGGTCAGATCATTTCATCCTTTGTTGCTCACTACATGCAGCTGTACCGCCTTCGCCTTCTTCAAAAGATCGTGTAAATCTTGCTGGAGTTGATCGATAAAGTGCAGAGTTTCAAGGAAATAGTACTTTAAAACAATTGTAGAGAGAAACGCAAAGTATAGTCATAAAATTTCTAATAAATGCGTTCTATTTTTCATCCATCAGAATAACTAAAGCACAACAATAACAACCATATAGTTGAGCACAACAATATGGGAGATCGCAGCTTATAGCTCACAAATTATTAATGAACTACATCACCTTGCGCATAGCATAATAGCTGAATTGCATCGAATTTCATTCGTAACAGAACGTCGAAAGATCTTCATGCATCAATGATTGCAGGCATCAGAATTAGATTCTCGGTCCGTAGAACAGTAACATTCATTAGTTATCTCTGATCAGCATGAGGTTGGGATTCCTTCAGAGATCCAGAGTATATTAAATACATCACCTCCGGGTTCATTACGTTGCAGCAAATAATCAGCAGCACTGTAGGAAATTTGAAACGTGGATCCCTTTCAGCAGAGAGCTCTCGAATCACACATGTCCGTATAAAGACTATGGTGTTGTCTGGAATGTATCATAGCAAATTCTCCATGTTTTTTCCCACTTCTGCGTTAGATTACCACCAAGGCAAGCTTTTCCCGAAATCACCGCACTGATAGGCTGCCTAATTGCCTGCGTAGAGTGGATCAGAATAGTACTGAGATGTCGACTCTTCAGTTTTACCTGCGGTGACTCCAAATCCTATTTGTGTCCGATCTCTTCACCTTCATAGCATGCACAGAGTGTTTTGCTCCATCATCCTCCTCTCTCTTTCTACCAGCGTCAGCCTCAAACGGCTCCCTCCGACCTCTCTTATCACTCTGATGTTGCTTCGTGAATTCTGTACAGATCAAGTGTGTGCCACCAGATCACAGAGTTTACATTAGATCACAGAGTTCCCTGATGATGTCTTCTTCGATTGGCAATCGTCAGATGTTTCCTCACCCCACAGTCAATGTCTTCTCCCACAGATGGCAGCCGCAATTCAATAGATAGAACATGCGCTATATCGGCCAATAGCTCCTCAGAGATTTGTTGTCTGTTATTTTTTTTTTCCAGATTACACAAACGTTGGCCTCTTCTGTGCCCATCAACACTTCAGAATCTCCTCCCATTCTCCAGATTAATCACACACAATTATTGGCCTCCTCTCCTTCCCACACATACGTGCACACTTCGTCGATCTCCTCTCTTTTTCCCGCAATCCTCCGGATCTTCCCTTTTTATGAAAAGTTAGAGACTCATGCGCTATCATCCTTTAATTCTTTCTTTCCATTGCTTTGAGATTAAACCATCCCTTTAGTTCAATGCATGCGTTGAGATAATTTCCCTTCAAAAGTTTATGCAAGTAGTTTTGCTCATAAAATAATTACCTATCACCATAATCATGGGTCTAACATCAAACTCACTCTCTGTCAAGAGAAATCGGTAGGTGGATTTTAATGGCTTTAGCTTTACTACATAAACATCTTTATTTTAATTAAAGTCTGGGAGAATAGGCTAAGGCCGAACTTCCTTGTGTTGCATGCATATATAAGACATCCCACAGCCTGCTGATAAAGAGAACTGTCAAATGCATCACTGGAGTCCTCAACTGAGAATCTAAATCCTGTCTCAACTGGTGGGCTTGCAAACCTCAAAGTCCAAACGTTGAAGTAGTTTTTCAACATACTTTGCTTGATGCATAACAATCCCCCCCTCAACGGATACAAACTGGATGCCAAGATAGTAGCTCAAAAGACCAAGATAAGTGACATCAAAAGTATGCTGCAAATCAGCCATAAGAATGTCAAGTTTTGCATCACATGACCCAGTCAAGAGTATGTCATCGACATAAAGAACAAGCACTATAAGATCAGCCCCATTTTTGCGTACATAGAGTGTGCTTTCAATCGGACTACATGTGAAGCCAAGAGCAATCAAGTGCTTATGTATTTTGTCATACCATGCACGTGGAGCTTGCTTGAGACCATACAAAGCTTTATGCAAGCGACAAACCATATGCTCTTTCCCTTTCATAGCAAATCCAGGAGGTTGCTTCACATAGACCTCTTCTTGCAAATCACCATTCAAGAAGGTTGTTTTTATGTCCAACTGATGCACTTTCTAACCTCGATGGGCAGCCAATGCAACCACGATACGAATGGTAGTCATGCGTGAAGTAGGTGCAAGTTTCCTCATAGTCAATGCCATATTGTTGTGCATATCCTTTGGCAACCAATCGAGCTTTGTAGCGATCAATGCTACCATCAGATTTTCTCTTAAGCTTATAAACCCACTTTGTACCAATGGCATTCTTTCCTTTTGGCAATTCACATAACTCCCAAGTACCATTCCTATGTATGGAATCCATTTTTGATTGCATAGCACTCATCCATTGTGGATCGTCACATGCATCTTCAAAAGAAAGTGGCTCTTCATTACATGCTGTAGCAATAAGAGAATAATCCACAAAATTACTTGATGCATGGTGAGAGCTTGATCTTGTTCTACCAAGTAAAGGTGCACTCAATTTGCTGTCTTGCAAAGTTTGTTTCAGCCACTTTGGAATAGATTGTGCACTCTTGATAGACATGCATTCATTATGTAAAACATCTTCAATATGTACATCATGCATGGGCTGAATTTCATGCTCAGTTTCAGCCATATTTTGGCGCAAATGTTCAGCCATATGTGGCTGGAAATTTCCAACAGTTTTGATAATTTTTGGCTGAATTTTTGCAGCCATGTTTGGCTGGAAATTCTCTGCATTTGCAGCCCTATTTGGCTGGAATTTTTCAGCCCTTTGAACCTCAGTTGGCTGGTCTACATGGCCATAGTCAAGCGCACCATTTTGGAACAAAGGCATGAGTGTATCGAACACATCTTGTGAACTAACTGTTGGCAGTTTTTTGCATTCAAGTAGAGTGAAAACTGAATTTTCAGCAAATACCACATCTCGACTCACAATAATTGTGTTCGTCAATGGATGGTACAACTGATATCCCTTACTTTCAACACTATAACCAACAAATATACATTTCTTTGCCTTGTCATCAAGTTTGTGACGTTGTTGTGATGGCACAAGAGCATATGCCAAACAACCAAACACACGCATATGACTAACCATAGGCTTATGACCATTCCAAGCCTCATAAGGAGTGATGACTCTCAATGCTTTTGTAGGGCAGCGATTCAACACATAGTTTGCACACATGACCGCTTCCATCCAAAACTTATGAGGAAGATGCTTTCCTTTAACCATACATCGTGCCATTTCAAGTAAAGTTCTATTTTTACACTCGGCAACACCATTTTGTTGAGGTGTATATGGCACCGTACATTGGTGTGAAATACCTCTTTCATGAAGAAAAGCATTAAACTCATGTGACATGTATTCACTGCCACGATCCGTGCGTAGAGTCAAAAGCTTTTGTGAAGAAAAATTTTCAGCCATAGCTAAAAATTCTTTGAAGCAAGAAAATACATCATTCTTTGCTTTCATAGGATACACCCATGTATGGCGAGTAGCATCATCAATGAAGGTAAAAAAATATACATGCTTCCCAAAAGATGGAGTCTTGATGGGACCACATACATCACTATGAACAAGTTGCAATTTTCTTGTAGTGTGTGTATGACTATCTTTTGGAAAAGAAGCACGATGCATTTTTCCAAGAATGCAACCTTCACATGCATGCTTTTCAATGGACTCAAGTGTAGGCAATCCAATAACCATGTCCTTCTTTTGCAGGTAGAGCAAACTATTGAAGTTTAAATGACCAAAACGAGCATGCCAAAGCTCCATTTCAGCCATGGAAGAAGTATGAGCAACTAAGGCATTTGAGGCAGCCCTCTTGTATGTATCCATGCGATACAAACCATTACATAATGTACCGGACATCACGATAACATCGCCATTGCTGAAATCATGAACCATACACTTATCATCAACAAAGTGTACATGAAGTCCAGCTTTGGCAATCAACGGAACTGAAATTAAGTTCTTCTTGATACCGGGCACATACAATGCATTTTTCAAGAGAATCATACCTCCTTTGCAGCCGTAAGCTCAATTTCTCTTACTCCAATGATAGGATAAGAGGCATTGTTTGCACACACCACATGTCCTCCTTTAGGTGCATCTTTCAAAGAGGCAAAAAATCTTTTACATGATGTTATGTGCTTTGAAGCACCACTATCAAAGAACCAATCCGAATCAGCCTCACTCACAACCATACATTTAGAATGTAAAGAAGCATTATAATGACATGTAACAACACATGCCCAAAAATCTTGAGCCATGTTAGCTTCATCATTCTTTGCATTTGCTAAATTTTCAGCAATAGACATGCCAGATTCCTTCTTCTTTTCATTGCGTTTTGCAAGCTTTCTACACTCATCAATAGTATGACCAGCCTTTCGGCAATATTTGCATCTCTTCTTCTTTTGCAAATCACCATCATTAGAGGAATGAGTGGAAGAGGAAGCTTGAGGATTTGGTTTTGATGAACCCAAAGCTGAACCATACTTGCTTTTTCCCTTTTGTGAGATAGCAAGTGCTTGCATTCCCTCAATCAAACCACTCCTATTCACTCTAGATTGCTCTTCTTGCAAAAGAAGAGACACAACCTCATCAAATGCATACATATTAGGATTTCCTTTTGCAACCAAACGGAGTGTAGTAGCAAAGCTTTGAAAAGATTCTAGTAATCCTTTCAACAATGTAGAAATGAGTGATGCATCCGGAATGATCTCATCTATGTTTGCCAATTGCTCTTTCAAGTCCTTGATGCATGTCACATACACATCCACCGACTCATTTTCAGCCATACATACATCCTCAAGTTGCTTCCTCAAGTATGCAACACATGCTTCATTACGCACGGCATACAAAGAAGCAAGAGTGTCCCATGCATGTTTCGATGTAGAACATGACCGAATGTGTGGAACTATATGACGCTTCACTGAAAGCGCAATCAACGCATTAGCTTGAGCATCTTTTCCATCCCATCTAAGCTGCTCCTATGTAGGTGGAGAAGGAGAAACCATTGTACTCGAAGAAGAAGCTCCATCTGTGACAGTAGATTGTGAAGTAGAAGCACCTGCCGGTCTTCGATCTACATCTGCCACTATGTTCCAAAGTTGTTTTGCAATAAGAACATGCTTCATCATGTAAGACCACATCGGATAGTTGGTCCCATCAAACTTATCTTTAGCTTGAAGCATGCCAAACAAGTCATTGTTGCCCGCCATTTTAGTAAGGAACAAGAATGTGACAAAATCTTCACTTCGACGAAAACTGAAATGAGTGCTGAAATTTCAGCTCACAAATCGTCACTCTGATGGCGATTTGACTGCACGAATGGCTTCAAAATGGGGGTAAAACCCCAGCGCCCATGGTGGAAATGTTTCCGGGCTGCTGAAATTCACAATTCTATGCTCCGAAGTCGATTTGCACTGTTAAAGTGCGTGCGCGCCGTGACGCGAAAAACCGAAACTTGAGAAGAAGTTGAACCTGCTCTGATACCACTGTTGGGTGTGTGAAGAAGTGCGAGAGACACACAAGAAGCACACACAAGGAGCACAAACGCAGCAATACCTTGAGAGCGCACAGGTGGACAATGCCATCATCTTTGTACTTGTTGCTAGTAGAAAATTGTTGAGATTCTCCTATATCTGTTATCTTCTCTGCTACTGCTCCTGTGTTATATTGTGTAACTATTGTCTTACATGACCAACCCATGGGATTAGAACATCCGACCATGTACATCGTAGCAATTAAGGCCGACTCAATGAATGAGCTAGGTGAGATGGTAGAAACTACGGACATAGATGGGAAGCACATAGGGGTGGGGATGGTTTTTCCCTACTTAGGCCAAGAGACCACCCTAGAACTTTGAGGCCTACTCAACTAGTGAAGGCTATGAAGAATTGTTTTGATGGATCTCGAGATCCTTAAGAACAAGTAGTAGAATTCGAACAAGTGTTATAGGCTGAACAAGTCAAAGAAATGTTCACACAATTTAATGACTTTGGACTCACTCTAAAGGGTGATGCATTGGATTGGTTTCGACCATTGCACTAGCACCAATTTAGAGACATCCACCACATGATGGAGTCCTTCATTACCGACTTTTCCAAAAGTGGAATCAGACACAACACGTCTTCATTGATACACACATTCAAACAAACCCCTCAAGAGATAGTGAGGATGGCCAGTCAAAGGTTCAAACGTTACATAGAGAGATGCCCCCCATTGGAAGTGCCCACTCAAGCCAAACTGTTAGCTTTGTTCATAGAAGGCCTATTGAGCGCTAAGCTAAGGTCATACGTATTCTTGAAGGAACCAAGAACCCTGGATCAATGTTTATGTATCTATGTAGACATAGAAGATAATTTAGGAGATGAGCTAGAACTCCCCAAGGTTCACAAAGATTTGAATAATACTACAGAGACTTCATCGAGATGTTCCAATTTAATCGAGGACTTGGCAAAACAAGTGGCCAAACGATTGGGAGTCTCTAACAAACCACGCATCAAATTAGCCCCCCCCCCAAAGGTGTTACACTTGTGGAGGTGACCATATGGCGAACATGTGCCCACATGCAATGCAACCCATAGGAAACTCCAACGGAATGTACTCTACAATAGAGCGCAGATACACTAACCACATGGCTCAAGATTGTCCATATAATAAACAAGTGGTTAGGCAGAGTTACCCTCATCAATATCAGCCACGTAGATACCAAGGGTAGTACCAGCCGTAACAATATTATCGTGCCACCTCATTATCAAGTGCCATATCAAGCACAGCCTAGACCTCAACCTATCATAGGACAAGAACCTCCACACCCTTGCCAATGTAGTTTCTGTGAAGTATGCCATGCCAGAGGAGAATTCAAATATGGCATTAGTACCCACGACCCCTTTGATCATAGACAAATGACCCTAATGCAAACAACTTTGACTCCACCCATGTGGATAGCCCACCACCCTACTACACGGAGTCACCAAAAAACTTAGACCCTTACTATGAGAACCCTGTGTATGAGAAAAACTAGGAGTCGGATTATGCTCAAGTCGTGTATACAAACCCCAACCCGAGACCATAGGCTAGACAACTAAGACCACAGATACCCAAAGACCATAATTTAAATGTGAAGGAGACCACTTCATATGAGATTGTCCACAGGCCGCAACTGTAGTGTAGTCGCAATACTTCAATATTCAAGGCTTCTGTCCCGAATGTGGAAAAGATCACTTTATAAGAGATTGCCCTAAGAACCCTGCTAATACCTCTACAAAAGTAACACCCATTAATATGATAGGAATTGTTCAACACACTGAAGGTTCCATATCCCAATACATACCCATTCAAGCGGTAACTAGAGCCTAAGCACAAAGACAAATGCAACCTGAAACCCCTGGAAAAACAGCTGAAGCCAACAAAGTAGGAGAATCAACAAGAAGGAAAATGAGAACCTAGAAAGAGTCATGAGAACAGCATAAGAGAAAATGGGGCAAAAAGATCAACGAGTTAGAGGAAAGCCTAAGAGAAACCAGAGCCAAAATCTTAGAACTGGCATCACAGAAGGTTGAACCATGGGTGGTTACCTCGAAACTAGATCAGTACTAGCATACCTCACCCTAGAAAACCTTGACATGATTTTCAAAGCCTATCAAGCTAGGATACAAGAAGGACCACAAGTAGCCAAATCCAGCAAGAACTACCCTAGAGGCGACTTAAAAATAGAGAGAACCAAGTTGTGCATGAAAATGGTTGAATTAGCCCAAGCAATGTCTGAGGCATCACAATACCTCAATTGGGAAGTAATGGCTAGGCCTGAGCTGCATTTTCAAGGACTACTAGAAAGACTAGGGCAAGTAGCATCTAACACCACAAAATCACCTCTAGCACATAAACTACCCCAGAGAAACCTTTGAAGACCACTCTATTCAAAAGCGCTAGGTTAGACTTAGAAAATCATCAAATGGGCTATATGGATTCACATGCCATCTTGAAAGAGATTCAAGAAGAAGGATGGAGGTAGCAACTAGAATCACGACCACCTATACTCAAGATTGATGACTCAGGAGAACAGTTCCCTATAGATATCCCATCTATTTATGGAGATCAAGTGGATGATTGGCCCAGTGAGCACACTAGTTTTGAATCTAACTCTTTGCAAGAATTACCTCACTTCACGGGACCATGGGAAGACCGCTCAATTCAAGTGAAAGCCCCCACTATTCGAGTGAGGGGGGAGAACTCAGTTCTTCCTAGGAACACAAAGGCCATTAAGAACACTGAATTTCAATGCCATTTGACTATAGACGAGTTGTTCAAGATCAAACCAAAACAATGGAAACATGTAGCAAATCAGTTCCTGGAAATAGCCACAACCTCCTCTAGACCAAGTGCACAAGGAAAGGTACCTGAAATACCCTTAGATAAAGTGGGAGATGTGAGTGAAGGAGAGGAAGGTAACGCTTATTTGTCCATTACGTACAAAGGCTACACTACCAAAGCTATCCTAAACACAGGTGCAGGAGTAGCTATCGCAACCACTTCTTTGTGGAAACATTGGGCAAAACCAACCCTTAGACCACTAGGATGAAGTTGCAAATGGCACATGGACATGTAGAAAGACACTTAAGATTAGTGGGAGGAATTACCCTATCCAATTGTGGAGTAGAAATCGATCATACCTTTGCAATATGTGATTTTGGAAAGAATCAAGCATACGAGATGTTTTTAGGTAGTCCTTTCATGCAATAATTACAGGTAGTACAAGATTGGGGAACCAACTCTTTGTACTTAGAACACCTAGAAGTGACCACGAAAGTGAACCGCACAGACTATTCACATAGGGATGTACCACCTTTCCAATGGAATACTCTACATAGGAATGAAGATGAGAAGGAATCAATACATTCCTTAACATCAGATCCATCATGTCTGCATGGGGATACACACCTTTGGATGTGTAAAATTGCAGCCAAGGAAGAGAAGCATGCAACGGCAAGAGTGTCAGGAGTAGGACACACCTCTAGACCCATTGAGGACCAACCATATGTTCCAGTAGTGTTTCCAGACAAGGAATTCAAACCGTATGGTTGGGCAAAGATTCTAACGACTATGGACATGCAATTAATGAAGAACAATGGACACCCCATTGTGATGAAGATGGCTATGATATATCCATCTTCATTATAAACCTAGTAGGGGGAGAAACAGAAGAGGATAATCTTGAAGGAGAGGTCTCGCAACGGAGTAAGCAAGCGAACAACGAGGAATGGGAAGTAGATTTGGAGAGACCCAAATGTTCATCAGAAGAAGAATTTCTTGGTTGGGTAGAAGCCATGTCCCCAAACCTCACCAACCCTAAGAAGGAAAAGGATAATTCATGTCCTGGTCAACAAAATCAAAGGATTAGGAAGGAAAAGAACGTCAAAATTGAGGAAGAGGAACCATTAATGGAAGTGCCAGAAAACTTTAGGAAATATGTGATGGAAGACCAAAAAATCATGATCAGAATGCCCAAAAGAGACAAAAGCTCAAGAGAAGCTTATGACAATAAGGAAACCACAAAGAAAGTTGTAGTAGCAATCGAGGGTGGAGAAGAACGATGCACATACATAGGACATGATTTGATTGACAAAGAGGAAGAAAGTTTGATTGCTCTACTAAAAAGTTATAGGGATATGTTTGCATGGAGTTACAAGGATTTGAAAGGGGTAGATCCTGATATATCTTCCCATGACCGGCAAGGCAAGACCCACCAAGCAAAAGCTCTATACATATAATGACAATAACGCATTGAAGGTCAAGGAAGAGATAGACAAACTCATAGAAGCCGGATTCATCTATGAAATAGAACAAACCGAATGGGTATCACCCATTGTGGTTGTGCCTAAGAAGAACGGTAAACTGAGAGTGTGCATTAACTTAAAGAAATTCAATGTTGCTACCATTAGGGACAGTTACCCTTTTCCTATTACAGAGCACCTGTTGGAAAGAGTTGTAGGCAAGGAAGTGTATAGCTTCCTTGACGGATTCTTAGGCTACAACCAAGTCGCCATTGCCCTCGACGATCAACATAAGACGGGATTCACCACTAAATGGGGTATCTTTGCATTTCTTGTGATGCCATTTGGGCTGATGAATGCACCTACAACTTTCCAAAGGTTGATGTGCCATGTGTTCAAAGAATTTTTAAGGAAGAACCTAGAAGTGTATGTGGATGATTTGTGTGCTCACTTCCTACGTAGACCACATCATCTTGCTGAGCTTGAACGCATCTTCGATAAGTGTCGGGAATATGAAGTCTCTTTAAACGCTGAGAGGTGTGTTTTTATGGTTAGACAATACTTGGTCATATAGTTTCAAAAAATAGAATCTCCATGGATGAAGATAAGGCACGTGTAATCAATGAATTACCCAGGACAAAGAACCACTGCGGTTATTACCAACGATTCATACAATTGTATGCAATCATCACTAAACCACTCTACAACCTGCTAACAAACTTTGAGTGGACATAAGAATGTGAGAGTTCCTTTAGTGAACTAAAACGACGATTGTGTTCTGCACCTATTCTCATTGTTCCTAATTGGAATAAACCTTCCCTCACGTAGATGCTTCTAATCATGCCATAGGATGTGTGTTGGCACAACCCACAGAAGATGGAAATATAGATTTACCAATTGCATATGCTAGTCGGCAGTTGAACATTGCGGAGAGGAATTACACCACTACTGAGAGAGAGAGGGGCTAGGAATGGTCTATGCTGTGAACAAATTTCGCCATTACTTATTGGCAAATAAGTTTAAATTTTTTATCGACCACTAGGCTCTCTTGTATTTAGTAAAAAAACCATGCAACATAGACAGGTTAATATGTTGGTTTCTATTATTTATGGAGTATGACTTTGAAGTTTTAGTTGAGAAGGGTAAGACACACTTGCAAGCAGACCAACTCTCTAGGATAACTTCTAGAGAAGCAACTACTAGGGTAGCAGATGAGCTACCAAATGCTTATCTCTTCAATGTCGATATTGTCCTTGAATGGGCCAAGTTATTGGTTCCAATAGACATCTGGGCCTAAGAATCCTCAAGTAAGAACCCAAGAAAAGGAGGTAGGGAGAGGATAGAGTTTCCAAATCCTTGCAGGAACTATCTATAGGCAAGACCATCAGAATATCCTTGCTTGTTGTGTAGAAGAACAGGAGTATAACAATTGTTTGCAATTAGCACATGTAGGTGCACTAGAGCAACACCATTCTAAACAAGCGACGTTCTTGAACTTAAAAAGGTTAGGTATGTATTGGCCTTTGTTGGGGTTCGAATACAACACATCAACTACTTGACTCTGGTAAACCAAGTTCTCAGCGCTAGTCTGCTACACACAGAGAATTGACTTCTAGCAAATTTCAGATCTATCACTGCTTTGCTGAAATAGAGTTTAATTTGAAAGATCATAACCCGCAAAAGATAGAGTTTTACACTTGCGCTAAACAAATTTAGGAAAAAATCATCATTTAGGCAAAAATCATCATTTAGGCAAAAATCATCATTACGGGTCTTCTAAAACACGCCTTACAAGATAGAAAGAGTTCATGAGAACATTCGGGTAATACAAACAGTAAAACATTTCATGATTGATTCGGCTTGGCTCAAATATGTATCTGCGCTATTACAAGAATGAAGAATCTCTCTTCTGTTTCTTCTACTTCTTCTTTCTTCTTCCACTCCTGCTTTCTTCTTCTCTTTGATTCTTTTTTACTTGCGTGAACCAAAACATAACTACTCTCTTCTTGCAAAGTCGGCGCTCAATTAAAATATAACTGTCTATTAAAAATCCGAATAAGCAACATCCGAGTTAGAAGAAATCTAATTCAGCAACAATCTGATTGAGTATTCTCCAAATTAGCAGAGTTTCAGAACTTAAATGAACTATATATCTTCAAGATTCCTCTACCCTCAACACCTGGCACTGCCCGGTGGGGGATTTTTAACAAAAATCTAACTCAAATTTACAATCCCTTGATCAAATAATATTATCTGCATCGACTGCTTAAGTTCTTCAACTTCCACTTCTCCAACCTTTCGACTCTGCAGCATATTGAAATCCTCCTCAGAAAAATCCTGCTTTTCTTGAAAGTCCCTATCAATAATGAATTGTTGCTTTTCAATTATCATATCCACCTTTTCTTCTAGATTCTTTTGTAACAACTGTTCTTGTAACTCTTTAATTATTTGTGCCTGTTCTTCAATTTGCTTCTCTTGTTTTTCAATAATATGGAGTAAAACTTTTTCATACTTTGACACAAAGCATGCCTACACCTGCTCATTCTGAATCCTGAACATACTTTGCCAACGACTCTGAAACACACTCCAAATAGCTTGAATATACTTTTGTGTTGAAGATAAATGTACAAGCTCATTTTCATATGAGCCATGCTTGGATAAATTTACCAAATATAAAGATAAAGTAAAAGTAGAGGAAAAAAGGAAAAAAAATAAGAAAAGAAAAATTCTAGTCAAAACTTCATGATGAGTAAGAGATACAATATCTTGCCTTGTAGTTAGTAGCATGTAGTGGAGAAAGTGGTGAGTTAAGGAGGCACAAACTTCTTCACATGCCCATTGCTTATAAAAGTGAAGTGGGAGCACATTCAAAACAAGGAGAGAAAGAGGCAAGAGCTCCCAGTAGTCAGATCTAGCCATTTTGTCATTTTGGCTTCCCTTAGACTCCTTCCAGCCGCACGTCAGTGTGTACACAGCTCTGTTGCAGAGCTCATATCTCAGTGCATATGTAACCATGTTGTGCGTTTAAACATTCATTGGAAAGCTTATCTCGTGTATACTTTCTGCATATCAAATGTTTCTTTGAAAGCTTATGTAGTTTGTGAGATATCAGTGAAAGAGTGAAGTCTAGTTTTTTAGTATACCTATGTAGATAGGTAGTCTATTTTGGTTGGTTCAGTTTCCCAACCACAACATATCCAAATTCCATGATTTTTGTCTTGTTAGAAAGCTCTTGGCGTCTACTTTCACTATCTTAAATATCTCATTGAGATCATTTATATTCTGTGAGATATATGTCAGATAGTAAAGTCTAATTTTACAGTGTACTTATGTGTGCAGGTGGTCTATCTTGGTGAGTTGAGTTTCCTGATCAAAACTCATCCAAATTACTTGATTTTTATCTTGTTAGAAAGCTATTTTTGTCTACTACTTCTATACCAAATGTCTTTTTCAAAGGATATATATTCAAAGAGTTATCAGTCCGAGAGTGAAGCTCAGTTCTTTAGCATATTTGTGTGGACAGGTAGTTCATCTTTGACAGTTGTGTTTCCTAATCAAAACTTGTCCAAATTAATTTATTTATAGCTTGTTAGAAAGCTCTCTTTGTCTACTTTGAGTGACTAAAGTCTCAAGTCCATTTGAGTTTTTTATTGAGAGTAGCAAGCTATCTAAGGTGCAGATGTTTGTCCAAGTGTTGGACATACAAGGGCTCACTACACACTTCCGTTGCGCATAGGAGAACTCATTCTCCACAGTTGGTATCATAGCGAACTTGGTGCTGAAGCTTCATCATCAGAGCTGGAGTTGAAGCAAAGCAAAAGAGGAGCTACAAAACAAGAGGGAGTTTCACAAATACAAGAGCAAAGGACTATAAGTATTCGAGGTAACTCTCAAAGTCTTTGATACTCTTCAATGGCTGACTTGGGTCAACAAGTAGAGAAGTTGGATAAGGATAACTATCCCGTGTGGAGGTTTAGAATGACCAACTACCTAATGGGCAAAGGCTTATGGGGTATTGTGAGCGGCGATGATGCTCAACCTCAAATCAATCAAGTTATGGCCACCGAAGTCGAAAGGAGGCAAGCAAAAGAATGGGAAGAGAGGAATAGGAGAGTCATGTTCCTCATTTCACAAGTCATTACTAATGCCATGGTAGGGCATATTCAACATCTAGAGAAATCTAAGGATGCTTGGGAAGCTCTTGAAATGATGTATTCAACAAATACCAAAGCTAGGAAACTTCAACTCAAGAATGAGTTTAACACAATCAAGAAAAGTTCGAGTCAATCCATAGCTGAATATACTTTGAAGATTAAGGAGCTAAGCAATGCTTTAGCTTCTATTGGCACAACGGTTGAAGACGAAGATCTTGTGTGTTATACTCTCAATGGCTTGAGAGAAGATGAAAGATGGAAGCCTTTTATAACTTCCATTAACTTGAAAGATGCATATCCAGGTTTTGAACAACTAATCCCTCATCTTGTCACAGAAGAGCTTAGCTTCGGTGGTCCCAAAGGAAAGGACAGCCACAACCAAATGTTATATCGAGGTCGAGGTAAAGGAAGAAACTCAAGAGGAGGCTCAAGAGGAAGAGGAAGAGGTCACAACCACTCCAACTACAATCAAAGCAATTCGGAAGACAACAAGGATGCATCAAATGCCAACGCACAAGGAAGAGGTCCAGGTAAAAGTAGAGGAAGAGGCCGAAGCTCCTACAATTCTCATAAAGGTATAACATGCTATCATTGTGGTAAAGTAGGACACTATGCTAGTGATTGTTGGCTGAAGAATGGAAGACCAAATGGAGGCAATCAAAGGAACCAAAGCAACTATGCAAGCACCTCAAGTGAAGGAAGCAAGGACACACTACTTGCAATGAGACATGAGTATAGAAGCTCTTGTGAAGATGACAAAAAATGGTACATTGATTCAGGTTGTAGTAACCATATGTCATGCCAAGGAAGTTTGTTCACTAATCTACAGGTACCAAGTGGAAAAGGATGTGTTGAAACAGGTGATGAAACTCAAAACATGATTGAACACATTGGAGATATAAGGCTTGGAGATACAAGCAGAGCAAAGGTACTATCTAATGTTCTTCATGTTCCTACAATTTCCAAGAACTTGATTTCAGTAGGACAAATGGTAGAGAAGGGTTATCATGTCATATTCAATGAGAATGGGTGCTTCATAAAGAATCCAAAGGAAGGCTTCAAGGTCATTGCTCGAGGTAGAAGAGAAGGAAGCATGTTCACTTTGGACGTCCAACATCCACATGGAAAGGTCATGTACATTCAATGTGGGAACAAGAAGATTTCAGAGCTGGATTTATGGCACAAAAGAATAGGACACATCAACATTCCAAGGCTGAAGGACATGAGCAAACATGAAGTGGTAAGAGGTCTTCCAAAATTTAATAGCATTGGACTACATGAGTTATGTGAAGCTTGTCAACTAGGAAAGCAAACGAGGCAGCCATTCAAGAGAATCAATTATGTGGCTCCAAATGTCTTGGACTTGATACATACGGATGTATGGGAACCAACCCAAGAGGCATCAATGGCTGGTAATAGATTTTTTGTCACCTTCATTGATGATCACTCAAGAAAGTTATGGCTGTTTTGTATGAAGCAAAAATCAGAGGTGTTTTCTATATTCAAAAGATTCAAAGTTGAAGTTGAAAAGGAAACAGGAAGGTCTATCAAAACCTTAAGGTCCGATGGTGGAGGAGAATACTTCTCCAAAGAATTTTCAGATTTTCTACAAGAGAATGGGATCAAAAGGCAATTCACTTGTAGGTATACACCACAACAAAATGGAGTAGCTGAGAGGAAAAATAGGCAAATTGCTGAAATTGCAAGATGTATGCTCAACGAGATGAAGGTACCATTGTACTATTGGGCTGAAGCTACCACAACCGCCATTTACTTGATGAATAGGTGCACAACATTGGGAATACATCACTTGACTCCAGAAGAGGTATATTCCGGTAAGAAACCTGATCTTACACACCTCAAAGTGTTTGGATGTGTTTGCTTTGTTCACATTCCACAAGAAGTTAGAACAAAGATGGAACCAAGGTCAAAAAAATGCATTTTCATCGGCTACTCGATGGAGCAAAAAGGATACAAGTGCTACAACCCTAGAACAAAGGAATTAAGAGTCTCGCGAGATGTGGTCTTTGATGAACTAAGACCATGGTATGAAGATAAAGGAAAGGAAAAGGTTCTTGAAGAAGATTGTGATGATTATGCAGGAACAAATCAAAGAGAAGCTCAACAATCAAGCACAAAGGCTTCAGGTCCAGAGGCATCTACATCAAATGAAGAATGTTCAACATGGAGGGGGAGTCATTCTTTTCTCCAAATTCAGCTCATAGTAGAGCCAAAGAGGCAAGTGCTACTCCAAACAGTGAGGTAGATGCAAGTAAAGAAGAATATGAAGAGGTAATCACTCCGATGGTAAAGCTAAATAGGTTAAAGAAGCAACTCTCTAAAGGCAATGAAAGAAGATCTTCAAGGACAAGGTATCCAACTCAAAGGTTGAGTTATGATAGTTTTATGGCGGCACATTTCGCATACATGATGCAGGTTATCAAAGACAAAGAGCCTGAGACATATGAAGAAGCTTGCACACAAAAGGAATGGAAGCAAGCTATGAAAGAGGAGATCAAAGCTCTCAAAGATAATCACACATGGGAGCTAGTGCCAAAGAAAGAAGGTATGAAGATTGTTCCAAACAAATGGGTGTTTAAAGTAAAGAGGAACGCTCATGGTTCATTAGCTAGATATAAAGCTAGATTAGTTGCCAAAGGATTTAAACAAACACAAGGCATAGATTATGATGAAGTTTTCAGGCCCGTTGCAAAGATGGAACTATCAGAACCTTAATAGCAATTGGTGCTTCAAGGAGATGGCCATTATATCAACTCAACATCAAAAATGCCTTTGTCAATGGAGAACTACAAGAAGAATTATACATGAGTCAACTGATTGGATTTGAAGATGAAAACCATCCAGATTTTGTTTGCATGTTGAAGAAGGCACTTTATGGCTTGAAGCAAGCACCAAGAGCATGGAATCAGAGATTGGTAGAGTATCTAACTAAGTGTGGATACAACCCAAGTAGTGCAGATCCTTCGTTGTACATGAAGAAGGAAGAAAATAGAGAGGTTTATATTTCCATATACGTCGATGATCTCATCATAACAGGAAATGATGTTACAGGGATTAAAGATATCAAAAGGAAGCTTGGTAAGGAGTTTAAAATTTCAGATCTTGGAGAGCTGAAATATTTTTTAGGAATTGAAGTTGTTTATGGAAAGAGTGGCATCTACTTGATGCAAAAGAAGTACTTGTTGGATGTTCTTTTCAGATTTGGAATGAGTGAATGCAAACGACTCACTCAACCCATGGACACAAATACAAAGATTTGTTCAAATGATGGAGAACCATTGGAAGATGTAACGACATACAGAAGCATTGTAGGATCATTGATCTATGCAAACATTACAAGACCTGATTTGTCTTATGTTGTTGGTGTACTTTTTGAGTTTATGCAAGCCCCGACTAGTGAACACTTAAATTCAGCCAAGAGAGTATTGAGATACATAAAGCATACAGTTAATCATGCTTTGTTTTACAAGTTTGATGAAGAACTGCAAGTCAAAGGCTTTAGTGATGCTGATTGGGCAGGTTCAAAGGAAGATAGAAGATCAACCTCAGGTTATGTGTTCATGATAGGAAGCAAACCTATCACATGGAGCTCAAAGAAACAACCTACTGTTGCACTTTCATCTATGGAGGCTGAATATAGAGGATTAGCGTTTGCCACATGTGAAGCAATGTGGATTAAAAAGCTTTTGGCTGATCTTGGAGTGCAAGTTGGAACCATCCCTATATACGATGATAACATGTCAAGTATTTACTTGGCAAGCAATCCTATGTTTCATGCAAGGAGCAAGCACATAGAGGTCCACTACCATTATGTAAGGGAGAAGGTGCTAAGCAAAGATGTGGAGATAAAGTTCATCAGAACCAAAGAGCAAGTTGCAGACATATTAACAAAGTTCTTGGATGCTTCTAAACTCAAAGGTTTCAAGGATGTGATAAATTTGAAGGACATGGTTGAAGATAACTCCCAAATGAGCTTGAGGGGGAGTGTTGAAGATAAATGTACAAGCTCATTTTCATATGATCCATGCTTGGATAAATTTACCAAATATAAAGATAAAGGAAAAGTAGAGGAAAAAAGGAAAAAATAAGAAAAGAAAAATTATATTCAAAACTTCATGATGAGTAAGAGATACAATATCTTGCCTTGTAGTTAGTAGCATGTAGTGGAGAAAGTGGTGAGTTAAGAAGGAGGCACAAACTTCTTCACATGCCCATTGGTTATAAAAGTGAAGTGGGAGCACGTTCAAAACAAGGAGAGAAAGAGGCAAGAGCTCCCAGTAGTCGGATCTAGCCATTTTGTCATTTTGGCTTCCCTTAGACTCCTTCCCTCCGCACGTCAGTTTGTACACAGCTCTGTTGCAGAGCTCATATCTCAGTGCATATGTAACCATTTTGTGCGTTTAAACATTCATTGGAAATATCATCTTGTGTACTTTCTGCATATCAAATATCTCTTTGAAATTTTATGTAATTTGTGAGATATCAGTGAAAGAGTGAAGTCTAGTTTTTTAGTATACCTCTGTAGATAGGTAGTCTATTTTGGTCAGTTCAGTTTCCTGAGCAAAACATATCCAAATTGCATGATTTTTGTCTTGTTGGAAAGCTCTTGGCATCTACTTTTACTGTCTCAAATACCTCATTGAGATCATTTATATTCTATGAGATATCTATCAGATAGTAAAGTCCAGTTTTACAGTGTACTTATGTGTGTAGGTGGTCTATCTTGGTGAGTTGAGTTTCCTGATCAAAACTCATCCAAATTACTTGATTTTTATCTTGTTGGAAAGCTATTTGTGTCTACTTTATTTGTACCAAATATCGTTCTCAAAGGAATCCTTTGTTGGTAGGGTTGTATAACCTGTAGCCCTTTTGATTGTTGTCATATCCAATAAATATACACCTTTCTGCCTTTGGATCCATCTTGCCTCTAACCTGTGAAGGAACATGAGCAAAAGCAATACATCCAAAAATTTTACAATGATCTAAGCTTGGTCTTCTTCCATTCCAAGCCTCATATGGAGTCATCCCATCAGGGATTTTTGAAGGCAACCTGTTAATCAAGTAAGTGGCTGTAGATACAGCCTCAGCCCATAGATAATTAGGCAAACGCTTTTCATTTAACATGGACCTTGCAGCTTCAACAATTGTCCTATTCCTCCTTTCTGCCACTCCATTTTGCTCAGGAGTGTACCTTGTAGTTACCTCTCTTTTGATTCCTCTTTCTTGAAGAAAAGAATCAAACTCATGGGAGAAGTATTCTCCCCCTCCATCTGACCTTAGCCTTTTTAGTGATTTACCTGTTTGATTCTCCACAAGAGCCAAATATCTTTTGAAACATGAAAAAACTTCATCTTTGTGTTTCATAAAGAATAGGATAGTCCATCTGTTGCAATCATCAATAAAGGAAACATAATACCTTGATCCAGATATTGAAGCTTCCTTGCTAAGTCCCCATACATCTGTATGAACCAACTCCAAGAGATCTCCATGCATATAACCTTTCTTCATGAATGGTAACATGTGAGACTTTCCAAATTGACATGCACTACACTTATAAATCATATGTTGTTTTGTTGGACTCCTAAGCCCAAGGAAAAGATGATTGTGGAAGCCTTTATTTTGCTTAACCCCTCGCAATCGGTCTAATTGGATTACCTAGAGCCCATAATTATCCCTCGAGGAATTCTTCCTTTGTATATGTACTAGTTCATATGCTTCCCGGCAAACGCACCAAAATGTTTACTCATTTGGTCCAAGGGAAAGTGCCTATTCTCAATGATATTTTGCCTTTTTTTTTTTTTTTTACACCATCACCTTGTTTCACAACTATCCTCAAATCTATACACCTTGGAAGTCCCGAGCAAAAGCACCGAGATGAGCAACCGGCTCCTTTTCCTTCTCAACCTCTCTTTCTCTTCATACACTCACATGCACCCGTCACTACCCTCAGTCACCCTTTCTCACCTAATTTTTTCTTTTTCTTTCACTCACACACACACATCCACATTGACTTTCTCTCCCTTTCTCTATATCTATCTCTCAATATCATCCTCCCTTTTACTTCCTTTCTCTCACTTCCTTCTACACACATGCATTTACACATGCATTCTCACCCAAACTCACGCACATATATTCAAACACACCATGCTCACATACCCACTTACTATTATACACCTATATTCACCTGCACACAAGATCGGACCTGTATCTTCAACCATACACACCCACGTGTACCCACATATACTCGCACACACATATTCTTTTACCCTATCATACATGCCATTTTTCTCACCCTTGGTCTCAACTCTCCCCCTTTTTTGTTTCTATCCTCATTCACCCCACCAAGTGCCATAATCAATGGTGCAAGGATTTCAATGCTTTCAAAGCAGTTTCCTCATATGCGCTTGAATTTGTGAGCGAGTTTGCATGACTGGATGAGCGAACAGAAACGACATCATCATTGGAAGCATATGTAGAACTTGCTTCAATCCTGATGGGACTAGGACATTAACTCACATCCTATGTCATATAAAAGACAAATCCCTAACAAAGTCAATGGAACTGCCATCGATCACTTGCCCAATGCTCACATTCGGTTGCACTATAGGCCGGGGATTGGTTGGCACACATCCGCATACTGCTCACACACTTTCTTCTCACGTGCAGAATAACGCAGGTTTATGCTTGCGTTCAAGTTTGAAGAATAATGGTTGTAGCTTTCTCTCTCTGACTACATAAGCATATCAGAATCACCCCCGATCTCTCTTACTGATTCCCCTTGACACTTCAAATCTCTACACACCATTACTCCTTTTACAAAAAAATTACCTCATACCATCGTGCTTATGAGGAAGCCGGAAAGAAGATGCACGTTACACATCGGGGTCAGCAGGTATGCAGGCTTGTCTCAGGTGGTGTACTCTTTCAAGGGGGTGCAATATTAAAAAGAGTTCATCAGCAGCTGCATTGTTCAAAACGATAGTAAAAAAAGGAACATCACAATAAATGAACATGCCTCATTGATAATCATGTAGCATAATAGTCTTAGTTCATATAGAAACTTGAGCTCGATCAGATTACCATCACAACCATAAGTTTTGTCATCATACCTAGCCTCCGTCCCAACACATATGCACTATCGCCAAATTGCCAAGCCTGTTCACGGACCATTTATTAAGGCAAGGAATATTGAATGAAGCATTAAAAGGGAATTTTTCTAATATGCAGGTATGGGAAAATATCCCAAGTCACAGGCTAAGTCGAAATTCCACAGATTAAATCAGTTCTTGTATCAAAATCATGAGCAAACACTTGATCCCTTAGTCTCCTTGTAGGGTAGAACTTCCAAAAAATTAAAATCAAAAGCCCATCTGCTTTGCTTGCACATCCGCCTCCAGTTCATACTAAGTAGAACGCACTAGACGCAACCAATAATGTATAGGAAGAAGCGTATATTTAAAGCACTGTGAAGAAACCTGTCTTCAGGAGAAGCAAGATTTATGTGCAGTAGTTGTGTTCCTTATCCATGCATAGCCCTTCCAATCCACCATTTGAAGAGCGGAAATCAGCTCCAGCACATCCTCTAATCTTACTTCTTCAGTGTTCGATGCGTTTCGGCTAGCAGTAGTACACGATCCTTACCCCCATTCGGTTGCTCTTTGTCAAGCGAGAGATATCCGAGTAGAGAGTTGGAACCCGCACGCTCAGAGAATCATCGTCTCCCCTTTCCTTGCTCTCGATGGCCCCTTTTCTAACCACCACCACCCCTTTGTTCTGCACCGAGAAACGAAAAAGCGCTTCCCTTTTCTGTTTCTCTATCAGAGCAAAGTATAAACGGACCTGCCCCTCTATAATTGAATGCACAATACCACAGAGGGCGGTAGATGCTAACGTCTGCACAGCTATCAAAGTGCCATTCGTGGCAGCATCTAGGTGAGAGAGAGAGACTCAGAGACCACGACAAATATATACTCTCTTATCCGCAAGGTGAATGAATTAACACGTGAATGTGAGGGAGTGATCTCAAATTCACAATCGAGCTGAGAGATTCTAATGCCCCGGTTCACTTAGAATAATCAGGATTCACGACTGTATATGAGTTCAGGGCGAAGACTCTATTGCTGCTCCTGACTCTGGACAGTATTTGTGTGCGAGTGCGCTTGCATATCCCCACAGCGACCATACATTATCACAAGAGGGATTGCAACAACATCGTTACCCTCCATCTAATTCTCCCTAATAGGTTGTTTTCTCCATGATAAGATTTGTGACACACAATCCAGAACTATGATATGCCTTACCAACTATGTCAATACCTAGTTGGCCATATAAGGGTGAGAAGAAGCCATCAACAAACTGAACGAACCATCATGTCACATAGAATGTAATTGCAATTGGTAGTAGAATCACACATCCACTCATGAACTTTTTGGACACTCATCCCTGCAACATTGAAGCATAGGTCTGGAGAAATCGCAGCACTAATCTGTTTCGAGGCTAAATATATATGCCTGATTAGGGACATTCTCTTGATAATCCACTCCCCAACAGATAATATATTAGCTCCAACCCATGAAGACACAAAAACACCAACTCCAAACATGAAAAGGGTTGAAGTAACAAAGCCAAGCCCTGCCAATTTTCGAATGCCAAGCTTATTCTCCCTAAGCTGAAGATGAAGCATTTTCCCACGTGATAGAAGAGTTGCTTCTCCAAAAACAGACAACATTCTAGAGAATGTAACCTTATTTGGCAGAGCTCCTTCCATATGCATTTGACAAAATAGTGCAATCGCATCTTGCACAAGCCCAACTTTAGCATGAGAAATAATCAAAGAGGACCATAAGAGCACATTTCGCTTCTGCAATCTGCAATAAGAAGATCCCACCGTCACCGGAACCTCCAAATCAAAGCATTCTTCACAATTTCTTCTTGTTCGAGTTCTGGCCCTTTCTCGTTCAAACAGCCCATGCTTGACTTCTCATTATAATTCGTAATTGATACCCCTGTTTTTCTTTACCAATGCCTCCACATGCTTCTCATCAATCATCAAATCCAATCTCCAAGTACCTGAAATCAAATGTATTTCCTGCCGAATAGAACCACATTAGTGCATAAAAACCAACCATCTTCTGAGCTAACATGTTTTGACAAATTAGGGAG
Source organism: Ceratopteris richardii (assembly GCA_020310875.1). Taxonomy (NCBI): domain Eukaryota; kingdom Viridiplantae; phylum Streptophyta; class Polypodiopsida; order Polypodiales; family Pteridaceae; genus Ceratopteris; species Ceratopteris richardii. Next base: position 176,074,769 of record CM035416.1, read on the forward strand.
TCCAAGTACACTTTGGTCCCTACAAATTTGCTTTAATGACCTTTCACCAATATGTGCTAACCTTTTGTGTCATACTTCCAATTCTGTGAGTGTCTGACTACCATAATTAAAGAGAACAATGTTTCTAGTGTCTTGTAATTCAAATGTGAACAATCTACCTGCCTTTTCACCTTTTGCAATTCTTCTGAATCCTTGACTTGGATCTTCAACAAATGCTCCTGCTTTTGTGAACCTGACTTGCAACCCTTTCTCTACTATCTGCCCAACACTTATCAAATTCTTTGTAATGGTAGGGACATAGAGTACCTTACTGAGTAGGTTGATGTTTCCATCAGGTGCTTTGACATTGCCTATTTTCTCCACAAGATGTCTTGTATCATCTCCTGTTTGTACCTCATGCTTACTCCTTGGATCTTCTAAATCTGATAGGAGTGCCACATTTCCTGCCACATGATTTGAACAACCTGAATCTATGTAGAAAACATGCTCATCAGATTTACCTTGTGGCATAGCCATGTTCATGATCAATAATGAATCCTCTTTGTTTGAGTCTTTTGTGTAGTTATTGAAGTCTCTCCTTCCTTTGTAGCCTCCTTAATAGTTTGAATGATTGTAGTTGTTGTAGTTGCCATGATAATTGTTGAACCTTCCTCTTGAGTAGCCATAGCTTCCTCTATTGTATCCTCTGCCTCTTTGATTCCTGGAATTCCTAAAGCAATTTTTAGTTGTATGATTAGTTAATCCACAAATAGAACATGAGTTGGAGTCTTGGGATCTCCCCCTGCCTTGTCTACCTCCTCTTCCTCTACCTCTGCCATGTCTTCCTCTACCTGCATAGTTAGCTTGATATGTCCCTGCTTCATCATCCACTTTCTTTGCCTTTCCTTTGTTATCTTTGGACTTGCTTTTATCAGTGTATAAAGCTGAAGATTGATTACCTTTAGAGCTTTCTCCATTTTTTATAAGCTTTGCCTCTTGAGTAAGTAGTTGTCCAATGAGTGTATTGAAATCAAGTACATGCATGTCCATGTACAAATCCATGGTTGTGGTGAATGCTTCCCACTTGTCATCTGCCTTCAAGCCATTGATGACCTGCGTTACAATTTGCTCTTCATCTATTACCTCTCTAATGCTTCCCAACTAATCCGCTATGTCCTTGAGCTTTGTGACAAAATCAGTCACATTTTTTTTGGGAGCCTTCTTGAGAGTTGTGAAATCCAGCCATAGTTGATGCTTCATAGCTTTGGTACTTGAAGAGAAGAAGGCTTCAAGTGCATCCCACACTTCCTGAGATGTCTTACAACTTCTAATGTGAGGCAACAAAAAATCTGAGATAGAGTTGAGGAGATAAGACCTTGCAAGTGCATCCTTGGAGCACCATGTGCTCAATCTTTCTTGCTCTTCTTGTGTTGGTTGACTTTTGTTCTTGAAACTTGGCATAACTTCATCTCCAGCCACATAACCATATAAACTTCTACCTTGGAGATAAGCTTCCATTCTTAATGACCAAGATGAGTAGTTACCTCTGTCCAATTTGTCAATTGATGAAGGAAATCCATCTGCCATGTTGTCCAACCTTGCTCTGATACCACTGTGAAGAGATGGATAGGTATGTGCTTGAAGATGAAGAGGTATTGCAAAATCCTTGATCTACACCAGCCAAATGAACTCAAGGAGTATAGGGTGGGCCTTTTTAGCTTGCCAATGGATGTATAAGACACCCTATGAACCTTCGAAGATCACTCTCAAGAAGATAGATCAAAACAGATAAGTTGGAGTTAGCTCAGAGGTGAAAAACTTGCTATTTTGGTTCATACACCTGTCCACTGTTTTGCATAATTCTTTGAGCACAGCAGCAATTAGCTTAATTCCTCTTGGGGAAGTCTAGTTAACTTAAAGAGCTAACTTTCAAGAGTAATCGCATCAAGAATAATAAACCACACACTGAGAATGAGTTTTAACAAGTGATGACATCATCCCGATTTTCACGGGCTGCTATAGTTTGAGACCAGTGAGCAGAAAAATGAACATAACTCAAAATGTAGGAATCCAATGATTATGAAAATTTGTATGGTTATACTAGACAGTAAGCTGAATCCAAGAAACATTAAATCATTGAATTTGAATAAGTAACCACTGAGAAATGGCTCTAATAAGATGAGTAAAAAAGTCGGGTACCTGACAGAGAAGTGAAGATGAACAGACATTGTTGACTTCAACTGAACATAACTGAAGATTGCAACATCCAAATGAAATGAAACTTTGTGAGCATATAGTAGACTTACAGAGATAACTTTACCAAGTTAAATAACTGAAAATTATGCACCAAGCTCAGAGAAACCATCTCTGCAATCTGACTGAGAAAACTGAGAGTAATGGCAATGAGTAGTACACTTCACAAGAACATGGACATATGAACTCAAATAATCATGAAAATGAAAGTATATTGCTTGTAGAATACAATGACTTACTGATACATATGTGTGCCTTGTAATCACACCTTGATATGGCATAAAGCTCAACTCTTGGAGGTCTTCACATAGGTCTCTCTAACCACGACTAAAACTGCCATCTATTTATAGTTGAGTTTGGGAGGCTAACTTCCCTCAATCACTCTCCAATCAATTTGTGATTGATTTGATTCTCTACCTACCACAAATCACGAATTCGTGGCTCCTCTTTCCCTTTTTGATCAAGTGGACTCAACCACTTAAGATTCTTTCACTTTTACATTAAGTAAACTCTTCAAAAGTTACAAGAGGTAGTTCACAAGTGAACTTTACATAGTCTTCATTTTGAAGCTTCTTTTATGACTTTGTGGAACTCAAGCCAATATTTATGCTTGTCATAGACTTGCTCCAACACAGACAGAACAGGTCCATTATGCGTGTTGCAGATCAAGCTTTCCTGGCTAGTCAGAAGGGCAAAGGAAAATGGAGCTCTTCTACTAGTAAGCAGAAATCTGCAAATGCTGCACATTCGAAGAACCAGGATAAAGATAAGAAGAAATCAAAAAAGCAGAAATTGTTTTGTAAGTACTGTAAAGGGAATGATCATATCATAAAGAACTATCCAAAACTGGCTACAAAAGAGGCAAAGAAAAAGGAGGCTGGAATGGTTGTTGCAGAAGCCTCTACACCAAAAATAGAGTCTGCTAATCTTGTGGAGGAAGAAGAATGGGCGTTTACTACTATTTGCAGTTTTGACCATCTTCTCATGAGCAGTGCATGTCTGCAGTGGACTCAGATGTTTGGTACTTTGACAGTGGGGCGACCAAACATATTACCTCGCAGCGCAGTTTCTTCTCTTCACTCGAGCCTGCCCCTACAGGGAATACTGTCACATGCGCCAACAACTCCTCTTATCCTGTTATGGGAGTTGGTAAGATCATTCTGACTACTGCTGATGGTAGTTCTTTCACCTTGTCAGATGCTTTATTTGTGCCAAGGATCAAGAAGAATCTGTTATCAATTTCTGCATTAGCCAAGATTGGCTTGGTTGTGAAATTTGTTGATGACAAATGTACAGTTCATGATCTGTCAAATGGCGATGTTATTATTGCTTCTGGCATTTTATGTCGTGGGTTGTATAAGCTCATAGATTCTGAAAGATCTGTGAATGATTCAACATGTGCAGTTCATGATTCTCAGGCTATGTCAGATGCAAAGCTTTGGCATGCACGCTTTGGTCATCTGAATTTTGCTAGTTTGCTACGCCTACAGAAATCTTATATGGTGTCTTCTTTGCCCAAGCTTGAGGCACCTCGAAAACATGTATGTGAAGGTTGTATTTTGGGCAAAATGCAGCGTTCCTCCTTTCCAAAAGATGGTTCAGTTCGGGCTACGCAGAAATTGCAGCTTGTACATAGTGATGTCTGTGGTCCTATGCAGACACCTTCTTTTGGAAACTCTCTTTACTTCGTGACTTTCATTGATGATTTTTCCAGGCATGCATGGGTATATCCATTGAAGGCAAAGTCCGAAGTGTTTTTGTGCTTCAAACAGTTTTTGGTTTTGGCTGAAAATCTGTCAGCATGTAAAATGGCACCCTCCGTTCTGATCGAGGGGGGAATATATGTCTTCTGATTTTAATGCATTTCTAGCTGAACGTGGGATAAAACACTAGTGTACAGTGCTGTATACACCTCAACAGAATGGAGTTGCTGAACGGAAGAACAGGTCACTCATGGAGATGGTGAGGTGTATGGTCAAGAGTCAAGCTTTACCACATAGTTTTTGGCTTGAGGCTGTCATGTGTGCAGCATATGTACTTAACAAGTGTCCCACTAAAGCGCTGCAGTCTATCACTCCATATGAGGCTTGGCATGACCGCAAGACATCTGTTGCTCATCTGCGTGTTTTTGGTTGTTTGGCATATGCATTAGTGCCTAAACAACATCGCAGAAAATTGGATGGTAAGGCAGTAAAATGTATTTTTGTCGGGTACAATTCTGAAAGTAAAGGCTATCATCTGTATCATCCACAGACTAAACGCATTCTGGTTATCCATGATGTTGTTTTTGTGGAAGATGCTATTCAGCCATTGCTTTCATGTACCAAAGAGACACCTGTTAGCTCCAAAGACATGTATGATACTTTGATGCCGCTTTTCACAGGTGGACAGTCTAGTGTTGGTCCTAATGATGCAACTTCTCAGCCTTTGCAAGTTTCATATGATGATGCAGATCATTCCATTTGTGATGTAGATTTACATGATGCACTTGTCGATGAGATAGCTGATATTGAGCAGGCAAAAACTATGCGAAATGGCTGGTGCAAACTTTGCATGACAGCAAATTAGATGCACCTTTGTCATATCAAACTCGTTCAGGCTCTCATAGTGCCTCCTTTGCATCAGATTGCTATGCTATGGTTGTGTCTAGTCTTTGTGATGAGAATGAGCCTGTTTCTTTTGATGAAGCACAGAATTCAAAAAATTGGATGGCTGCTATGCAATTTGAATATGATGCTATAATGAAGAATGGTACATGGACTTTATGTGACTTGCCTCATGGCAAGAAGGCCATTGGCACTAAGTGGGTATACAAGCTGAAGCGTAAACTTGATGGTACAGTTGACAGGTATAAGGCTAGGCTTGTTGCAAAGGGTTATGCGCAAGAAAGAGGCATTGATTTTGATGAGACCTTTGCACCTACATGCCGTATGACTACTGTTCGGAGCAATTGTGCACTTGCAGCCCATCATGGTTGGAATGTACATCAGTTGGACATTAAAACAGCATTTCTGAATGGTGACTTGCATGAAGAAGTGTATGTTTTTCAGCCCCGTGGCTTTGTGCAGAAAGGGCATGAAAACCAGGTGTGCAGGTTAAAGAAGGCATTATATGGTTTAAAGCAAGCACCACGTGCTTGGTATGAGAAGATACATGCCTATCTGGTTGCACATGGTTTTGAGAACAGTCCAACTGAAAGCACCTTATATGTTAAGCGTGCTAATGATGTGGTTCTGATTGTTGTCTATGTTGACGACATGCTGCTCACTAGTTCTATTGAAAGCATATTGCTGATTTCAAGGCTGATTTGCATGCCTCATTTGAGATGTCTGATTTGGGGCATTTGCATCACTATTTGGGCATTCAGTTTATGCAAGTTGATGGTGGAATGGCTTTGTGTCAAACAAAATATATTGACACATTATTGCAGCGTTTTGGCCTTGAAGACTGTAAGCCTATTGCCACTCCTATGGAGACAGGTTTACGATTGAGTCTTCATGATGCTGGAGATGCATTTGCTGTTGTTCTCTATCAGCAGGCTGTTGGATGCTTGATTTACTTATGCATTACTCGGCCAGATATTCAGTTTTTTGTCTCACAAATGAGCAAGTTTATGCATTGCCCAGGAGTCATGCATTGGAAAGCGGTTAAGCGCATCTTTCGCTACTTGAGTGGTACTCGGCTACTTGGGTTGTTTTATCCCAAGGGGGGATCACTACCGCCAGATTTGCATGCTTTTTCTGACTCAGATTGGGCTGGTTGCTATGACACTCGTGTGTCCACCAGTGGTTTTTGCTTCATGCTTGGTAGCTCATGTATATCTTGGTTGAGCAAGAAGCAGCCTACTATGGCCACTTCCAGTTGTGAGGCTGAGTATAGGGCAGCTTTCACAGCAACTGTTGAGTGTGTGTGGCTCAGACGCCTTATGGCTGATTTGGGTGTTGGCCAGTCTTCTGCCACCACCATCTTCACTGAGGTGCATTATCACTATGTCAGGGAGAGGTTCTCTGCTGGGGAGATCAGCTTGGCATATGTGCCCACGCAGGACAACATAGCAGATATTTTCACGAAGGCTTTGCCTAGGGAGAAGTTTGAAGCTTTCCGCAAAGCTTTGGGCTTACTTCCTTTTGTGGAGTGATTTCCACATAGCTTGGCACTTCCTTATACATGAGTGCCAGCTCCTTGTTCACCGCATCACTCCCAGGGGGGATTTGTTGATATATTTAGGTAGTGATGTGTGTGAACACACTAGGACCGCGGAGGCACTTTTTTCCCTCTTTAGGAGGTTTTTTTCCCCCGGCTTGTATATATGCCTATTGCCCTAATGGACTACTTATCTTTGTACGTTCTCTAGTAATACATTAAGTATTGTGTGTTGTGCTCCAAGCTTCTTCTTCTTCCTTGTGTTGTTCGCGTGCTTCCACAGACGTCTAACTCCAACAGAGGACTTTCCAAGAGGACATGACTATACCACGTAGACGAAGCCTAGACCAAGAGGCCTTAGACTACAAGCTCATTGGTGATGATTTGTATAAGCAAGGAAGAGACGATTACCTAAGGATACGCATGCACCAAAGTGAATATCTTAACCTTTTGGAAGTTGCACACTAGGGTGCAGTAGGAGGCCATTTTGGACCTTATTGCATTATCAAGGCCATATTATTTTCAGGATTATGGTGGCCCGCTCTGCATATGGATGCCCACACCTACATAAAACAATGTGACGTACGTCAAAGGACTCAGTATCCCATATGCAGGGATGAGATGCTCCTATGACCCATGATGGGAGGTGTTGACAGTATACGGGAAGAAGCAAGTACGGACACACATGCAGATCTAGCACTAAGGCAACCCTTCATTTTTTTCAAAACCCTTACATCATTTTAAAGTGATTCTCATCACTAAAAACCCCTGTAAATACCATTTTCACCTTTTTGTAGCTCCATTTTGTACAAGCCGAGGAGTCCTCGAGCTTGAGGAGCCTTAGAAGTAGTTGCCCGCCAATTTTCATATTTTTTAGATCTCGTTTGAGCCCTCAAATAAACCCTGGGACCTAATTTTTAACTAGGCCGGACACTAGGTCTAGACAGGGCCAAAGCTAGGCAAAAACTATAAATAGAGCTAGAGAGCTCATTTTTGGGGTAGCTTCTTGTAGTTTTGAGCTTGTATGAGAACTTTGTTGCAATAGAAGTGATTCCATTGTCTTACTCTCTTTGTTCTTGCCGTGTGTGCGCGTGTGTGTGTATGTGTGTGCATGTTAGTGTGCTTCTCACTCACACATTTGTGCCTTCACCTACTCGAGGTCTTCATACCATCCTCATGTCTTCCCGGATTGACATTAAAGGAGGTGCTACTCATCACTGAGCTACACCAAATTTTGGCACCGTTGCCGGGGATTCGAGCTTTGAGGACAAGCGTGTGATGGTAAGACGTAGAGAGGACGCGTTGGAATGGTAAGTAGTCGGTAAATTTCTGATTTTTCTCCATCTCCATCTCCATCTTCACCTCCTTCTCCATCTCCACCTCCACCTCCTTCTCCACTACATATTCCCTCTTCCTTGTCATTCCCCTCATTTGTTGTGTGCGAGTTTGAGAGAGAGCGAGTGTGTGTGCTTGCTCTTGTGTACTTTTTGCATGTTCTTGCAGGTACCAGCTCCATCACCATCTCCAGCAAGCTCAGGAGGAACATTGTGTGCACTCAAGGCAATCCAAAGCAAGCTAGCAAGGGTGAGTACCAAGCTTGGGAGAAGGCTTCCTGGGCTTGTGTAGCAGTCTGGTCAACCAGCTAATTGAGGTTGGAAGATCTCTCAACCCTCCTTTGTCAATTCCTAGCCTAGGCTAAGTACGACTTAGGTGTGGTAATTAATTAGGGCAACGTTAGGCACGAATCAAGTCCAAGAGAATTAATCAACCAAGTGCAAGAATTAAGTAGGTCTTAAGTGCGAAAACCCTAAGGGAAAAAAGGTAAACTGGAGTCGATCACTTATCAAGTGCGAAATTCACTTAAGTACTCCTGACGACGCGATTTCAAACAAGACCATAAACATAATATTCAACTCAAAAGAACAAAGTGATTGGTGCAAATTAACCTGCAACGAGAGTGTGCTTAGGTCCAAGGGGGTAGATAAATCAGGCATATGAACCTTAGATCAAGAAGACACTTAGGCCGAGACAGACAAAGCCTCAGATCTTCTGAAGCTAGTGTCAATCACACTGCCAGGTCTTGGGCCCAGCAGTTGAGTGATTACCCATACACTCCCAGATCAGAAACAAGTGATTCTGAGATGTCCTATCACATGGAGAGACCAGTAGGTAGTTCAGGGGTGGCTTATCTAGAAAAGCCTGAGGGACCTTACAAGACTCAATTGGAATACATCAGGATGAATCGTCTAGGTGCTCGCATCTACAAAGACGGACTGAGAAGATCTGTGGTCCAGATTAAGAACCCCGATCAACCCCATGGACTAGAACACCCGGTAGTGAAGTTTGAGAATGGAGCATACTTAGATAAAGAAGGGACTATATATGTAGTCACCACTCTTCCTGATAGAACTGATGAGTTTGGAAATGTGATTGCAGAAACCGATATGGGTGATATAGAGCAAGGAAATTTAGAGAAAGAGCCGAGAACTCCCCACGGTAAATCTGTCTTGACCAGAATCATGACTCCAGAATTGATTCCACAGGATAATAAAAGCATAGATTTGCTTTTAGACCGAGAAACTGATGAGGCCTTTTGGAGGTATAAGCCTACCTTGTCTCATGAAGTAGGTGCTCTCACAATCTATGAGTTTAAAGACCCTGATAGCCCAGGCAAAGTAACCTACTTAGACAATACATCAGAGAAGATCTTCGTGGTCACCGAGCATGGCAGACATGCCTACACATGGAAGGGTGAATTTGTTTTTCCCCAACCTCGGACTAATGTGTCATACAGTCACCAAGGAGCTGGAACCTCCCAAACTCATGGAGCTCAAAGAGATAGAAGTAGAGACAAACCTGAGGTAAGTTTTGCCAACTCCCTGGGAAGAGAAAGAACGGGAACGGAAAGGAATAGAGTGGAACCTGAGAGACATAGAACCCCATAGAATCAAAGGAATGCTGACGATTTTCCTTTGCCAAGGCCGAGAGAACACACTAGGACCCTGCGACCAACTCAACTGGTGAAGTCCATGAAGAATTACTTCGATGGCACTAGAGACCCTTATGACCATGTGGCAGAATTTCGGCAAGTATTGAAAGCGGAACAGGTAGAGGACCTATTCACACAATATAATGCTTTTGGTCTAACCCTTAGGAACACTGCCCTTACGTGGTTTCAACCACTGAACGAGAGGCATTTCAGAAACATAGACCAGCTCTTAGAGGCATTTATCATTGAGTTTTCTAAGAGTGGAATCAGGCACAACACTTCCTCACTAATTCATAGCTTCAAACAAACACCTCAAGAGACGGTCAGACTAGCTGGAAGAAGATTTAGGCAGTACCTCGAGAGATGCCCGATGCCGGAGTTACCCACACCAGCCAAACAAGTGGCCTTGTTCTTAGATGGATTGTTGAGCACCAAGGTCAGGTCATATGTGTATCTGAAGGACCCCAGAACGATAGAAGAGTGCGTGCGCATGTGCATAGACATTGAGGACAATCTAGGTGAGGAATTAGAACTATCAAAAATCTATAAGGATTCTGATAGCTCTAGTAGCCTCACATCTGGTCAATCCACATCCATTGAGGAACTTGCAGAGAAGGTAGCTAAAAAACTAGGTGTCTCTAGCAAACAAATTCCGAGATTTGCCCCAGTTAAGCGGTGTTACACTTGTGGCGGTGACCATATGGCAAATGTATGTCCCATTATGGCCCAACCCCAGGTGAATCCTAGTAGCCAGTACTGCACCATAGAGCGCAGGTACACCAACCACACTGCACAAGACTGCCCATATAACAAACAAACTGTTAGGCAAAATTACCCTCAGCCATATCCACAACAGGGTAGATACCAGAATCAGTACCCACCACAACAATACAACAGACCACCGCAAACTTATCAGCCACCTTATCAAGGGAAGCAGAGACCTCAACCAGTCCTAGTGCAGCAACCCCCTGCTCCAACCAATGTGATCCCAGTGAAATATGCATCTGCTGAAGAAAATCTGAACAGAGCCATAGTCCCAATCACCCCACTGCTATCAGACAGTGATCCAAGTGACCATAGTTTTGACTCCACACATATTGATAGCCCACAGGCTTACTACATGCAGTCACCCGAGCATAACGAGTCATACTATTATGAGGACCCAAGTGAAAATAGTGGGGAGCCTGAGTATGCTAATGTCTTGTACACAAACCCCAACTCTAGACCTCAACCTAGGCAGGTACGACCCCCATTCCCTAGAGGACCATGCTTCAGATGTCAGGGAGATCACCTTATACGTGATTGTCCAATGCCTGCCTCTACACAACCCCAACCAGTGACAATTCAGGGTTTCTGTCAAGACTGCGGAAAAGAGCATCTCCTATGAGATTGCCCAAAGAACCCTAATAACATGCCTAAAATCACTCCTATTAATGTTGTTGGGTTAGTTGTAGACTCCACAGGGAGTGTGACTTCCACTGCACCTGTGCAAGTGATCACAAGAGCCCAAGCACTACAACAAAACCAAGGTGTTGGTCAGGAAAAGAGCCCCGAGGTGAGTGAAACAGAGAGCATAACCAAAAAGAGGACTAGAGCCTGGAAGGATAGTCGTGAAAGAATGAAAAGGCAATGGGCAAAAAAGATGAGCGAGCTTGAAGAAAGCTTGAGAGAAACCAAAGCAAAGATAAGTGAACTCGCATCTCAAAACCACTCTCACACCATCCCTCCACCACCTCTCCCTTTACCCACCAATCCACCTTCTTCCATTCCCCAACCTTTCAATACACCACCCTTTAACCACCCACCACCCAGAGTAGGATCCGTCCTAGCCGATCCCACTCCCGAGGACCTAAACATGATGCTTAGAGCATATCAGGCCAGAATCCAAGAAGGGCCAAACGTAACTGATCATGAAAAGTGTTACCCTAGAGGAGAACTAGAGCTAGAGCGAACCAAAATTTGTGCTAAGATGGTGGAATTGGCTCAGACTATGTTTGAAGCCAGTCGCCTCTTTAACATCTCTAGTTCAGCTAAGACGCAGTTACACTTTGATGGACTACTAGAACGAATAGAGAGGCTAATTGCACAATGAGAAAAGGAACCCGCCTCTCAAAATAAGGGCAAGGCAAGTGAGAATGTGAGCCTACCTCCCCAGAAAGCCTACGTGCCTAACTCTACGGAGCCAGACACATCATCTTCTATGAATCGGTTCACACCAGAATTCCTACAAGAGATTCAAGAAGACAAATGGGCTAAAGAAAGTGAAGTCTTGCACACAAGCAATTCCCACAGGACATCCCATCCATTTATGAGGAGCATGAGAGCATCCACTCTCAAGAGAGATTAGACTTTGAGTCTAATTCTCTACAAGAATTACCACATTTCACAGGCCCATGGGAAACCAAGTCTACTTGTCTGAGAGCGCCCACATTCATGATAAGAAATGAAGATTCTATCATACCTAGGAATATAGAGGTAGTAAAGAACACTAAAGTGCAGTGCAATCTCACTTTAGAAGAGCTACTCAAAGTTAAGCCAGAAGTGTGGAAACATGTAGCCAAACAAGTACCAGCGATAGTGAAACCTCATTCCCAGGTAGGATCACATAGGACAGTGCCAGAGATACCCTTGGATAAGATGGGAGATATGTGTGAAGGTGAAGAAGGGAACACCTATCTTCCCATTACCTACCAGGAGTACACCACCAAGGCAATTTTGGACTCAGGTGCAGGAGTTGCAATTGCCACCACTTCCCTATGGAAGCGTTGGGGCAAGCCAGCACTCAGGCCAACGAGAATGAAATTGCAGATGGCCGATGGTCATATTGAAAGGCCCTTAGGATTGCTAGAAGGAATAACTCTCACTACATGTGGGGTTGAGTTTGAACATACTTTTGCTATATGCGACTTTAGCAAAAACCAAGCCTACGAGATGATTTTGGGAAGGCCATTTATGCGGCAATTGCAAGTAGTCCAGGATTGGGGAACCAATTCCTTGTATTTGCAACATCTAGGTGTTACAACCAAAGTCAATCTTAAGGATTACTCTCATAGAGACGTACCACCTATTCAATGGAATCCCATCCATAGAGCCAAAGATGAGACTGAGTCTGTGCATTCCATAGGATCCGGATCCTCGTGGATGCATGAAGACACCCACTTATGGATGTGCAAAGTGGCAGTAGAAGTAGAGAAAAGAGAAAAAGCCAGAGAGATAGGTGCAAAAGAAACACGTAGATCAATTCAAGACCCAGCCTATGCACCTGTAGTCTTTCCTGATGAGGAATTTGAACCCCATGGCTGGGCAGAAATCCTAGCAACAATGGATGTAGCCATCAATGAAGAGCAGTGGACACCTCACTGTGATGAGGATGGCTATGACATTTCAGTCTTTTCAATAGAGCCAATCATGGGAGATGCAGTTTTAGAAGAATGCGAACCTAGCCTTGATGCATTTGAGGATGCGAGTGACTCCGATCTAGAGTCAATCATCATGGACCCACCTTTTGCATCAGATGAAGAATACTTCTATGAAGTAGAATTTCAACCCCAGAGGCACGGAGAGCTTACAAATGAGGTGAGGTTAGCCACACAAGTAGCTACTAAGAGCGGAGGAAAGAAAAGAAAGAAGAAGGAAGTCACTCTGGAGGCAGAAGAATCCTTGTTTGAGGTCCCTGAAAACTTTAAAAAATATGAGATAGATGACAGAAGAGTCATGATCAGAATGCCTAAACGAGAGGCACAATCAGGAGAGGCCTATGATAACAAAGAAACCACAAAGAAAATTGTGGTAGCCATGGAAGAAGGAGAAGAGAGATGCACGTACATAGGCCATGACTTGACAGAAGAGGAAGAACAAGAGCTAATAGCCTTGCTAAGAGAATACAGAGATGTATTCGCTTGGAGTTACAAGGATTTGAAGGGGGTTGATCCAGACATATGCTCACACACTATCCCCATGACCTCAGATGCCAAACCCTCTAAGCAAAAGCCATATACATATAATGATAATTATGCTGCCAAGATCAAAGAGGAGATAGATCGACTGGTTGAAGCTGGATTTATCTATGAAATTGAGCACACTGAGTGGGTATCCCCCATTGTAGTGGTGCCCAAGAAAAACGGAAAGCTGCGTGTGTGCATTAACTTGAAGAAGGTTAATGCAGCCACAATTCGAGATAACTATCCGCTTCCTATCACAGAGCATCTCTTAGAAAGAGTAGCAGGCAAAGAAGTGTGTAGCTTCCTCGATGGATTTTCGGGCTACAATCAAGTAGCCATAGCTCCAGAAGATCAGCATAAGACAGTATTTGCCACTGAATGGGGCATTTTTGCCTTTAGAGTAATGCCATTTGGGCTTACCAATGCACCAGCTACCTTCCAAAGGCTGATGTGCCATGTGTTTAAAGAGTTCCTGAGGAAGAACTTAGAAGTCTATGTTGATGATCTTTGTGCTCATTCCAACATTAGGCAAACCCATATTCCCGAACTCAGACAAATCTTTGACAAATGTAGAGAATATCAAGTCTGCCTGAACCCAGAAAAGTGCGTCTTTATGGTCAGGCAAGGCAAGATTCTAGGACACGTAGTGTCAAAGAATGGCATATCCACTGATGAAGAGAAAGTGAGAGCCATAGCAGAGCTACCTAAGCCAAGGAATGTCAAGGAAGTACAAGCTTTCATGGGGCATTGTGGTTACTACCGCCGGTTCATTCACATGTATGCTGTCATTGCAAAGCCCATGTACGGACTTCTGACTAACTTTGAGTGGACTGATGAATGTGAGAATTCCTTCTAGGAGCTTAAACGAAGATTATGTTCAGCACCAATCTTGACCACACCAGATTGGAACAAGCCATTCCATGTTCATGTGGATGCATCCAATTACGCTATTGGATGTGTACTCGCACAACCTACTGGTGAAGGTAATATGGATCTCCCAATTGCCTATGCTAGTAGACAATTGAATGCAGCTGAACGAAATTACACCACTACTGAGAGAGAAGGCTTAGGCATGGTATATGCAGTTAAGAAATTTAGACATTATTTGCTTGCAAATAAGTTCAAATTTTTTACTGATCACCAAGCTCTACTGTACCTGGTAAACAAGCCATGTAATACAGGCAGATTAGTAAGATGGTTTCTCTTACTAATGGAGTATGACTTTGAGGTAGTAGTGAGAAAAGGCAGAACTCACCTAAGAGCAGATCATCTCTCAAGGCTCACATCAGGAGAAGCCCCACAAGGAGTGTCAGATGACTTACCTGATGCTTACTTGTTTAACTTGGAAGTGGTACCGCAGTGGGCTAAGCCATTAGTGCCAGTGTTAACCTACGAGCCTAACCACTCAGTAATGGCCACACATGATAGAGAGGTAGTAAAAGCCCAAAAATATCACATCATGGCAAGAAGTATGTACAAGCACACGGATCAAGGGATCTTGGCTTGTTGTGTGGAAGAGGACGAGCACGCGAAGTGGTTGCAATTAGCACATGTAGGTGCATTAGAGCAACACTACTCAAAACAACGAACCTTGCAAACATTGAGGAGACTTGGAGTGTACTGGCTAACTATGGAAGCAGAAGTCCATAGAATGTGCAAGGAATGCCCAATTTGTCGCACTAAGCCACCAGTGGAACATGCCACCCTTTATCGCGTGTCTCTAGTGCCAGATTGGAGCGAGCCACTAGTGGCGTTTCTGAGGACAAAAACATTCCCTCAAGATATGACCCTGACGAGACAAAGAAGTCTAGAACAAGAGGCCCTAGATTACTCACTCATTGGTGATAATCTATACAAGCGCGGAAAAGATGGTTACCTGAGACTATGTGTTCATGAGAATGAATATCTAAAGATCTTGGAAACTGCTCACCAGGGTGTAGCAGGAGGACACTTTGGTCCAGATAGGGTGATCAAAGCAATCCTATTTGCAGGATTTTGGTGGCCCACCCTTCACATGGACGCACATACCTATGTGAAGAGGTGTGAGATTTGTCAGCGAACCCAGTATCCTATACGCAAAGATGAGATGCCACTGAAGCCCATGATGGGCGGACGTGCATTCTCTAAGTGGGGAATAGACTTTGTAGGTCCTATCAATCCCCCAGCTAAGGGTTCCCATGCTGAGTATATCATCGTTGCCACGGACTATCTAACCAAGTGGGTAGAGGTAAAAGCCACAACGAAGAACGACGCTCAAACAACTGCTAAATTCTTGTTTGAGAATGTATTCACAAGATACGGGCTACCTATAGAGCTAGTTAGTGATAGAGGCACTCACTTCTTGAATGAAGTTATTGAAAATCTGCTCCAAGAATTCTTGGTAGTGCATAAGAAGTCTGCCCCCTATCACCCTCAAGCCAATGGGCAAGCCAAAAGCACCAATAAGATCCTATGCAATGTATTGACAAAATTAGTGAACAATAAACGCTCTGATTGGGACAAACAACTACACCATGCTGTTTGGGCATACCGAGTCGCCTACAAAACGGTACTCCAAGCCACCCCCTTTCAGATGGTATTTGGCCAAAACGCCGTGCTACCTTTGGACTTCTTAATACCTACATTGAAAGTAGCACAAGAGCACGAATGGACGGGTCATGAACTCTCCTCTAGACTTTTTGACCTTGAACGATTAGGAGAAACAAGACTGAGAGCAGCTGTAGGGATATATGCAGCTAAGAAGAGACAGAAGGCATACTTTGATGCCCATGTGAAGGATAAGGGCTTGAAAGCAGGAGATCTAGTTTTAGTCTACACATTGAAACAACACGCAAGGAAGCTAGAAAAGAGAGGCTACGGACCTATGATCATCAATAGGATCTCCACGAGTGGAGCAGTACAACTAGCCACTTTAGAGGGTGATGTTCTCCCAAACTATATTAGCGGATGCAGAGTCAAGTTGTATCAGGAACCCCTCACGGAGGAAATGCTAAGTCGACTCAATACTGCTAAGCAACGTAAAGAGGAGGAAAAATGAATTCGAGAAGAAGCACAGGCAGAGGCCTTAGAGCGCATCAGACGAATGAAGTTGAGGAGACAAGGGAGGGATCAGCCTATGATTGACACTCAAGAGCCTCCAGGCTATCACATGGCCATGTGTGAGGCTTCAGGTGAACGTACCCATAAGATAGTGGATCGACGACCTTTTGTGACCCTAGAAATAGGACAAAGAGACAGCACAACAAGCGTGAGAGCTTTAATTGATTCAGGAGCAGCCACAAGTGCAGTTCGGCTTTCTTATTGCCAGCAGCTGCAATTGGAGGTAAAACCCCTAGAAGCATATCTGATAGGATTAGGAGGTGTTGAAACCCCTTGCATGGGAGAGGTGGATCTTCCCCTCTACATACAAGAGGTCCTCATGCCAGCAAAAGTGCTAGTGTGTGAAGACGAGGATCTGACCGAACCTCTAGTCCTGGGCCAAGACTGGATCTACGATCACGCAGTCAACCTCAACCTAAGAAGTGGACTTCTTCAGGCCTAGGTAGGCCAAAGCCGTCTCACAGTTGAATTAGAAAATCAAGCACTCAAACCAATAGAACAGGCACCAACTCCTGGTCCCTCCAGGAATCCACATGAAGATAACAATGTTGTTCTTGTCCAAACTTCTATGGTGCAGAGGATTGTCAATCTTACTGAAGGTACAGGAGCCAATAAGGAGTTCCCAACTTATCCAAAGAAGATTCTAAACGGGCAGACCGAACATCACTCGACACGAAGGAGGCCGCTGATCAAGAGGCAGGAGCGCCAACCCGTGCAACACTGAGCACCTCGTGGCGTGAAGCAGATCTGGATACGCAAGGATGGAAAACCCACAACTCTAATAGCAGACTCTCGAGGAGACAACAAACAAGCCACACCATCACGGACACAAGTGAAGGAGTACCCTAGGAAACCTCCTAGGCACACCACATCTATTTGGGTCCCTAAGCGGTCAAGGAAGGCTAGCCCCAATGCTAGACACATATGGGTGCCCAAGGCCTGTTTACAAGCCCAAATAGCTCCAACTCTAGTTACTGGCATAATTCAACACTCTCAAGTCCTCTCGACTAACAACGCAGGAACTCTACCTAAATACCACTCTGACCCACACTCAATCACATCGAGGAATGTCTGGAAATGGGTACCCAAAAGGTCCCAAATACATCACACTCTCATCCAGAAATCTTCACCTGTCTTTAGTTCTAAGAGCTACGAATCCTCTATCAAAGTTTGGAGAATTAAACTGTGTATCAAACCCCCTGACCCAATTTTGTAAATCCGTCCACTCTAACACAGGAGCATTCTGAGCTCATTGCATAACCAAAGTATGCATCTAGGATGACACTGACCTCTAATCACCACTCACACCTATCACAAACACTTCACCACTAACCACTGACCTCCGGGATTGTCATGTTAGTATTGTAAAGGGAACACCATTACATCTTGTTTCCTATGCAACACTAATGTGCCTTTCTTCTTCCAGCAGATAAGCAACCTACTCTCATGGCAACAGCAGCAGGCACAAGCTCTCAGGCAGGCTCTGGTGCTCAAATCAATTGGGATGCCATGCCGGTGGAGGCGCCACCAACAGCTCGGCCTGAAGAGTTCGTGAACGTGCGGAGAATTCCTATTCCAGATCCACCAAATGGCCTAACCGAAAGAGTAAAAGGGCACCTCATTGGTTCAATGAAATGACAGGAGACTTGGGAGACGCAGATCATATATGGGAGTCCAAGATGGAGTGTGGAGGAGTGTGGTGGACCTTCCAGTTCTTTTCAAGAGAATTCGAAACCTTACAGAATGCAGCTCCACTTCAAGATATCTGGCAAAAAGCAAGATTAAAAACTTATTTTAGTGCAGCTCTGCCTAAACCCGATTTCCTCAGGTGCTACTACCTAATTGCCACACTGAAGCCGACAGGTGATAAAGATCATTCAGGCACATTCTGGGTGCCCTCCTTATCAAACCGGGAAGAAATGAGGAAGTTTGAATTGAATATTACCTTAATCAGGGAAGCCCTTCAAATGTATGGCACTCACGTACCGTCGGATCGCGACCCCTTGATACCAGACTCGATGAAGAGCAACAGAATCAAAAAGCTAAAGGAAATGTGTGCCCTCACCCCTAACATCGCCATACCTCTGCGAATGTGCCTACAACACTTCGCATTTCCAGCTCAAGACCGCTTCACCCAACCACACAAGAAAATATGGTATGGGTTATATCTAGCAGAGACTGGAAGCTTGCCCATTAAGATGCCTGTATGGATCTTGGACCAAGTGTATGAAGCAGGCAAGCGGGGTGTGAGGAAGCCTACTCTACACGGCTGCTGTGCGCTTACAAGGATTATCTATCGATGTCTTGCATATGACGTGCCGGTTGCCAGAGCCCTAAAATATTCACAGCTGGAGTTTTTCAAAGGACGGAAGTCAGGGAGCCAGCCTGCGAAACGAATGCGTGGATCACTCTCCCAGGTAATGATCCCTCACGAGGCCACGACCGAAGCTTCCCCCAGAGAAGAAGCCCAGGTCGCACCTTTCACGATCCATCTTCAAGGAGTTCAAGCAGGGGACGTGGTACAGCCCACCCCATCCGCCCCTCCACTACCTATTGAGGCCGAGTTTGCATCTATGGCCGCTTTAACTGAGGATCCCAATTTTGATTTTGAAAGATTCCTGCAGACGGCCCACTTATCTGATAGTGAAGATTTTCTTGACAATGCCGATCCGGGATCATCATTCCAAGGAGAACATCCACAGGGCGAGACAAGCAGGGTACATTTGGGAGAAGAGGCACCACATACTCATGGTCCTAGCACACAAAATCAGGAAGAAGAACGGGGGAATGAACCAGAGGAGAGTGAAGAGGAGGCCCCTGCTTACACAGCACAACTCAAGCGGCTATACAAGACAATCAAGCAGGTACAGAGAAGACATAAGATGACAGAAGAGGCGAACAGAGCCCTAGTGAACCAAATGCTGCAGGCCGAGAATGTAGACCCACATTTTGTTGAATCATTGAATCTGTTGGCGGACACATGTGGGATCGTGGAAGCAATGAGGACAATGGTCTATCGGGAGAACCCTACCTATGATCAACGAGGATTGATACACGACCCCGGCGAGGAAAAATGATTCAAATGGAAGTCTCTACTGCCTTGCCTACCACAATTTCAGAGGATGTTCACATGACTAGCCCAAGTCCCACTGATGAACAAGATGTAAATACACAGGTACCATCTCCACTGTCACCTTCCATTCAACCCTCAGCACCCTTCTCCACTAGTCTTTCTGAACAACCGATATCCACCCATCATGAAACCATTGTACACACCTCCGTTTTTACATCCTCCCCCTTACCCACATCCATCACTTCCGCCCAAATTTGTGAATCTCACACAGGACATCCTGCCACCGATCAAACCATAATAGGTTACCCTTCCTATCTCCCCGCCCTTGGACAACCACTTGCCACTAGCCAGACCTTATCCCATCCTTTTCCATTCACCCACACATTTCCCCTCTCCCAGACCCTATCCACCACTTCCCTTGTAACTGCCTTAGGCTCAACCCAAGTCACACAACCGTCATTCTGGACAAACCTTGTAAATATACTCCAACAGGTGGAGAATTATAATAAAAAGTCCCTTCCCCAACCCCACTCCCCCACATTCACTGCCACCACTAACACACCACCTACCGTTCCCGTATTCACAATTCACACTTCACACACTATCACATCCGACCCCATGGATATTTCACCATCCACAGGAGCACCCACTGCCACGTCTGTTCCACCATCATCACATCTCACTTCACTCATAGGCACATCATCCACTTTTCCCTTCCCCATTTCCCGACCCTTTGCATGTTCCACCTCTACCCATGCATCCACATCATTTAGTAATGCACTAGACACCATGGTTGAAGCGGCCACTCAGCTTAAGCAAGAGTATAAGCTATTAGAAGAAAATAACATAGAGCTGTGCAATCTCTCGGCTCAACTCCAGGCACGAGTCGATGCCTTGGAACTAGGTAATACAACACTACAACACCAGGTGACTGACCTCCAACAATCGAAGACAGAACTCGAAGCTAAGTATGCAGAGACAGGCAAAGCTATGGAGGAACAACTCAGAGAACAAATGGGCCGCAATGCGAGACTTCAACGCAACATGGCTCTACTACGTCGCCATCTAGCAGCGGCTCAAGAAGAGAACAGAAGGCTACAACAACAAAACCAGGAGAACCTAGAAGCGGCCATGGAAAACACCCCGGGAGCACCCATCGACCCTGCTAAATTCCAAGCCATCCCCTCAGAAAACATACAACGAATATTGGAAACCTATGCCAATCTCTTAGAAGCACATGATCAGCTTGCTGACCAAGTCAAAGACCTACAAAAATCCCAAGTGCCTGCACCACACCAACGAGAACCTAAAGAGATGGCCAACGCTGCAACCTCACCATAGCCGGAATTATCAGTAACCAATGAAGTACGAGAGCTACGTCAGCAGGTGGCCAAGTTAAAAATTAAATTATTACAATATGAACAAACCCCCTCCCCACCTAATCAGCCAAGTGAAGAGGAGACCATTGCCATTCCGGTGGAAGAAACATTCAAAGATAATTATGAGCCACAACCTCTTCCAGGTGGCAGGATCACTAAAGAGGGACAGGATACATATGAGGAACCCCCGTCAGCATGGATGAAGCAGGTAGAGGAGATGGGCCACACTCACGAAGAGCGGGTTGCAACCCAGATGCTATCCATGAAAACCATAGAAGAGACTATACTCAAGTCTGAATATTTCTCGAACTTGGCTCCTAGGCGGTTGATAACTAGCTCAGAGTTACAATATAAACCTTATTTTGTATTGTTGGCGGACTACAATGCTGAGATCAAACGCATAACCAACAAGTATCCCTCTTTCGCAACACAGTTCGAACCCGAGGACATCCCAGAGGCAGCCAAAAAAGGGGCCATATTCTAGCCCATATGGAGGCAAAAGTTACTGGAGACCTATCCGGAAATGTTACGAACATGGGATCATGCTCCCATGCATCTGAAATATAACCCATGCTTTGGACCGGTACAAAGAAGACGCTCCTGGAAAGCATTCGCCATCAAGGTTCAGAACAATGTGAATTGCAAACAGTGGCTGAACTACCCCAAAATCGCACCACCGACAGGCCCACCTACAACAGCGTACATGATGGCTACCATCCGATATTGGCTTCCACGCCTCCACTCCATGCCAGATGTAGCTGCACAGATGCTACTCAAGATATTTGATATGATGCAGGTTGTGCTCAAAACCTTCCGCAACGTATGTAACATTCAGCCGCCGATTCCCGGCTTCATCAATGGTAATTATGACCTCTTGTATGATATGAGCAGAACCCCAAGCATACGAGTTGCTTATGCATGGCACGCACGCATCAGATATCTCCCTGCCTGCTATAAGCAAACTTTCGACGACATGTTCACCACGGGATTTTGGGAAGCACATTCAGAGGTATTTGCACCATGACCAACCCACCTGCTGCAACTATTTGCGTGTGAGCAAACAATGCATTCAGAGCTCTACACTACGCCACAACCTAACATGCCTGGAGCCGTGAATTGGGATGCCCTCCAAAGCGATTTGGTCCGGGGACTACGTATAAAAGAACAAGAATTGGCAACCGACCTCCTGCAGAAGTACATCGATCAAACAGTGGAGCAGAGGTCTGTCAGAGGCGACAGACCCTAGGGGGGGGAGAGTGTTGACAGTATACGGGAAGAAGCAAGTACGGACACACATGCACATCAAGCACTAAGGCAACCCTTCATTTTTTTCAAAACCCTTACATCATTTTAAAGTGATTCTCATCACTAAAAACCCCTGTAAATACCATTTTCACCTTTTTGTAGCTCCATTTTGTACAAGCCGAGGAGTCCTCGAGCTTGAGGAGCCTTAGAAGTAGTTGCCTGCCAATTTTCATATTTTTTAGATCTCGTTTGAGCCCTCAAATAAACCGTGGAACCTAATTTTTAACTAGGTCGGACACTAGGTCTGGACAGGGCCAAAGCTAGGCAAAAACTATAAATAGAGCTAGAGAGCTCATTTTTGGGGTAGCTTCTTGTAGTTTTGAGCTTGTATGAGAACTTTGTTGCAATAGAAGTGATTCCATTGTCTTACTCTCTTTGTTCTTTCCGTGTGTGCGCGTGTGTGTGTATGTGTGTGCATGTTAGTGTGCTTCTCACTCACACATTTGTGCCTTCACCTGCTCGAGGTCTTCATACCATCCTCATGTCTTCCCGGATTGACATTAAAGGAGGTGCTACTCATCACTGAGCTACAGGAGGGCATGCATTCTCAAAGTGGGGAATAGATTTTGTGGGACCTATTAACCCCCCCTGCAAGGAATTCCCATGCCAAGTATATCATAGTTGCCACTGACTATCTTACTAAATGGGTAGAAGCCAAGGCCACAAGGAAAAATGATGCACGCGCCACTGCGAAGTTCTTGTGAGAATGTCTTCACAAGATATGGACTTCCTATTGAGCTTGTAAGTGATAGGGGTACTCATTTCTTAAATGAGGTTATTGAATATCTATTACAAGACTTTATGGTAGTACACAAGAAATCGGCACCGTATCATCCACAAGCTAACGGACAGGCTGAGTAAAACAGTACTTAATGCCACACCATTCTAGATGGTGTTTGGTCAAAATTTTTTGTTGCCTTTAGACTT
The DNA here is from genome assembly GCA_020310875.1 of Ceratopteris richardii. Classification (NCBI taxonomy): domain Eukaryota; kingdom Viridiplantae; phylum Streptophyta; class Polypodiopsida; order Polypodiales; family Pteridaceae; genus Ceratopteris; species Ceratopteris richardii. The sequence continues at coordinate 176,097,857 of CM035416.1, forward strand.
TTTGATGCCCACACTCAAAATCGCTCAGAAGCCTTAGTGGAAAGGTCATGAACTTGACTTAGAATGATTGGGAGAGACGAGACTGCGAGTAGCAGTAAAAATTTATGCTATTAAGAAGAGACAGAAAAGCCTACTTTGATGCTCATATCAAAGATAAAGGATTACGAGTAGGTGATTTGGTTCTAGTTTACACCTTGAATAATTACAGAACCTGGACTTCAATATGAAGTATAAGAACTTTGAAACAGAGCATCAGAAGCAACAACAAACTCTTGAAGCTCAAGTACAGGAATGTGTCAAAGAAGTCGAATCGTAGTTAGATGTTTATTTGATGTGCAATGCTCAACTATCGTGAAATATGGTGCTCCTTCGACGGCATCTCAACGTAGCTGTTGGCACACAAAGCAACAGAGGAATCATGCACAATACGGCAACAAGGCCAGATCATTTTTTCCCTTAGATTATGTACAACTCAAGTGATTTTAATCACTACACAAACATTGTAAATCCCGTTTTTGGTAGATTAGACTCCATTTTGTGCAAGCCGAGGAGTCCTCGAGCTTGAGGAGTATTAGAAGTACCATTGTACCAATTTTCATAATTTTTAGACTTCGTTTGAGCCCTCAAATAAGCCCTGGAACCTAATTTTTAACTAGGCCGGACACTAGGTCTGGACAGGGCCAAAGCTAGTCAAAAACTATAAAAAGAGCTAGAGAGCTCATTTTTGGGATTGGATTGTAATTGAAACAAACTTGTAAGAGCGTTTGAAAGTAATCTAAAGAACTCCATTGATTCTCCCTCTTTGTCTTGCCGTGTGTGCGCGTGTGTGTGTATGTGTGTGCATGCTTGTGTGCTTCTCACTCACGCACTTGTGCCGCCACTTGCTCGAGGTCTTCATACCATCCTCACGTCTTCCCGGATTGACATTAAAGGAGGTGCTACTCATTACTGAGCTACACTAAATTTTGGCGCCGTTGCCGGGGATCGAGCTTTGAGGACGAGCGTGTGATGGTAAGACGTAGAGTTGACGCGTTGGAGTTGTAGGTATTTTCTTCACTCTCATCGATTTTCTTTTACTTTCTTCACCATCATCATCATCACCATCTCCCACGTCCATCTCCATCATCGCGAAAATTTCAGTTTTTTTGACTATATCCCCACCTCCACCTGAGAGCGAGAGAGCGAACTTGCATGTGCTGTTTTTGCATGTTTTCTAAGCTATTTTGCAGGTTTTTTGCTGTACCATCATCCCCAGCAGTGTGCGCAGGTACGACAGGCTCTGCACAGGTCCCGGGACGACAGCCTCTGTCTATCGCGACAGACAGAAAATCTTAACATTTTGTGAATGCATGTTTAGCATTGTAACCTACACCTTGAGGGCATTCTAGATCACTAGAAGTTTTTCAAAAATTTGCGTTTTTTCTGTCTATCGCGACAGACACCGTCTATCGCGACAGACACTGTCTATCGCGACAGACACCGTCTATCGCGACAGACAGAGACCCACGACAGATAGAGTCTATCGCGACAGACACCGTCTATCGCGACAGACAGAATTTCACGACAGATAGCGTCTATCGCGACAGACACCGTCTATCGCGACAGATACCGTCTATCGCGACAGACAGAATTTCACGACAGATAGCGTCTATCGCGACAGACACCGTCTATCGCGACAGACAGAAATCCGCGACAGACACCGTCTATCGCGACAGACAGAAATCCGCGACAGATACTGTCTATCGCGACAGACACCGTCTATCGCGACAGACAGAAATCCACGATAGACACTGTCTATCGCGACAGACACCGTCTATCGCGACAGACAGCCCCCACGATAGATTGTGTCTATCGCGACAGACACCGTCTATCGCGATAGACAGGCATTTTCGGCAAAAAATTAAGGAGTGAATTTTTGGAAATTTAGGCTAAATTTTGGGCATATTTGCACTTTCATGTACTCATCTACTTACGAAGGCCTTAGAAAATGCATTAAAACCCCCGAAAGGTTCTGTTTGTCTAGTTAACCCCCTAAACCCTGAACGGTCATAACTTTTTCATACGAAATCCATTTTCTGAGCTCTAGGGCTTGTCGGAAAGCTCGTGACATATACTACACGCCCTCAACTGTTTTTTATGAGAATAACGAGTTGATTTTCAGATAGGATCTTTGGAAGTTGACCCACAGAGGGGTAGAAACACCAAGGGAGCTCTAGAGGAAATTTCTAGCAATACATAAGGGGGAACAAAGTGTCTGAAATAATTTGTCTGTCAATTGAAAGGTCTACTTGGAGCTAATCTTGGGATTTATGCAGGCCTATTGAGAAGCAACTGAGAGTATCCAAGCAACGATGTGGCACACGCTTGAGAATCAACTTCTCGAGCACTAAAGAGCAAGGTTCGGCAAGAAAGGTCGGAATATTCTCAACTCCTCTTCGTCAATTCCTAGCTTAGGCTAAGAGCGATTAGAAGTAGGAGCAAGTCAGGGCGACGATAGGCCACTATCAAGTTGAAGACTACCTAAAAACTCAAGTTCAAGCTAAAAACTTAATCTCTGTACTGTCGACAACATAAAGGAAAGAACCTAACGTGGAACGATCAACCTGAAAGTACGAAGAACATTCAAGTATTCCGGGCGACGTAATAGCAGACAAGACTTTAAACACGAGAAATAACTAAAAAGAATCAAGTGACTGGTACCAATTGATCGACAACGAGGTTGTACTCTGGGCAAAGAATTGGGCTACTTAGATAGACATATGAACCTTAGATCAGGACGACACCTAGTAAGAGAGAGACAAAGCCTTAGATCTTCAGAGGCTAGTGTCAACCACACTGCTAGGTCCTGGGCCCAGCAGTTGAGCCACCAATCGAACTACCCTAGCTCTGAGACCAGTGAGTCAGAGATGTCTCAAGGCATGGACAGACCTACGGGAAGTTCAGGAGTGCCTTACTTATACAGGGTGGAAGGTCCTTACAAAACGCAGTTGGAATACCTTAGGACCAACCGATTAGGTGCGAGCATCTATGAGGACGGCCTAGGAAGATCAGTGATCCAGATTAAAAACCCTGACCAATCCATAGGACTAGAGCACCCAGCTGTCAAGTTTGAAAACGGTGCATACCTGGACAAGGAAGGAACCATATATGTAGTCACCAGTCATCCAGATAGGACAGATGAATTTGGAAATGTAATTTCAGAAACGGACTTAGGTGACTTGGAACAAGGAAACATGGGAGTGGAACCTAGAACCCCTCGAGGTAAATCAGTTCTCACTAGGATTATCACGCCTGAGTGGGTCCCCCAAGATAACAAGTGCATAGATTTGCTTCTCAATCGAGAAACGGACGAAGCCTTTTAGAGATATAAACCGGATCACCCAACTGATATAGGAACAATCATGATCTATGAGTTTAAGGATCCAGATAGCCCAGGTAGAGTGACCTATTTAGACCCCACTTCGGAGAGGATCTTTGTGGTGACAGAAAATGATAGGCATGCTTACACTTGGAAGGGCGAATTCATTTTCCCCCAACCAAGATCAAATGTATCCTATGGTCACCCAGGGGTTGGAACTTCCCAAGCTCATGGTACGCAAAGAGACAGAAGTAGAGAGAGACCAGAAGTAAGTTTTGCCAACCCAGTGGGCAGAGAAAGAACGAGAACGGAGACGAATAGGGTAGAACCTGAGATGCTTAGAGCCCACAGGAACTGTTGAGCCCATAAATGTCATGTTGGTCAAAGTCAACTGCAGTCAAAGTCAATAGGTCAAAGTCAACAAGGTCAAGGTCAAAGTCAACAGGTGCAAAGTCAAAGTGCGTAAGTGCAGGTGTCAAAGTGCACAGGTAGTGCACAATGAATTGTCCACAAAGGGTAAATTGGAGAAAATAGGTTGCAGGTTGCAGAGGTAGTTTCTCTAATTTCCCTAAGGTTCAAAGTGTGTTTTAAAGTGTTTTGGAAGGTTCAGGTGAACCCCCCTTATGTGCAAAAGTGAAGAATTAAAAGGAAATGTGAAGGCATGTGAAGCGGCAAAGTGTACGCACAGGTGAAAGTATGGCCCCCATTAAAATTTTTGGTTTTAGACTAAAGTCACTACAGGACAAAACAGTGAGTAGTTGGCTGCCACTTGTGAGAGCAATCTTGGGACATCAAAGTGAGCACCAAGATTCACTTGCAGTTAGGAGCGTACGTGATCGGCACACTCAAATCAAGGAAGAGCCATTCTTGGACCAAGGTTAGAGTAAGCAAGAGAGCATAGGCTAAGTGGAGCAAGAGAGAGAAGTGCAAGAGTCACCAGAGTACGTCGCACAGAAGTGGAAGTGCAAGGTGCATAGAGAGTGACCAAGGATTTTGGTGCAGAGAAGTGCTAAGCTATAGTTCCCCCAAGTATCTCAAGGTCCTTTGGCAGTGTACGCTTGCCGACAGCAGGTATTCACTCCTCCCCCTTTGTGGAAGCTTGGTGCAAGGTGTGCACAAGGAGAAGCTTGAAGCAGGTGGAGGTCTGTTGCAGAGGAGGTCGGCAGCAAGAGGACATTGGGATATTGGATATTTTGTAATTGGGCACTCTGTGGGATTGTGCACAGAGGTATTGGTGTATCTTGTATTTCAAACATTGTACTTTTCTTATTGTAATCAAACGGCAGAAACTTCCAAGGTGTATTTTCTCTTTTGGTCTTTTCATTTTCTCCTACAAACCCTCAAACTCCTTCTTGTCAAAGAATCCCCCAACAGGAACCAAAGAAATGTAGATGGATTCCCTCTACCGAGGCCTAGAGAGCACACAAGAACTTTGAGACCCACCCAGCTAGTTAAGTCCATGAAGAATTACTTTGACGGCACAGGAGATCCCTATGATCATGTGGCGGAGTTCAAGCAAGTCTTGAGAGCTGAACAAGTTGAGGATCTATTCACGCAGTACAATGCCTTCGGTCTAACCCTGAGGAATACGGCACTTACATGGTTTCAGCCATTGGATGAGCGCCAGTTCAGGAGCATAGACCAACTCCTAGAAGCATTTATTATTGAGTTCTCCAAGAGTGGCATAAGACACAACACCTCCTCACTGATTCACAGCTTCAAGCAAACCCCTCAAGAGACTGTGAGACTTGCAGGAAGAAGATTTAGACAATATCTTGAAAGGTGCCCTAGTTCGGAGCTACCCACATCTGCTAAACAAGTAGCCTTATTCCTTGATGGACTGCTGAGTCCAAAATTGAGATCCTACGTGTATCTGAAAGACCCTAGGACTATAGAAGAGTGTGTACGTATATGCATTGACATTGAAGATAACCTAGGAGAAGAGCTAGAGCTGTCCAAAATTTACAAAGATTCAGACAGTGCATCTAGTCACTCTTCCACGCAATCCACATCAATTGAGGAACTCGCTGAGAAAGTGGCCCAGAAATTAGGAGTAACTAGCAAACAAATCCCAAGGTTTGCCCCAGTGAAAAGATGCTATACATGCGGTGGTGACCATATGGCGAACGTCTGTCCCATTATGGCTCAACCCCAAGTAAACCCTAGTAGCCAGTACTGCACCATAGAACGGAGATACACCAACCACACCGCACAAGATTGCCCATACAACAAGCAGGCGGTTAGGCAACCCTACCCTCAGCCCTACCAACAAGGCAGATACCAGAACCAGTACCCTCCACAACCATATGGCAGGCCACAACAAAATTTCCAACCTCAATATCAAAACCAACAAAGGCCTCAGCCTGTGCTAGCACAACAACCCCCAGCCCCAGCTAATGTGATTCCGGTAAAGTATACTGCTGCAGAAGAGAACCTGAATAGAGCTATAGTCCCAGTAACACCCTTGATCTCTGAAAATGACCCAAGTGATCATAGCTTTGATTCTACCCATGTTGATAGCCCCCAGGCCTACTACATGCAGTCTCCTGAGCATGGTGAGTCCTATTATAGCGAAGAGACAAGCGAACCTAGTTGGGAGTCAGACTACACGAACGTCATGTATGCAAATCCCAATCCTAGGCCTCAATCTAGGCAAGTCAGACCTCCATTCCCAAGAGGACCGTGCTACAGATGCCAAGGTGATCACCTCATTCGTGATTGTCCCTTGCCTCCACCTACACAACCCCAGTCCGTGACTATCCAAGGCTTTTGCCAAGACTGTGGAAAAGAGCATCTCTTACGAGATTGCCCAAAGAACCCCAATAGCATGCCAAAAATCACCCCTATCAACGTTGTTGGGTTAGTGGTAGACTCCTCAGGAAGTGTCACTTCCACTGCACCAGTACAGGTAGTCACTCGAGCTCAAGCTTTGCAGCAAAACCAAGGGGTAGGCCAGGAAAAGAGCCCAGATGCTAGCGATACTGAGAGCCAAAATAAAAAGAGAACGAGAGCTTGGAGAGATAGCCGCGAACGCATGAAAAGGCAATGGGCAAAGAAGATGAGTGAACTTGAGGAAAGTCTACGAGAAACCAAGGCTAAAATCATAGAGATCACATCTCAACCGCACTCTCACACATTCCCACAGCTACCATCCCCATCACCCTCCATCCCTTCACCCTCTAAGACAGCCCACGCAACCCACCCACCACCCCAAACAGGATCGGTATTAGCTGATCCCACTCCCGAAGACATAGACATGATGCTTAAAGCATATCAGGCCAGAATCCAAGAAGGGCCAAACGTCACGGATCATGACAAGTGCTATCCTAGAGCTGACCTAGAGATAGAAAGAACCAAACTGTGCGCGAAAATGGTCGCATTGGCTCAGACCATGTTTGAAGCCAGTCGCCTTTTCAATTACTCGGGCTCAGCCAAAACGCAATTACATTTGGATGGATTCCTAGAGAAGTTAGAGAGGATAATTGCAAGATCTGACAAGGAAGAAAAAAATCAAGACCAAGAAAAAGCAAGCAAAAACAGGAATCATTCCCAATCAGAAGTGTATGTGGCCAATGCCCCTAAACCGGACAACTTCCCATCCTTAGAAAGAATAGAGAGGCCAATAGCACAGCCAGAAAAGGAACCTACCCCTCAAAGAAAGGAAAGGGCAAGAGAACGGATAAGCCAGCCTCTTCAGGAAGCCCGTGGGCCTCCTCAAGAAGCTTATCTTCCCCCCCAAAAGGCAGATGAGCCTCCCCCGAAAGCTTATGTACCTCCACAGGTGACCCACATTCCTTCTCTGGGAGCATATGAGCCTGCTCGGAAGAGTAATAGAATAAGTAATCCTCTCCAAGAAGCTTGTGCTCCAGCCATCTGTGGGAACGAGGAGAGAGCCACGATAGAATAAGCCCTCCTTCCCAGGTTGCTTACGTGCCTAATTCTACGGAGCCAGACACTTCTTCTTCTATGAATCGGTTTGCACCAGACTTCCTACGAGAGATTCAAGAAGACAAATGGGATAACGAAAGCGAGGTCGCCCCTCCTTTTGAACTTGTGGACGATGCACACGACCAATTCCCACAAGACATCCCATCTATTTACGGGGAGCATGAGAGTGTTCAGTCTCACGAGAGATTAGACTTCGAGTCTAATTCCATACAAGAGCTACCCCACTTCACAGGCCCATGGGAAGCAAAGTCCACATGTATGAGAGCACCCACAGTCATGGTAAGGAACGACGACTCAGTCATACCTAGGAACACAGAGGTAGTGAAAAACACTAACGTGCAGTGTAATCTCAAGTTAGAAGAGCTACTCAAGGTTAGACCTGAATTATGGAAACATGTAGCCAAACAAGTACCAGAGATAGCCAAACCTCGTTCCCAGGTAGGATCCCATAGGACAGTGCCAGAAATTCCCTTGGATAAGATAGGAGATATGTGTGAAGGTGAAGAAGGGAACACCTATCTTCCCATTACCTACCAAGAGTACACCACCAAGGCAATTTTAGACTCAGGTGCAGGAGTTGCAATTGCCACCACTTCCCTTTGGAAGCGTTGGGGCAAGCCGGCACTCAGGCCAACGAGGATGAAATTGCAAATGGCCGATGGTCATATTGAGAAACCCTTAGGATTGCTAGAAGGAATAACTCTCACCACTTGTGGTGTTGAGTTCGAGCATAGTTTTGCTATATGTGACTTCAGCAAAAATCATGCCTATGAGATGATTTTAGGAAGACCATTCATGCGACAGTTGCAAGTGGTACAGGATTGGGGAACCAATTCTTTGTACCTGCAGCATTTAGGTGTTACAACCAAAGTCAATCTCAAGGATTATTCTCATAGAGATGTCCCTCCTATCCAATGGAATCCCATCCATAGAGCCAAAGAGGATACAGAATCGGTGCATTCCATTGGGTCGGGATCCTCATGGATGCATGAAGATACTCACTTATGGATGTGCAAGGTAGCAGTAGAAGAAGAGAAGAGGGAGAAAGCCAGAGAGGTAGGTGCGAACGAAACTCATAGACCCATTCAAGACCCAGCCTATGCACCTATAGTCTTTCCAGATGAGGAGTTTGAACCCCATGGTTGGGCAGAAATCTTAGCAACAATGGACGTAGCCATCAATGAAGAACAATGGACACCTCACTGTGATGAGGATGGCTATGACATTTCAGTCTTCTCCATAGAGCCAATCATGGGAGAGGCAGTTTTAGAAGAATGCGAACCTAGCCCTGATGCATTTGAGGATGCAAGTGACTCCGATCTAGAGTCAATCATTATGGACCCACCATTTGCATCAGATGAAGAATATTTCCATGAAGTAGAATTTCAACCCCAGAGGCATGGAGAGGTTACAAATGATGTAAGATTAGCAACACATATGACCCCGAAGGAAGAAGGAAAGAAACGAAAGAAGAAAGAAGTCTCACCAGAGGAGGAAGAATCTTTGTTTGAGGTCCCAGAAAATTTTAAGAAGTATGAGATAGATGACAGGAGAGTCATGATAAGAATGCCTAAACGAGAAGCACAATCAGGAGAGGCCTATGATAACAAAGAAACCACCAAGAAAATAGTAGTGGCCATAGAAGAAGGAGAGGAGAGATGCACGTATATAGGCCATGACCTGACAGAAGAAGAAGAGCATGAATTGATTGCCTTGCTAAGAGAATACAGAGATGTATTCGCTTGGAGTTACAAGGATTTGAAAGGGGTTGACCCGGACATATGCTCACACACTATTCCCATGACCTCAGATGCTAAACCCTCTAAGCAAAAGCCTTATACATATAATGATAATTACGCCGCTAAGATCAAAGAAGAGATAGATAGACTGGTTGAAGCTGGATTTATCTATGAAATTGAGCACACTGAATGGGTATCCCCCATCGTAGTGGTGCCCAAGAAGAATGGCAAACTGCGTGTGTGCATTAACTTGAAAAAGGTTAATGCCGCCACAATTCGAGATAACTATCCGCTTCCCATCACAAAGCATCTCTTAGAAAGAGTGGCAGGCAAGGAAGTGTACAGCTTCCTTGATGGATTTTCGGGCTACAATCAAGTAGCCATAGCTCCAGAGGATCAGCATAAGACAGCCTTTGCCACAGAATGGGGCATTTTTGCTTTTAGAGTAATGCCATTTGGGCTTACCAATGCACCAGCTACCTTCCAGAGGCTGATGTGCCATGTGTTTAAGGAGTTCCTGAGGAAGAGTTTAGAAGTCTATGTTGATGATCTTTGTGCTCATTCCAACATTAGGCAAACCCATATTCCTGAACTCAGACAAATCTTTGACAAATGTAGAGAATACCAAGTCTGCCTGAACCCAGAAAAGTGCGTTTTTATGGTAAGGCAAGGTAAGATTCTAGGACACATAGTGTCAAAGAATGGCATATCTACTGACGAAGAGAAAGTGAGAGCCATAGCAGAGCTACCTAGGCCAAAGAAGGTCAAGGAAGTACAAGCTTTCATGGGGCATTGTGGTTATTATCGACGATTTATACACATGTATGCTGTCATTGCAAAGCCCATGTACGGACTTCTGACAAACTTTGAGTGGACGGATGAATGTGAGAATTCCTTCCAAGAGCTTAAACGAAGATTATGTTCAGCACCAATCTTGACCACACCAGATTGGAATAAGCCATTCCATGTTCATGTGGATGCATCCAATTATGCCATTGGATGTGTGCTTGCACAACCTACTGGTGAAGGTAATATGGATCTTCCAATTGCCTATGCCAGTAGACAATTGAATGCGGCTGAACGGAATTACACCACTACAGAGAGAGAAGGCTTAGGCATGGTATATGCAGTTAAGAAATTTAGACACTATTTGCTTGCAAATAAGTTTAAATTTTTTACTGATCATCAGGCATTATTATATCTTGTAAACAAGCCATGCAATACAGGAAGATTAGTGAGATGGTTTCTCTTGCTAATGGAATATGACTTTGAGGTTGTGGTAAGAAAAGGTAGGACTCATTTGAGAGCAGATCACCTCTCTAGACTCACATCGGGAGAAGCCCCACAAGGAGTGTCAGATGACCTTCCTGATGCTTACTTGTTTAATTTGGAAGTTATACCGCAGTGGGCTAAGCCATTGGTACCAGTATTGACATACGGGCCTAACCATCCAGTGGTAAACACACGGAATAGAGAGGTTGTAAAAGCCCAAAAATACCACATCATGGCAGGAAGCATGTACAAGCACACAGATCAAGGGATCTTGGCTTGTTGCGTAGAAGAGGATGAGTACGCTAAATGGTTGCAATTAGCACATGTAGGTGCGTTAGAGCAACACCATTCAAAGCAACGAACTTTACAGACTCTACAGAGATTCGGAGTGCATTGGCCAACTATGGAAGCGGATGTCCAAAAGTTGTGCAAGGAATGCCCAATCTGTTGCACTAAACCACCTGTGGAACATGCCACTCTCTATCAAGTATCCATTGTGCCAGATTGGAGTGAACCTCTAGTATCATTCTTGAGGACAAATACATTCCCTCCAGACATGACTCTAGCTAGAAAAAGGAGTTTGGAACAAGAAGCCCAGGATTATTCACTCGTTGGTGATAATCTATACAAGCGCGGTAAGGATGGTTACCTGAGACTGTGTGTCCATGAAAGTGAGTATCTTAAGATCTTAGAAACTGCTCACCAAGGTGTAGCAGGAGGACATTTTGGACCGGATCGGGTGATCAAGGCAATCCTATTTGCGGGCTTTTGGTGGCCTACCCTTCACATGGATGCACATACCTATGTGAAACGGTGTGATGTCTGTCAAAGAACTCAGTGTCCCATACGCAAAGATGAGATGCCACTGAAACCTATGATGGGTGGACGTGCATTCTCTAAGTGGGGAATAGACTTCGTAGGTCCTATTAACCCCCCAGCTAAGGGTTCTCATGCGGAATACATCATTGTGGCAACAGATTATCTCACCAAGTGGGTAGAGGTAAAAGCTACAACCAAGAACGATGCTCAAACAACTGCCAAATTCTTGTTTGAGAATGTATTCACAAGATACGGGCTACCTATAGAGCTTGTAAGTGATAGAGGCACTCATTTCTTGAACGAAGTGATTGAAAACCTACTCCAAGAATTCTTGGTAATACACAAGAAGTCTGCCCCTTATCACCCTCAAGCTAATGGACAAGCTGAGAGCACTAATAAGATTTTATGCAATGTACTGACGAAATTAGTGAACACTAAACGCTCTGACTGGGACAAACAGCTACACCATGCTATTTGGGCATACCGAGTTGCCTACAAAACGGTACTCCAAGCCACCCCCTTTCAGATGGTATTCGGTCAAAACGCTGTGCTACCCTTGGATTTCCTGATCCCTACATTGAAAGTAGCACAAGAGCATGAATGGACAGGTCATGAGCTCTCCTCTAGGATCTTTGACCTTGAACGATTAGGGGAAACAAGACTGAGAGCCGCTGCAGGAATATATGCAGCCAAGAAGAGACAGAAGGCATATTTTGATGCCCACGTGAAGGATAAAGGCTTGAGGGCAGGAGATCTAGTCTTAGTCTATACACTAAAACAACACGCGAGGAAGCTAGAAAAGAGAGGCTACGGACCTATGATCATCAATAGGATCTCCACGAGCGGAGCAGTACAATTGGCCACATTAGAGGGCGATGTTCTCCCAAATTATATTAGCGGTTGCAGAGTCAAGTTGTATCAGGAACCCCTCACGGAGGAAATGCTCAGCCGACTCAACACTGCTAAGAAACGCAAAGAGGAAGAAAAGAGAATTAGAGAAGAGGCTCAAGCAGAAGCTTTAGAACGCATCCGAAGGATGAAGTTACGAAGACAAGGCCGAGATCAAACCAGAACAGTTGACCATGCAGATCAAGGATATCCCATGGCCATGTGTGAAGTTGCAGGAACAAGCTCGAATAGAATAATTGATAGACGTCCTTTCATAACCATAGATATAGGACAAGGAAAGAGTGCAAGAACCGTAAGAGCCTTGATTGACTCAGGTGCTGCCACTAGCGCTGTTAAGTTGTCTTACTGTCAAGAGTTACACTTAACTGTCCATCCTGTGGAAGCATATCTCATAGGATTGGGAGGCGTGGAAACCCCTTGCATGGGCGAGGTGGAACTTCCCCTCTACATTCACGATGAGGCAATGACCGTTAAAGTACTAGTGTGTCAAGATGAGGATCTCACTGAACCTCTCGTCTTGGGTCAGGATTGGATCTATGACCAAGCAGTTAATCTAAACCTAAGAAGTGGACTTCTCCAGGTTTGGGTCAATCATAGTCGAGTTACAGTAGAATTAGACAATGGAGCACTCAAGGAACTAGGAAAGGCACAGACTCCTGGTCCTTCCAGGGGTACACATGAAGATGACCATACTGTTCTTGTTCAAAACCCTGTGTTGCAGAGGAATGACATTTGCAAAAAAGGAGTCAGGGATGCAACGGATCTCCCTTCTTTTCCAAAGGCCAGAAGGAGGCAGCAACCAAAGGCGGATCACAAGCAGAAGAAGCAGAGTACTACTTATGTCCGAGATCAAAAATATCTGCGCAGCGGAATGTCTCAGCAAATAAACCAGGTATGGGTGCGGAAAGGCGAACGACCGGGTGCACCACCGTCAACTACGCGGGCAAAGCCTCTTATTAGTAACCAACAACACGACACTAATAAGGAGTCTTTCAAAAATTCTTCTGCTAAAGTAAAATCTATTTGGGTGCCCAAGAAGTCGATGAAGGCAAGCCCACAATCTAGACAAATTTGGGTGCCTAAGGCTTGCTTGAGGGCACAAGTAGTTAAGCCAAGGCCGCAACCTATGCAGCATAACCCATCTACGAGTACCACCAGAATTCCCTCGTGCTCAACACTTAGGAACACACAAAGACCCATGAGTATGCATGTAATCACTTATAAGTGGGTCCCTAAAAGGCCCCATTCCCAAACAGCGACACCGACACAGCTCTCTGGAGTCTCTACGAAACCGAAAGCAAAGCCCATCCACTGCATTTGGCAGTCTAAGATCTGTAATAAACCCCCCGACCCCGATTTGTAAATTCACCCCACTTACTAACGGCATTAGTCTCCTAGGAATACACAAATGTTAACTACACTCACTGTCTTCGTGCACTTACTAACCACTAACTCACCATCTACCTCGTGTTAATGTTGTAACGGGGACAACAACGGATTTATTCTGTCCATTACGATGTTAACACATGATTCTATATTCTCACAGAATCAGAAGGCAAGAAGAAAAATGGCAGAAGCGACAGGTTCGGGCTCACAAGTAGGGATACTTACTGCAGGAATTGATGTGGATAGCCTACCCGTGGATGTGCCCCCGACTGAACGACCAGTGGAGATGCAACACCTCCAGCAACTCCCGGTGCCAGACCCACCTACAGGAATCACGGAAAGAGTTCATGCGAATTCTCATTGGTTCAATGGCATGCCCGGTCCATTAGGTGAGGCCAAGTATATCTGGGAGTCTAAATGCGAGTATGACAGATCATGGGTGAGATTCCAATTTTTCTCCAAAGAGTTCGAGACTTTACAGAACACCGAAGATCTCCAGATCATATGGCAACGAGCAGGGTTAGCGGAATATTTTGAAGCCCCACTACCTAAACCCGACCTCCTCCGATGTTACTATTTGGTCTCCACATTACAAGCTCATGAAGATAAGGACCAACCCGGATCATTTGTTCTCCCCTCATTGCTGGGCAACAACGAGTTGAAGAGGTTTGAACTTACTGTGGAGCTGGTGAGTGATGCTTTAAATATGCATGGCACGCATGTACCCTCAGAAAAGGATGCTCTCGTTCCCACCAACATGAAGGACAGGAAACTAGTGAAGCTGAAAGACATGGCAGCACTCACCCCAAATGTGTCCATCCCTCTCCAAATGTGCATGCAACACTTCGCCTTCCCCGGTCAAGACCGATTCACGCAACCACACAAGAAGATCTGGTTTGCTCTCTACTTGGCGGAAGCAGGTGCGTTACCTATTAAGCTACCAGTGTGGATTATAGATCAGTTGTATGAAGCAAACAAAAGGGCATCTAGGAAATTAGTGGTGAACGGATGCTGTGCACTCACACGCATCATTTATCGATGCTTGGCATATGATGTCCCCATTGAGCGTGCCTTAACTTGGGCACAATTACAAATGTTTAAAAGGCTCAAGACATCCACACATCAGTCCAAGCGCATGAGGGGCGCGATCCCTTGTGTCCAGACAAGGGAAGTCCTGACTACTCCTGAGGCATCACCATTAAGAGAGGGCACGGTACCTCCCTTTACCATTAGGATACCCAGGTCGGAATCCGACACTACGACACAACCTACCCCATCGGCTCCTCCTGTCACACCTGAATTCGAATTTGCTACCACTGGAGAGGCTGAAGGACTGGACCCCCAGGATTTCGAAGCATTCCTACAAAGCACACAATTCTCTGATGTGGAGTTTTACTCAGAGGCAGAGGAGCAGGGCACATCCTCACGAAGAAGAAGAAAGTCTACAGACGGTAGACATGTCCATTGGAGTGACACTCAGGAAAGTCAACAACACGGACACCCGGAAGAAGAAGAAGCGTATGAAGAAGAGACCACTGAAGCCCCAGCATATACAGCAGAACTCCGAAGGCTGTATCAGATTATGGAAAGAGTACGATCGCAGCAATTACTCACTGAACAGAGCAGCAGAGTACTTATGACTCAGTTGTTGGAAGAAGCGAGAGTTGACTCAGAGTACAGGGAAGGTCTCTTATTGATGGCAGAAACATATGGAGTTGTAGAAGCTGTGCGCACTGCCATTCAGAGGCCTTCAGTTCAATATGACCCACGAAGGTTCCAGACACGACCTCGCTCAGGTAAAAATATACAAATTCCCGTTACAGTTGCAGAAGAGCTGACTACTACACCTGAAACTATCAGAACAACCTCCCAGACAGCTAGCCAACAGCACCCAGCCACCCATGAGGAGTCCACCGAACCACTACCATCCACTTCCCCACCATCACCTCCTAGAAGAGAAACAGTGGAAACCACATCGACTGCTCAACCCACCGACCCCACCTTCACCTTCCGTACTCCTATCTCCAGTGCCACCCTATTCTCTACCACTGATAACCCGGTCTTTGACGCAAACCCCATCACTACACCACCCACCGAAACCATTCCCGAGCCTGCCCTAGGACAACCATCCCCAATGCCTTCAGCCACAGGTCATCCTGACCCCAGATCCACATTCATGGGCTTCCCTACTACCACGCAACCCTTTCCACCCTTCTCAAATTTACGACCCCAACCCCCGATATCCCTTTCCCCATTTCTACAATCCCTCCAGGACATCTTTGCTAGGGCTTTTCAACCAGGCCCTCAACCATTCCCTGTCTTTTCAGCTCCCCACCCCACTTCACATCTATTCACCACTTCCACACACACACCACCTACCATACCAGTGTATATGGCAGGCCCCACACTAACACCCACTCCTGAAGGGATGGACATTTCACCACCCACGGCACCTCCACCCACGGTTTCACCCCCTCCCATTCCCCCTCCACCAATTTCACCCACACACACAACTTTCGTAGACACATCATTCACTGTCTCCCTTCCCCAATTCCCTTCCCATGCATCTTCCACGGTAAACACCCCCCACTCATCAATAGGTAATGCATTGGACACCATGTTGGCTTGTATATCAAATTTAAGAACAGATTACATTCAGCTCCAGCAACAAAACGCACGCCTGCAAGAGCACTCAGCGACACTACAGCTCCGCCTTGCGGTACTAGAAGAGGAGAACGCTCGCCTCCACACACAGTTCCAAACCCTCCAAGACGCCCACAATATATTGGAGGTACAGCTACAAAACGTAGATCAGGAAGCAGTGCAGGTGGTAGAAGGTCACCTACGAACACAGCTGGAACGAAACTCAAAACTTCAGCGGAATATGGCGCTACTTAAACGCCATCTTGCGGCTGCTCAGGAAGAGAACAGACGTCTGCAAATACAAAATCAAGAGAACCTGGAGGCAGCTATTGAGAGCACACCGGGGGCACCCATCAGCCCATCCAAGTTTCAAGCAGTGACCCCCGATAATATCAAGATTATATTGGAAGATTATGCCATGCTGCTCGAAGCACATGATAAGCTATCGGAGGAGCTGGGACAACTAAAGCAGGAACACCAACAAGCACCAGCAGCTGCCCCCCCAACCACCCCCTCTGCGGCTTCACTTCTCTCAGACGCAGAGGCCATCAAAGATCTCCAGAAACAGGTAACTGAATTGCAAACACGCCTACTACAATATGAGAGGCCATCTTCCCCTCCGGAGGCTCCCACGGATGAAGAAGTTGTGCAAATCCCTGTGGAACAAACGTTTGATGAAGAATATGATCCGCAACCATTCCCAGGAGGCCAACAAACAGAAGAAGCGCAAGACACGTTCGAGGCACCACGGCCGCCATGGTTACGACAAGTGGAGGAAATAGGGACCTCGCATGAAGAGCGCACTGTAGTGCAAAATCAGGCTATGAGGGTCATAGAGGAGACTGTTTTACAATCAGATTACTTCAAGAACTTGTCATCGAGACGCCTGATTCTCTCATCGGAACTCCAGTACAGGCCATATTATATTATCTTGGCTGATTATAATGCAGAAATACAAAGAGTCACGGGTCAGATTCCTACTTTTGCGACCCAATTTCAACCCGAAGACCTTCCTCCAGAGGTGCGAAAAGGCAAGATTCGTCAACCAACATGGCGTTAGAAACTTTTAGAGACCTATCCAGAAATGCTACGCACATGGAACAACGCGCCGTTGCACCTCCTGTACAACCCATGCTACGGTCCAGTCCCCCGCCGCAGGTCGTGGAAGGCATTTAATATCAAGGTACAGAACAATGCGCAATGCAAGGAATGGCTGAACTACCAGTACATCGCGCCACCACAAGGACCACCATCGGTAGCATATATGATGGGGACCATTCGCCACTGGATGCCGCGCTTGAAGCCCATGCAAGATGTAGCAGCGCAAATGATGCTTAAAATCTTAGATATGATGCAAGTAGTGCTGAAGACCTTTAGAAATGCAGCCGCACCACAGGTACGTCTTCCGGGGTTTAGCAATGGAAATTACGACTTGGTGTATGACATGAGCACCACCCCCAATATCCGTGTGGCTTACGCTTGGCATGCACGCATCAAGTACCTCCCCGCCTGCTACAAACAGACCTTCGAAGAAATGTTCAGATCAGGTTTCTGGGAGTACCACTCGGAGATTTTCGCACCAAAGCCGACACATCTGCTTCAACTGTTTGCTTGTGAACAAGCAATGTATTCAGAGTACTACACCACCCCGCAACCAGAAACCCCCGGTGCAATAAATTGGGAGGCATTGGAAGCCGATCTAGCAAGAGGCTTAAGGATAGGAGAACATGAACTGGCCACCAATGTCATCCAATATTACATCGACCACCCGCGCGAACAAAGGTCTGTCAGGGGCGACAGACGCTAGGAAGGGGGGAGTGTTGGCACACAAAGCAACAGAGGAATCATGCACAATACGGCAACAAGGCCAGATCATTTTTTCCCTTAGATTATGTACAACTCAAGTGATTTTAATCACTACACAAACATTGTAAATCCCGTTTTTGGTAGATTAGACTCCATTTTGTGCAAGTCGAGGAGTCCTCGAGCTTGAGGAGTATTAGAAGTACCATCGTACCAATTTTCATAATTTTTAGACTTCGTTTGAGCCCTCAAATAAGCCCTGGAACCTAATTTTTAACTAGGCCGGACACTAGGTCTGGACAGGGCCAAAGCTAGTCAAAAACTATAAAAAGAGCTAGAGAGCTCATTTTTGGGATTGGATTGTAATTGAAACAAACTTGTAAGAGCGTTTGAAAGTAATCTAAAGAACTCCATTGATTCTCCCTCTTTGTCTTGCCGTGTGTGCGCGTGTGTGTGTATGTGTGTGCATGCTTGTGTGCTTCTCACTCACGCACTTGTGCCGCCACTTGCTCGAGGTCTTCATACCATCCTCACGTCTTCCCGGATTGACATTAAAGGAGGTGCTACTCATTACTGAGCTACAGTAGCCAAGGAGGAAAATCAATGCATCCAACAATAGAACCACAAGAACTTTGAAGCGACCTTGGATAATCTGGAGACGCCCTTTAGTCCCTCTCATTTTCAAGTCATTCCTCCGGAGTCAATGCAAATTCTCCTGGAAGACCATGCACGAGTACTTGAGGATTATGATCGCCTACAAGGATAATGTCACACGCTCAAAGAGACAAATAAGACCTTGTTGCTCAAGGATTCATTAGGGCCTACTATTGTATAGGAAGTCGCACCACCTGCTCTCTTAGACAAACTGAATGCACTACGTATGAAAGTACAAGAATTACAAACCCAGGTATCTAACATGTTGAAACCCCCTTGACTAGATTCTCCACCTGGCTTTCCGAGACGCGATGAGACGATACCCATACCAGTTGAGGACACATTTGAAGAAGAATATGTACCTTTGCCAGTTGTTGAAGGATCCTCATCACTAGAAGGACATGATACATATGAACTACCTCCTCCATCTTGGTTAAAGATAGTAGAAGAACTGGGAAAGACACATTTCACATGAGTCGATGCGCAATTACATGTGATGGCCAACATCAAAGAGTTTATTTTCAAATCGCCATATTTTGTTGCTATCGCCCCCCACAAAAACATCATGACAAGTGAGCTACAATATAAACCGCATTTCCTCTTGCTCGAAGAATATAATTTCTGAATTGAAAGCGTCACTAATAAGTGCCCCACGCACGCCACACAGTTTGAGCCCATAGATATTCCACTAGAAGGAGAATGCGGTCATATATATCAACCAACATGGTGCATAGAATTACTCCAAAAATACCCCAAAATGATGCACACATGGATGCCTACGCCTACACACTTGAAGTACAACCCGTGCTATGCATGAATCCCTTGAAGATGCACGTGGAAGGCATCTGCTATTAAAGTTGAGAACAATCGCCAATGTAGATACTGGCTCAATTACCCCTATCTCTCACCTCCCAGGAATAACACTCCGACTGCCAGCTACATGATGGCCACTATTCATCATTGGCTACCCTGTCTCCATCGGATGATTGATATTGCTACACAAATGACCGAGAAAATTTTCAATATGATGTAGATGGTCTTTAAAAATTTCTTACGTGTCAAGGCTCCCACTGTGAACACACTAGGATTTGAACATGGGAATTTGGACTTAGTATATGACATGAGCACCACACCTTCCCTCAAAGTATTCAATGCTTGGCACTGCACACTGAAATATATGCCCGCCTGCTACAAGAAGATGTTTGAAGGCATGTTCACCACTGGCTTTTGGGAATACCAGTCGAAAGTGTTCATCAACCGTCCCATGCATTTCCTTCATTTGTTTGCCTGCAAATGTATCATGTATTCTATGCATTATCTGCACCCACCTCTAGATGAACCCCAGCACATCGATTGGGAGAAGCTCAAATGCAATCTTATTAGGGGAATTCGCATCATGGAACACACCTTGGCAACGGAACTTCTCACCAACTACATTACTCACATGCAATCAGGTTCTATCAGGGATGACATAAATGAGGAGGAGGGGATTGTTCAAGGCAAAGGATCGATCACTGGCTCTCGTCATAGAAGAAGAGGAAGCACATAAATCACTCACAAATTACTTCATGATGTCAATAGTGATTTTTATCACTAAAACAATGTAATATATGTATATACATCCGATTACCACAGGTGCGACTCCATTTTGTGCAAGACGAGGAGTCCTCAAGCTTGGGAGTCTAAGTACAAAGATCATTCCAATTTTCGTAATTTTTGGAAGTTGTTAGATAGTTCAAATTAGAGGTACGACCTATTTTTTAACTATGCCGATCACTATATGTGAAACTAGTCAAAATTAGGCAAAAACTATAAATAGAGCTAGAGAGCTCATTTTGTGGTTGTTGTTGTTACTGTAGAACTTATGAGCCAGTACTTAGAAAAGCTATTGTAATTAGTGGATAATGTGAGTTCTTTCCTTGCCTTCCATTGATCTCCATTGCTACTTTCCTTGTGTGTGTGTATGCATGTGTGTGTATGCAAATTGCATTTTGCATCATCATCTTCATGCACATCACTTGCTCTTGATCTTCATATCGGCCTAACCTCTCCATAGATTGGTGCTTACCATTGTGCTAGAGTGACAATAACCCGTCTAAAATTAAAGAACATGATACCTCAAAACATGAAGCAACTCAGATTGAAAAACTCAAAATGTGGAAGTCTAAAGGTAAAGCTAAAATGAAAGAACTTGGATAAGAGGCAGAATCATCACATCATGGCCTAAGAAGGTCCATGAGGGAGAAACAAAAAACAGAGAAGTATGGGTCTGATACTTCTCTAGTTACTAAGCATTCAATCTATCTAGCACAGGACATAAATCAAGAGGAACCCTCAACATTTGAGGAAGCAAAGAAGAAATCAAAGTGGAGGCATGCAATGGAAGAAGAAATTGAAGCTCTTGAGGAAAATAACATTTGGGAATTAGCTCCCAAGTCTTTATCAATGAAAGTGATAGGCTCAAGATGGATCTACAAATTGAAGAAGAACTCAGATGGATCCATTAACATGTATAAGGCAAGGCTTGTGGCAAAAGGCTTTGCACAGACTCAGGGAATTGATTATGAAGAGACCTTCTCTCCTGTGGCAAAGATGCCTACAATTAGATTCCTACTTAGTATTGCTTCTTCCAAGAATTCGAAGATACTTCAATTGGATGTAAAAAATGCATTTCTTAATGGATGGATAGCAGAAGAGGTGTATATGGCACAACCATCTAGTTTTGAGAATCAAATACATCCTGATTATGTGTGTAAACTTAATAAAGCTCTATGTGGACTCACACAAGCCCCAAGGGCTTGAATCACAGGCTTGTTTCATTCTTGCAAGATAAAGGATTTCAACCTAGCAAGGCAGATCCATCACTCTTCATCAAAAAGAGTAATTTCGAAGTCATCTATTTGTGTGTGTATGTGGATGATATTATACTTACAAGAAATGAAGCAGATGGGATAAAGAAGATCAAGGAGCAGATGCAAGAAGAGTTCAAGATAAGTGACTTGGGTTCACTTACATACTTCCTAGGATTGGAAGTCGTATACAGAGATCATGGTCTATTCCTTACACAAAGGAAATACATTAAAGACTTGTTGACAAAGTTCAAGATACAAGATTGGAGGATTGCAGGTACTCCAATGGGGGTTAATCACAAATTGAGCTCACATGAAGGTGAACTCATAGAAGATATCACAAGTTATCAAAGTCTTGTGGGTAGTTTGAATTATGTCGCATTGACAAGATTAGATATATGTTATAGTGTGAGTGTGCTAAGCCAATTTATGAACATACCTAGGAAACCTCACATGGATGTTGCCAAGAGGATACTCAGAGATCTCAAAGGGACCATGAATGAAGGATTATACTACCCTTATGTGTCTGATTTAAGTATAAAGTTGTTCCTTGATGCAGATTGGGCTAGCTCCAAGGAAGACATAAGGAGGACCTTGGGATATCTTACCTTTGGAGGGTCAAAACTTGTCTCATGGTCATCTAAGAACCAACCCACAGTTGCTCTCTCTTCCACAGAAGCTGAATATAGAGGTCTTGCTATAGCTACTCAAGAAGCAATGTGGATGAAGACACTATTCACAAATTTTGGATTAGAGATTGGAACTCCAAGTATCCTTGGTGATAACATGAGTTCCATTCACTTGGCTGCCAATCCAATTTTTCATGCAAGAACTAAACATATTGAAGTACATTACCACCATGTAAGAGAGAAGATTGTGAGCAAGGAAATCCAGCTATCATATGCATCAACTCATCAACAATGTGCATACATTTTAACCAAGGCATTGGATGGAACAAAGATGAACAGGTTCAAATTCATGATTGGTTTGTACGAAATCAAGGAGCAATGAACACCAAACATGTAAGGCTTGAGGGGGAACTATTGATGCAATTATACCCAAGCCCACATGCTTGATCAATTCACTTATGCTTAACTTATTGGCATAACCTATGAAAGGATTCATATGATCAACCTCTTGTAAAAGTACTTCACATTTATCCTTGTAAAAGTGGATTACACCCACGAGGAGTTAGAAAGATTTAAATCACATATCCCTTGGTTTTTGAGCAATAAGAGAATATATCCTATACGTTAACATTCTTGAAAACTCCTATACTTGCACAAAATGGATCTGGTTGACACAAAATTAGGTATTCTATGGTACATATATTACAAGAGTGATAATAATCACTGTTTGAAGTTTTAGTTGGTATATTGTAAAGCATCTTGCTTGAAAAAGTGAACATGTATCTTCCCCTATAACTCATTGCATCCGTGTCTTTACATGCTACCTCTACGTTGATGTTTGTGGCTATTGGCGGATGCACTACCAACAGGCGGTCTAACTATTGCAACTCAAGAAGCAATATGCTCAAGGCGTTGTACTCAGATTTGGAAATTCTAAGTTCCAAGCCTCACATACTTGGAGATAATGTAAGTTCCATGCCTCTAGCTGAAAATCCAATTTTCCATGCAAGGCCAAAGCACATAGGAGTTCATTACCAATTTGCAAGAGAGAATCTTATGGCAAAGGAAATTGACATTTCATTTGCTCCTGTTGAGAAGAAAATAGCAAACATGATGACAAAGGCACTTGATGGGATAAAGCTATCTAGATTCAAATCTATGGTAATTACTCAATTTATCAGAGAATGAAGACTCAAGCATACTTTAGCTTGATGGGGAGCTGTTGGAAGATCAAGCTTACACTATGCTTGAGGTGGATTTGTTCTACTTCATCAAACCTTCATTTGGAATGTGCCAAAGATATCTTTTGAAGAGGCTCTTCATCAATATTCATTTTCTATGGTAGTTTCATAAGGATCTTTTGTGATCATTTATTTTTGTAAAAGCCTATAGCTTTACACTTGTAAAAGGATAAAAGGAGAGCTCAAATTCCACAAATTTGAGGTAGTTGAACTTCATGATTCATTAATCGAAACATTGATTGGATGTCATCCCGAATTTTAAGGATTATGCAAAAAATGATCCTGAGACATTCAACTAGCGATTTCTCACAATCTACACTACCAAATGATATTCAAATTTATACATATGAATTTGAATGTAATACCTTTCTAGTGAGTGATTAGATACTAGATTTGGACCTCTCTAGAGAGATCAAAAAACTCTGTAAGTGTACTATTCTTGAAGAAGATGGTGCAAAGAAATGAAGGAGCAACACAATAATGGTGAAAGTGTATGCATATAGCTTCTATGTTAATGTAAAATGGATTGGAAGTCTTTATATAGAAGCTTGAAGCCCTCCATGACTTTTCCACATGGTTTTTGAATTCAAATCAAAGCAAAGTAGTTTGTTTGAACGAGGAGAATCAATCTCCTAGAATCTAGGAAAAATGAAATCAAGTTTGATTACTTGATCCTTAAAAAGAATGTTTCAAATCATAACTATGATGGCTGCTTTGAGTGTTTAAAGTCATAACTTCCATCCATATTTCGAAGGTTTTTGTGAGCTAGTCAAGGTGCAAGTTATCTATTTTGTATGAATTTGTTCTTGTTGATGTTCCAAAGTATCTATCGAGTTTTATTGCACCAACCAAAATGCTAAAAGGTCTATTTTACATATCCAAAGAGCTAAGGCATGTCCTATGCTAGTTTTTTGGACCATCTTCACCACCTCATAAGCTACTTCCAAGCTTCTCCAAATGTCTCCAACTTCTTTCATGTTTGACTCTTGAGACCTCCCTTATGGGATTACAAGATTTGCACTTTGGTTCATATGTTTGAGATGTCAAGCTGAACATCTGATGGTCTAGGATGAAACGTATCACTTTTTCATTTCTCTGACATGTATATTGGTCACACTGGTTTATGTCAGGGATACTTCATTGAGCTTTACTAGATATATCTATTGAGAGTGATGGCACATTTGGTTCTTGTCAACTCACTCATTAATGGACATTAGGATTTTCCTTATGAACTATTCTTTATATATTGCACCAGTTGTATTGTTGTTTGAGGTCATTCTTGTATATTCCTTTTATGTAATAGAAGAAGAAGAAGATCATTCTTCCTTGCCTCAATCTGTGTGTGTGCTCCTCTTTGAGTGTGAGAGTGGGTGAGTGAGCTTTTTTTCTTATCTCCTTCTTTGTGACATGGTATCAAAGTTAGAGTGGTTGTACAAAACTCGTGGAGAACATTGACAGTAAAGAATACACGAGAAGGCATGGAGAAAGTGAAATTCACAAATGACCTCGAATTGCTCCAAAAATTGGCCCACAAGGTGGAGCCCATGGAAAAATCAAGTCAATTTGCAAAATTATAGCTTGCATTCTATTTGGAAACACTAAACTATTCTAGGTCTAGAATTTCACTCGATTCCATCTACTATTGATACACAAAAACTGTGTTTTTTTGAGATCAAACTATCACGTCACAGTGTGATAGTATTCAAGCAAAGGTACTTCTTCTAGTGTTTTTGTAGTGTTGCAAATTGCTGCAGAGAGTCAGCTTATGAGCAATAAGCTAGAGAAGAACAACTTGCATGCTTTGAGATTCAGAATGAAGGATTTCTTGATGGGAAGAGGCGTTGCAATTACTAGAGAAGAATCGGACTTCAGACTAGTTAGGATCATGTGAAGAATGGAATCAAGGAGCACAAAAGATCATGTATTGACTATCTGTTAGCATACATGATAGCATGATTGGGCACATACAAAATGCCAAGACTTTGAAAAGAGGCTTGGAACAGTTTGCTCACATTGTATGAGACCAATACAAAGGCACAGAAATTGCAATTCAAGAACGAGTTGCATACACTCGAGAAAAAGGGCATGTCAATAAGTGACTACACCATGAAAATCAAAATCATACTTGAGTCACTTGCATCTACTAGGGTGAATATAGATGATGATGATAAGGTGGAAGTGTGCCTTTATGGTTTAGGAGCTGCATATAAACAGGTCAGAACTTCTATTGAGACCAAGGAAAATATTCTGAATTTCGCATATATAGGGTCCATGCTGATTATTGAAGAAAAGAATCTTTGTGAGGACTCAAACTCCCAAGGAAAACCTAGTTCTGAGTAGTATTCTACTCTAGCAAAGGAAGAGGTAGAGGTAGAGGTTTTTGAAGTGGAAGAGGAAACAATAACCAAGACCAAGGTCACCACCAGATCATGTAGGAGGTAGAGGACAATTTTGGGGCAGGGGGAGCTAAAGAGGCCATAGAAATGTTTAGAGAAATGATTTAGGTAATGATAGTAAAGGATGTTGGAATTGTGATAAACCTAGTGTTGATGAGAAAACATATATCTCTTGGATCCACTCTTCTCATCATCAATTGTACCTTTTTCTACCTTTCATTTTGTTTAATTAGCACTCTTGTATATGTTTGTGTGAGGGCCACACTAGAGAATAAGTGAGATTCATTCTCTTTTTAGTTTAGAAATCCCACATAGCATGCTTTTTTGCCCATTTTGTATATAAAGAGGTCACTACTTCTCATTTTAGAGGAGCATTCTTAGAAGTAATGAGATCATGCTAGTTTGCAAAATGCCTGGAGAGCTCTTGTTGTCGTTATGATGTGCTTGTGTATTTGGTCCTTTCTTGCCTTATGCTTATCATGCATTAGTTCAAATATTAGTAACGTGATTATGCATGTGATTAAGTGTTTGTATCATTAATGATGCTTTCTTCTTATTTCACGTGTAGTTTAGTCGCTTATCTCATGCTAACAAAGTACCATTACATCTTCTAAATGCTTCTATGCGACATTTGGGTCTCATGAGATGCTTCTCAAATTGACACATATGAGTTGTGATGCGACAATGTCAACAACTTTTGGCACCCCAGGGAGCGCTCTCTTGTCACTTACGTGATGGTTTTTGGCATGAAAGAGATGTGTACGCAAGCTTTTCATGGTGGTTTTTGAGTTCTTCATTTCATTACGCTCTTGCGAGCATTTGCAGCTTGCAAGATTTACAATATCTTGTTGAGATGAGCCCATTTTTGTGTGACTAGAATCCCCTTTTTGGGTGATTAATCTACCATGTGTGCTGATTCTTCAAGATTTCGAGTAAAATAGGAGAGTTTGTGTTGTCGTTATGATGTGCTTGTGTATTTGCTCCTTTCTTGCCTTATGCTTGTCATGCATTAGTTCGTTGATTAGTAATGTGATTATTCATGTGATTAAGTGTATGTATCATTAGTGATGTTTTCTTCTTATATCACGCGTAGTTTAATCGCTAATCTCGTGCTAACAAAGCACCATTACATCTGTGGAATGCTTCTATGCGACATTTGGTTCTCATGAGATGCTTCTCAAATTGACAAATATGAGTTGTGATGCTACAATGTCAACGACTTTCGACACTATTGCTAGGGTGCGATCTCTTGTCACTTATGTGATGGTTTTTGGCATGAAAGAGACGTGTACGCAAGCTTTTCATGGTGGTGTTCTTCATTTCATTACACTCTTGCGAGCATTTGCAACTTGCAAGATTTACAATATCTTGTTGAGATGAACCATTTTTTGTCCTACATGTGTGCTAATTCTTCAAGATTTTGAGTAAAATAAGACTTGTTTTACAAAATTTCTAGTTTAATTAGATTAATCGTTTCCAATAACTTTGTTGTTTTCTCTAATCATGTGCAAATAATTTTGTTATGGGGTTCTTCTACAAAAATCAATGGAGTATGAGGCTCGTCAAACTTCATCAATAAGTGTGGAAAAGAAAAGTATGATCTAGTAATTTTTATGCACATAAACTACAAGGCTCTGAGTTTGAAAGGTTAGAACTCACTCTCTTTCCATATGAAATTCCAAAGATTACTATGCACACAACTATTCTCTCATTTTCTTAATCGATACCCTTGAAGGAGATCATTAAAAGCTTGCCTATGAGGGAATAGACATTGGAAAGAAGGGAAGAAGTGATTAACGAGGAAAAGGAAGGGAATAGGAGATACAATAAAATTTGCATAGTTCTAGTGTGTTAATGTCTCCTAGTTCTCAGTGCATCCTCACATAATCCTCCATAACATTAGTACATGGGCACACATGCTTAGAATTTTGTTACAAAATTGTTGTCAAAGGACTCATAGAGATAAGTATGATCTGCTTATGGAGTCGAGAGATTTGGATGCACATTAGTCGAAGGAAGTGCTAACTGTGGCAACATAAGGATGATTATGGAATGTGTGCATGTGAGGCTTATGAACTACAAGAACAAGATTGAGGAGATACTGGAAAATGCAAGCCCCAATTGGGGGTTATTGGTGAACGCGTCAATACAGAGGATAGTGGACAGATAGGACTCATCTCCACAGTCTAGCTATCGGCGAAATCCTCTCTATCCTGCCACAAATGAGCGGCTAACCCCAAAATGGTAGGAAAATCACGCGACTGCTTCTTAAGCCTATGCCTCAATTAAAATCATAGCTCTGATTGTTCAGATAGACAGCCAATCCCTGTGATCGAGATTTAGGAAGTGGTTCTTTAGACCTGCTTAGAGCCAGAAAGAAATACGATGGATCTAGAGCCACAAATAGGGTACGAGACATAAAATCGAGCTGGATCATACAAATAAAAAATAAAGAAGGTTTCTTGTTGTTTCTCGTTGGCAAAAGGATTGTTAACTGTAAGAAATCCTCCCCTTCAGGCATTATCAAGTTCTCCTTTTGATCAATAACAAGCTTAAACTCAAGTGAGTCCCTCATGAGGGTGATGAGAGGGTGATTAACCTTCTTTGTAATGCCATCTAAGCTAAGCTCTGTAAAAGCTTCCCCTGCTTTGTGGGATTTGGGGGGTCCCATGGGCACTAGTCCCCTTCTCTTGTACTTTTTCCTCTTTATTTAATTCAAGTTCGGGAGAGTAGGCTAATGCCGAACTTCCTTTATATTAAAAAATAAAAAAAAATAAAGAAGGTTTCAATGGGGCATTCATCGGGCACTTGAGCTCTCAATTCTAAGAAAGCATAGAGGGAGAGGATTTAAAGGGGTCACACGTAAAGATATTGGTATGATTTACTTGCGTATTATGGTATTCAATCATAGAATGCGATCTTGTGATTACCAAGGTACTTGCAAGACAATAGCTAACTTAAAGGAGGATGTGCTTATGAAAATATAGATATATATTATTATCTTGATACAATATAAATGTGCTTATCTTGTCATGGATTGATGATCAATAAGGGGTTTTGGAACTATTTGCGATATTATTTGTACTAGAGAAAGAGTTTAGTGTCACATAATGATCGAAAGGAAATTTCACTCTTCGTGAACTACAAAATGCTAATTCTTGGATACTAATCAAGGATTGGTTGAATGACTTGAAGTACTGAATGTTATGTGAGCATGCAAATATCTGACTTGATCAAAGGCTTTGTTTTATTGATGGATTGTTTTGCGAGTGTCTATTGCGTTCAAGAGATATATTTTGCTTTTTAGAAACAAGCTATCATGAATGTTGCCAATTCTTCTATGAATTCTCTTTGTGTGTAACATATGTATTGCATGTTAAATGTCTTTTTGATTTTTTGTAGGAGAACCCCATTTAAAACTTATTTACACATATAAAAAAAAAACATTCAAAAACACACACAAAAACCCAAAACAAATAGTATAAAAAAGAACACACACACACTCTAAAAAAACTCAAAAAATTTGTTCCAACATGGGAAAGAAAAAAGCAAAATAAAGACAAAATGGGGATAGGATTGAAAAAGAGAAGGGAGACAAATAGGAAATGCAGGAAATAACTCACATAAAGGTGACACATCTAGAGAAAAATTGCAAGGAGTCGAGCGAATGGGGAAAATAGCTGAGGGGGTAGGCTCTTTACTTGCAACAAGGAATATAACAATTGTCTCTCTGGTATCGAATGGAAAGAAGCACCAGAATCTAGTAGCCACGTGTGGGAAAGAGAATCAGCCATAAGAGCCTTAGTTGGCATAGTACTATCAAGTGTTGACACATCAGCATCACCAGAAATAGCATCAATTTCTTCAATCTTCACAATCGAAGTAGATGGTGCAGGTAACTGTTTAGCATGCCCATCAACATTCTATCCTTTACCTTTAGCATTCTTTAATGCATATCAGTCTTTCTTCATGTGTCCTTTCTTATGAAAATAATGGCATTTGATATCCCTCTTCCTTGATTTGCTTCTACTTTTATTCCATTGACCATTCTTTTCCTTCTTCCTCCTGCCATGTTGTTGATTCTTTCCTTGGTAAGAATCAAGAACATTATATGCATCTCCACTCTGAGTGTCAACCATAGATTTTCTACAAATCTCCTCACTCAAGAGTGCTCCACATATGTCATCATAGACGAGTTTACCACCAGGTGCACTACTGCTAATAGTTGTGCAAAATGTATCCCATGATGATGGCAAGGTGCATAACATCAATACTGCTTTCATTCCATTATCCATATCCATTTTATGAGCATGTAACTGGGAGAATATAGCATCAAACTCATTTAGATGAGCAGCAACACTATATGTGTCCTTCATGCGAAGGTCACATAATTTTATCATCAAATACACTTTATTTGATGCCGTCTCTTTTTCATATATATTGCATAACTTCCTCCAAAGCTCCTCTTCACTTTCACAGTCTAATACTATAAAGTAAACATTATCTGCCAGGTGCAAGTGAATGGTAGACCTGGCCATTTCATTTAACTCATCCCAATCATCTTCATCCATGTCAGCAGGCTTCTTTGAAATTCCATTTAATGGCTTCCATTGCCTCCTTTGGATCAGCACATCTTTAATTTGATTCTTCCATAGAGCAAATTTTGTACCATCAATTTTTTGGATATCAAAATGGTCCTTGCGCTGCAAGTTATAGCTCCTCCTCAAGACACCCTGATCCACCCGATGTGTGTGACTCTGATGGCATCATGGTAGAGAACTAAATAGAATGATAATGTGTTGAGAAAAGGGGAGCAACAGACCCTAACTGCCTCACATGGAAGTGAGAGGCTCTTCCAAGAGGAGTTGCAAGAAGTGTAAGCAACGCACACACACCCACGTCCATGAACAATGGCACCATGGCCAACGTCAAAAGGAACAAGGGAGGGCAATGCTCACACACAAGACAACCCCAAGTGCCAAACCCACACACATGGATCAACGCCTAGCACACAAGGAGAGATGTGGAAGCCAAATGAACCTTCTTTCCATTAGCATGGAGGCCAAGGGACCTCTTTTACAAATGAGGATCTTCTTTATATAGAGAAGAAGAGAGGCATATGTGAATAAAACATGTGGTCAAAAGACCACATGTGCTAAATCAAAAAGAGGATCTTCATGTGATTTTGGGAATTCAAAAAGTAACAACTTAGAGAGAGAGAGCGTGTGGGGAGTTTTGTACGTGGGTTTTTGAATTTGTGCAAAAAAGGCTACTTTATGGAGAAGGCTTCAATACTTTAGACTAAAGGAAATATCAAAAAGGGATTTTAGGAGAGTGTTCATATGGACATCTCCTAATTACAAAAAGGGGTTTTTTATGAAGGCTAAAGGATGCCAAAGCATGAGAAAAATTATGGTCAACCCTTATAACAACATAATGGAGCTAGAAGAGTCAAAAGACCAACAAATAAGTGTATCAAGGAGAAAATCGACCACTGTATAGTTCATAAAACCAAAAATCTGGAAAAAATTTGCCAAAGTATCTCTACAAAATGAGCATATGAAGAGTGTCAAAATATCATAAAACTGCAAGTATTGACATGTTTACTTGCATAGTCAATCACTAACTCCATTGCATATAATCAGTTACCCAATAGAAGCCAACTAACACCACAAGAGTGTAGCTTAGTGACAAGAGATTGCCAGGTTAAGCAAGCTCCGGGGGAACAATACTGGGATGGGTGGCCTCCCAGGAAGTACCCGGAACCTCTATCTTCCTTGATCATTGAGGTCCTCCATCCAGCATAGCCAACGGCACCAACGGTGACTTTGGTGACTCGGATGACAAGGTATGTCAAGGTCTATGCCTTGGTTGTCGCCTTAGTCCAAAGCCTTGGGTGGGTGGGTGGGTGCTCACTTCGCTCGCACAAAAGGAACAAATCTTTTGCGTTGAATTGCTCTGACACTAGTGAAGTATTTCAATGGTGATGCACCAGAGTGTGCTCTATTTTCTCAAGAGCTCCAGGATGGTATCCTTTGAGTAGAAAATTGAGCTCCTAAGGCCACACAAGGGACTTTGCATAGAGGCTACAAAATACGCAGAAAATACACAGGGAGCATGAACACAGACTTCTTAAGTGTTACAAATGCGGTCAAACTTATAGTTTGTGATTGACTAGGCCACTATATGTTTTATTAAAGAACATATACAAAGAAGTTTTTGGTGTCCATTTGGCCTTTCACGTGGACACTAACGGTAACACAAACTACATATATGATGAACTGCTATGCTTTAGTGGTGACGCGCGGGGAAGATACCAATTTTTTTCACGAGAATTTGAAGCCCTTCAAAATCCTGAGGAGTTAAAGCCAATTCAGGTGTAAGTAGGATTTACAGAGTATTTTAGTGCTCCCCTCCCCAAACAAAACTTCTATCGATGTTTTTGTTCGGTGACCACTCTCGAACCCGCTGTTAGGAAGGAGTTACCACGGACATTCATTCTGCCCTCACTAGTTACCGATCCCCCTTTTAAGAAGTTATATCTCTCAGTCGATCTCATCAGAGCCGCACTCAAGATCCATGGCACACACACTCCAATGGAAAGGGAGAGGCTCATTCCAGAGCTAATGAAAAGGGGAGATGTTCTTAAGTGGGCAGATATTTCTACCATAAAACTAGAGCTATCAAATCCACTATGTGTATGTATGCAGCATTTCACTTTTCTGGCTCTGGATCATTTCACGATACTGCAGAAATGCATTTGGTTTGGGTTATACTTAGTGAATATGGGACCCCAAAAAATCGATCTTGCTAATTGGTTTCAAGAAAAATTGTATTTAGCACAGCAAAAGATGGGCATGAAAGAGATTCATCCATGGTCGTTGTGCAATCACAAGAATTTTATACATGTGCCTAGCCTATGATATACATGTCAAGCATGCTATGACCAACAAAGAGCTAAAGCAGTTTAAAGGTATCTCCAAGAATGCCTGCAAATCAACCAAGGCAAGGGCAGGAAATCACATGAGGGGCATGATCCCATGCTTACAGGTCTCTTAATCACCCTCACCTCAACCTTCCCCTTAGCAGTCTCTCACAGAGCCTCCAGCACCCATACCACCTATACGTATTTGTCTATCGCATCCCATCATTAACTGAAGGCACCACTAGTGCAGTGCTCACCTCTAAAGCCACTTCTCTCACCACCAATCAAGCTACTACCATAGAAGTCAAAGAGATCCCCACCACCATTGGTGTAGAAGCATTTACTTTTCCGATGGTAGAACCTATCAATACCATGTTTGATTTTGAAATGCAAGATGCATTTTCCAGCAAGTTTCAATTCTCAGAAGCACACTTCTTCTCACAAGAATATGAACGGCCAAGCTATCCCACCTCACCACCTCATCAGGGATGAGAACAACTAGTATCAAGCTAAGACGAGGAAGATCTAATAGTAGTTGATGACGAACAAGGTGACGATGAAGTAAGCCAAAATAGTCAAGACTCTCAAGATGATGACCAACACGAATAGCAAGAGCACCAGACTAAAGCTCAAGGTGATAATAACACACATGAAGAGGACACGTTTGATGTAGAACAGCAAAGTCGAGAAATTCTATGACAAGAGCTGGCCAATGGAGGATTCAAAGCTTCCTTTATTGAAGGTTTCAATGAATTAGTCAAGTCAATAGGTATAGTAGAAGCATTTCACTTTCTAAAGAGAAAACCACTATCTCAGTTTGACCCTCAACACATCCACTTAATGTCAAGGCCCAGCCAATATATCCATGCAAACCTTTACACCTATTACCTCAACAATAGTTTCCCTCGTTCCACTTAATCATTTACTCACCCCTTCAATTTCTTCCTTTCCCCTTCCTCCACAATCCATTTTTCCATTTCCTCAATCGATGACTTTTTCACCCTTATCCCCTCCCAGTCCTAGTACATCACCTCACCCTTATCCCCTCTACACCAATTAATCTGTGAAACTCAACATGTAATATATTCATCCATGTTTGTAAATCTTGTGTTCATACCCACTCATGCACCCACAATCATGCCATGCTTCACTATTAGTTCACTAGATACCACTTCAAGTGGTATGTATATTTCACCACCCACTATACCACCTCTCACATCCACCACTTCACCGCAGAGTTTTACCACAACACATTTTTCCATAGTCACCACAACATTCACCATCCTAACCACATTTTCCTTTCTCGCTGCATCAAGCACCACACCACCATCATCATCCATCACTACATCATTGTTGTTATCACCCACTATAGGTAACACATTTCATCAGATGTTCACATGTGTGCATCAAGTCAAGGACAAGTTCACCAACTTAGGATGCAACTATCAGGCTTTGCAACAGACTATGATGCAATTGCAGGCCCAACTAAGTTCATTGACCATAGAGAATGCATCCCTCAATGCAAGTAATTAGGAACTCGATGATGCATATCACTCAAAGGAATACAAAAACAGAGGAACACCTATGATTCCAAATTGTATGGAATGCAATGCTGACATGAAACATGGGACTCTTGCAAAGACACCTTGCAACTGCAAAAGAAGAGAATCACCATCTACAAGAACAAAATTGCGAGAATTTTGAAGCACCTATGGACAGACCAGATGAATCACTAAGTTCGAGCTGATTTAAAGCTATCCCATCTGAAACCATGCAACTACTGTTCAGCACCCATGCATGTTTGTTAGAAAAATGTGTCTGATTAAACAAGGATTATCAGTTACTAAAAAGTGAGCACACCACCTTACACCTACAGGCACCCGTGCAGCAACCAAGTGTTCAAGAAGACACACCGCCAGAGATCATGGAAGAATTAGTCACATTACGGGCACCTGTACTAGACCTACAACTCAACTTGTAGCTCATTCAAAACCTCCCAGACCTGAATCCCCACCTAAGATTCGAGCGGATGAAGAGACTATTTCCATCCCGGGAAGTACTTGCAATTTGGCGCCGGTTGGCAAACCACACAAGCACCAAAAGGGGCTGGATAGAAATACAGGAAGGGGGGGGGCTCTTGCCCACGAGTTGTCACACTTGATGTTTTTTGTTTCTAAAACATGTTAATCAAATTCTACTTTTAGGATATATAATTGCTTTTAACCAATTCTACTCATAGAGTTTCTGTTCATTATTTTGCTACAATCACCCATTTTTGTTTTCTCAAAAGTTTGCAAGAAAGTTTGATTTCTGAATTTTGGAAATATTTGTTTGATTTTTTGAAGATCTTGGGAGGTCTCATCACTTCTAGTTGTGTAATTTTATGTTTACAACTTTGTAAACATAACATTGTGGTATCTGAGCTATTTGTTTTATCAGATCCTTCATAAATCTTATTTTTTTATCTTCTTTGTTTACAACAATCAACATGGCAAATTTGAGTGCATCGATTGAGAAGTTATCAAATGGGAGAAATTATCCTATGTGGCGATTTCGAATGGAGTCTTATCTCATGTCTAAAGATATTTGGGGATTGATAACAGGTAGGGAAGTGGAGCCAGTACTACTAGAAGCTCCTACACGAGCAGATCAAGCAAGAAAGCAAAAATGGATCGAAAGAGACAGAAGAGTTATGTTTATTATATCACAAATAGTTTCGAATACTATGCTTGGAAATATAAGAGGTTTGAATACTAGTAGAGAAGCCCGAGAGTCTCGAGAAAGGTTATTTACAACTACCAACAGAGCGAGGCTTATTAGTGAGCTGACAAGAGTAAAAAAGAAGCCACGACAATCAATTAATGATTATATTCTTGAGGTAAAATCTCTTATTGAAGCATTAGCTTTATTGATGCATCTCCTAGTGAGGATATAAAGTTTAATAGCATGTTCAATGGCTTGAGAGAAGATGAAAGATGGAAGTCTTTCATTACATCTATCATGACTCGAGAGAATCTACCATCCTTTGAAGATTTACAAACGTTCATGCCGACTGAAGAAATTAACATAGAAGGTGGAAATTCTTATCATTCTCAAAGATGTAGTCAAGGACAAGCTCTTTACACTTCATCAAATAGAGAAAGAGGTAGAGGGAATTGGAGAGCAAGAGGAAGATTCAACACCAATGCAAGAGGAAGAGGAAGCTTTAATGCTACCAGAGGAGGAAGAACAATACAACAAGGTCAACAGACTCAACCAAATTAGCAAGGTAACTTTTCTTGTAATTATTGTGGTAAAGTTGGTCATTATGCCAGGGATTGCTTCTACAACCCATATAGAAGAGGTGGTTTTAGAGGATGACAAAGAGGAAGAGGCCAAGACCACATGGATCAAAACAACAACATAATGCAAGAGGAGGCTCAGACACAAAAGCAAAACATTCTTATGGCTATGCATACAGAGACACATAAGATGAAGGTAAACAACAAAAATTGGTATGTAGATAGTGGTTGCTCAAACCATGAGCCATAATATGAATATGTTTGTGAACTTACACAAGCTAGAGTCAAGAGTCACAGTTGCTACAGGAGATAGTACTGAGCATGAAGTAGTATATATTGGTGATTGTCCACTTAATGAACGTGTGTCTCTCAGAGATGTTTTGTTTGTTCCTCCTATTACAAGAAATTTGATTTCAATTGGACAAATGAAGGACAATGGAGTGAAGGTGGATTTTGACAATAATTAGTGGCAAGCTTATTGTTGATATACTTACGTAGTGATGTGTCTAAACACACTAGGACCATCAGAGCACTTTCTTTTTTCCTTGGCTTGTATATACGCATATTTGCCCTAATGGGCTACTTATCTTTGTACATTCTCTAGTAATACATTCAGTATTGTGTGTTGTGCTCCAAGCTTCTTCTCCTTCCTTGTGTTGTTCGTGTGCTTCCATAGACGTCTATCTCCAACAATTGGTATCAGAGCAGGTCGTCGCTTCATCTAGGGCACCGTTGACACTCTCCGGTTGCAGTCTTAGAATCACACGAATTTTGGTGAGCATACTCAGTGTGTTCTCGAGATAAAAACAGCTTTGCTGTGTAGTGTCAAAATCGCGATCTGGGCTCGTTTCGGCCTCCAAACGCACTATCATAGCGCTTGTGCAGGCTATTTCATCTTTTTGTGCCAAAGGTATATACTAGTTTCTGTTCGCCAGTATAAGCATCTCGAAGTCTGCTACAAGTCTAACAAAATTCGTCTGGGTAATTCTGTTCAACTTTTTGAGATACAGTCAATTTTCTGCATCAAGGTATTTTAGTCACCGGCCACAGCTGAAAGCAGTGATGTATTTCGTAAGTTGGTTGTTAAGGATAATTTGGATGGTACCAACTACCCATTATGGGCTTATATGATGTACATGTATTGGTTGCAAAAGGATTGTGGAACATTGTGCAGGGTGTTGAAAAATGTTCTATCATACCTGTAATTGTTACAACTGCAGGTATAAAAGCTCAGGTAGAAGGTGTTGAAGATGATGATATTCTACATATTCCTATTCGTGTTGTGATTTCTGCTGTGCCTACTACAGAGCAAATTCGTTGGGATGGTAGAGATGCCCAAGCACATGCATTGATAGCTTTGTCTGTCAAACGTGCCATTATTCCTCATATTTGCTCTTGCAGAACAGCTAAGGATGCTTGGGATACACTTACCACATTGTACCAAGCTAGGAATGAGGCTCATGTTGCTTACCTCCGAAAACAGTTGGAGAGTGAGCGCATGAATGAAGGTGATTCTATGGATAGTTTTCTAACAAAGATCAAAGACTTGAAGGACGATTTCTGCTCATGAGGTTATACCAGATAGCTCACTTGTGCAGATCATTCTGAATGGTCTTCCTGATTCATATCAGAGTTTTGGTTCTACTCTTCGGCTAATAATGAAAGGCAATCCAAATGCCTTGTCATTTGAGGAGTTAGTCTCTATTCTATTGTAGGAAGATCAGTCCAGGCATAACAGGTCCATTACACATGTTGCAGATCAAGCTTTCCTAGCTAAGTAAATGCTTCTACACCAATGGTGGTGGGGATCTCTTTGACTTCTATGGTAGCAGCTTGACTGGTGGTGAGAGAAGTGGCTTTAGAGGTGAGCATTGCACTAGTGGTGACTTCAGTTACGATGGGATGCGATAGACAAATACGTATAGGTGGTATGGGTGCTGGAGGCTCTGTGAGATACTGCTGAGGGGAAGGTTGAGGTGAGGGTGATTAAGAGACCTATAAGCATGGGATCATGCCCCTCATGTGATTTCCTTCCCTTGCCTTGGTTGATTTGCAGGCATTCTTGGAGATACCTTTAAACTGCTTTAGCTCTTTGTTGGTCATAGCATGCTCGACAGGTATATCATAGGCTAGGCACATGTATACAATTCTCGTGATTGCACAATGACCATGGATGACTCTCTTTCATGCCCATCTTTTGTTGTGCTAAATACAATTGTTCCTGAAACCAATTAGCAAGATCGATTGTTTGGGGTCCCATATTCACTAAGTATAACCCAAACCAAATGCATTTCTGCAGTATCGTGAAATGATCCACAGCCAGAAAAGTGAAATGCTGCATACATACACATAGTGGTTTTGATAGCTCTAGTGTTAGGGCAAAGGAAAATGGAGCTCTTCAACTAGTAAGCAGAAATCTGCAAATGCTGCACATTCGAAGAAGGAAGATAAAGATGAGAAGAAATCAGAAAAGCAAAATTTTGTTTTGCAAGTACTGTAAAGGGAATGATCATATCATAAAGAACTCCCTAGCTGCTAAAGAGGAAAAGAAGAAAGAGGCTGGGATGGTTGTTGTAGAGGCCTCTACACCAAAAACAGAGTCTGCTAATCTTGTGAAGGAAGAAGAATTGGCATTTACTACTATCTGCAGTTTTGACCCATCTTCTCATGAGCAGTGCATGTCTGTGATAGACTTAGATGTTTGGTATTTTGACAGTGGGGCGACAAAACATATTACCTCGCAGCACAGTTTCTTCTCTTCACTCGAGCCTGCCCGTACAGGGAATACTGTTACATGCGCCAACAACTCCTCTTATCCTATTATGGGAGTTGGTAAGATCATTTTGACTACTGCTGATGGTAGTTCTTTCACTTTGTCAGATGCTTTATTTGTGCCAGGGATCAAGAAGAACCTATTATCAGTTTCTACATTAGCCAAGCTTGGTTTGGTTGTGAACTTTGTTGATGACAGGTGTACAGTTCATGATCTGTCAAATGACGATGTGATTATTTCTTCTGGAATTTTATGTCGTGGGCTGTATAAGCTCATAGACTATGAAAGATCGCTGAATGATTCAGCATGTCTAGTACATGATTCTCAAGCTATGTCAGATGCAAATCTTTGGCATGCACGCTTTGGTCATCTGAATTTTGCTAGTTTGCTACGCCTGCAAAAATCTGAAATGATGTCCTCTTTGCCCAAACTTGAGGCACCTGGAAAACATGTTTTTGAAGGCTGTATTTTGGGCAAAATGCAGCGTCCCTCATTTCCCAAAGATGGTTCAGTTCGGGCTACTAAAAAATTGCAGCTTGTACATAGTGATGTTTGTGATCCTATGCAAACACCTTCTTTTGGAAATTATCTTTACTTTGTGACTTTCATTGATGATTTTTCCAGGCATGCGTGGGTATATCCATTGAAGGCAAAGTTCGAAGTGTTCATGTGCTTCAAACTGTTTTTGGTTTTGGTTGAAAATCTGTCAGCATGTAAAATGGGCACCCTCCGTTCCGATCGAGGGGAGGAATATATGTCTTCTGATTTAAATGCATTTTTGGCTGAACTTGGGATAAAACACCAGTGTACAGTGCCATATACACCTCAACGGAATGGAGTTCCTAAACAAAACAACAAGTCACTCATGGAGATGACGAGGTGTATAATCAAGAGTCAGGCTTTACCACATAGTTTCTGGCTTGAGGCTATATGTGTGCAGCATATGTACTTAAGAGGTGTCCCACTAAAGCCTTGCAGTCTATCACTCCATATGAGGCTTGGCATGATCGCAAGCCATCTGTTGCTCATCTGTGTGTTTTTGGTTGTTTGGCATATGCATTAGTGCTTGAAAAACATCGTAGAAAATTGGATGATAAAATAGTAAAATGTATTTTTGTTGGGTACAGTTCTGAAAGTAAAGGCTATTGTCTGTATCATCCCAGACTAAACGCATTTTGGTTAGCCGTGATGTTGTTTTTGTGGAAGATGCTATTCAGCCATTGCTTTCATGTACTAAGGAGACATATGTTAGATCCAAAGACATGTATGATACTTTGCTTCCTCTTTTTATAGGTGGATAGTCTAGTGTTGGTCCCAATGAGGCAACTTCTCAGCCTTTGCAAGTTTCATGTGATGATGCAGATCATTCCATTTCTGATGCAGATTTACAGGATGCACTATATATGAGAGAACTGATATTGAGCAGGCAAAAACTATGCCAAAATGGCTCGTGCAGACTTTGCATGACAGCAAATTAGATGCACCTCTTTCATATCGTACTCATTCAGGCTCTCATAGGGCCTCTTTTGCATCAGATCGTTATGCTATGGCTGCATCTAGTCTCTGTAATGAGAATGAGCCTATTTTGTTTGATGAAGCACAAAATTCAAAAAATTGAATGGCTGATATGCAATCTGAATATGATGCTATAATGAAGAATGGTACTTGGTCTTTATGTGACTTGCCTCGTGGCAAAAAATCCATTGGGACTAAGTGGGTATACAAGCTGAAGTGTAAGCTTGATTGCACAGTTGACAGGTATAAGGCTAGACTTGTTGCAAAGGGTTATGCATAAGAAAGAGGCATTGATTTTGATGAGACCTTTGCACCTACTTGCCGAATGACTACAATTCATAGCATCTGTGCACTTGAAGCTCATCAAGGTTGGAATGTACATCGGTTGGACATTAAAACGACATTTCTGAATGGTGACTTGCATGAAGAAGTGTATGTTTTTCAACCCCGTGGCTTTTTGCAAAAAGGGCATGAAAACCAGGTGTGCAGGTCAAAGAAGGAATTATATGGTTTAAAGCAAGCACCACGTGCTTGGTATGAGAACATACATGCCTATCTGATTTCACATGGTTTTGAGAGTAGTCCAACTGAAAGCACCTTATATATTAAGCATGCTAATGATCTGCTTCTCATCATTGTTGTCTATGTTGATGACATGCTGCTCACTAGTCCTATTGAGAAGCATATTGCTGATTTTAAGGCTGATTTGCATGCCTCATTTGAGATGTCTCATTTGGGGCATTTGCATCACTATTTGGGCATTCAGTTTATGCAAGTTGATGGTGGAATGTGTCAAACCAAATATATTGACACATTATTGCAGCATTTTGGCCTTGAAGACTGTAAGCCTATTGCCATTCCTATGGAGACAGGTTTAGGATTGAGTCTTCATGATGTTGGAGATGCATTTGATGTTGTTCTCTATCAAGAGGCTGTTGGATGCTTGATTTACTTATGCATTACTTGGCCAGATATTCAGTTTGTTGTCTCATAGATGAGCAGGTTTATGAATTGCCCAGGAGTCAAGCATTGGCAAGCAGTTGAGTGCATCTTTTGCTACTTGAGTGGTCCTCATCTACTTGGGTTGTTTTATCCCAAGCGGGATCACTACCGCCAGATTTGCATACTTTTTCTGACTCTGATTGGGCTGGTTGTTATGGCACTCGTGTGTCCACTAGTGGCTTTTGCTTCATGCTTGGTAGCTCACGTATATCTTGGTTGAGCAAGAAGTAGCCTACTATGGCCACTTCAAGTTTTGAGGCTGAGTATAGGGCAGCTTTCACAGCAACTATTGAGTGTGTGTGGCTCAAACGCCTTATGGCTGATTTGGGTGTTGGTCAGTCTTCTGCCACCACCATCTTCATTAATAGTCAGAGCGCATTGGCAGTTGCGAGGAACCTTGTGTTCCATGCTCGCACTAAGCACATTGAGGTGCATTATCACTATGTCAGGGAGAGGTTCTCTGCTGGGGAGATTAGCTTGGCATATGTGCCCACACATGAGAACATTGCAAACCTTTTCACGAAGGCTCTGCCTAGGGAGAAGTTTGAAGCTTTCCGCAAAGCTTTGGGCTTACTTCCTTTTGTGGAGTGATTTCCACATAGCTTGGCACTTCCTTATACATGAGTGCCAACCCCTTGTTCACCGCATAACTCCGAGGGGGGATTTGTTGATATACTTAGCTCGTGATTTGTGTGAACACACTAGGACGGCAGGGGCACTTTTTTCCCTCTATAAGAGGTTTTTTTCCCCCGGCTTGTATATACGCCTATTTTCCCTAATTCGCTACTTATCTTTGTACATTCTTTAGTAATACATTCAGTATTGTGTGTTGTGCTCCAAGCTTCTTCTCCTTCCTTGTGTTGTTTGTGTGCTTCCACAGACGCCTATCTCCAACACTTATCAGAAGAACAATGGGACTCTTGTTATAAGAGGACAAAAGGTAAATAGATTATATGCGTATGAAGTTGAAGTTCCAGATTATGCAGGTTTTACAATGGTCAATGGGACTCAAGTAAGTCAAATTGGATTTATGGCATAAAAGATTAGGACACATCAGTGTTGGTAGATTGAAGGATATTGCAAAGAAATCCTTGGTTGAAGGTCTACCACAACTACCTAAGCAAGATTTGGATTATGTTTGTGAGGCATGTTAGTTTGGAAAATAGAAGTCGTGGAACACTCCTAGAGTCTATATAAAGACTTGAAATCACTTGTACATTACATGGAAGCAGTATACATACACTGGATTGCAAAGCAGAGGTATTTTGAACTTGATTCATATTGATGTATGGGGTCTATCTCAAGAAGGGTCCATGGCAGGTAGCAAGTACTTTGTAACATATATTGATGAATTCTCAAATTTTACATTCATTTATTTTATGAAACACAAATTAGAAGTGTTTGATATGTTTCAACCTATTCGTTTGGGAGCTATACTCCACCTTTTTTTATGTTTTTTGTTTATAAATCATGCTAGTTATAGCCTACTTTCAGGATATATAATTGGTTATAACAAATTCTATTGAGAGAGTTTCTGGTGATTATTTTGCTACAGTCACCCATTTCTGTCTTCTTGAAAGTTTACAAGAAATTTTGATTTCTGAAGTTTGGAAACATAACAATGGCAATAGTTTTGTAATCTTCATGGCCAAAACACTGTAATAATTTGTCAATATATTTTGTTTGACACAAAGCTATTCCTCCAACAACGTGCATGAACTGAATGCCCAAATAATAATGCAAATGCCCCAAATCTGACATCTCAAAAGAGGCATGTAAATCAGCCTTAAAATCAACAATATGTTTCTCATTAGGAACATTGAGATGTATGTCATCCACATACACAACAATGATCATAAACATCATTTGCATGCTTAACATATAAGGTGCTCTCAGTTGGATTATTCTCAAAACCATGTGCAATCAAGTAGGTATGTATCTTTTCATACCAAGCACATGGTGCTTGCTTTAAACCATATAATGCCTTTTTCAATATGAACACTTTGTTTTCATGCCCTTCCTACACAAAACCACGGGTCTGAAACACATACACTTCTTCATGTAAATCACCATTCAAAAATGTTGTTTTAATGTCCAATTGATATACATTCAAACCATGATAGCAAGTGCACATATGCTCTGAACATTATTCATTCGACATGTGGGAGCAAAGGTCTCATAAAAAACAATGCCTTTTCTTGAGCATAACCTTTTGCAACAAGCCTAGCCTTGTACCTATCAACTATTCCATCAGGCTTACACTTCTACTTGTATACCCAATTAGTGCCAATGGCTGTTTTGCTTGGAGGCAAATCACATAAAGACCAAGTACCATTCTTCATAATAGCATCATATTTTGATTGCATATCAACCATCCAATTTTTTGAATTTTGTACATCAAAAGAAACAGGCTCATTCT
Organism: Ceratopteris richardii; assembly: GCA_020310875.1. NCBI lineage: Eukaryota > Viridiplantae > Streptophyta > Polypodiopsida > Polypodiales > Pteridaceae > Ceratopteris > Ceratopteris richardii. Next base: position 176,141,418 of record CM035416.1, read on the forward strand.
CATCATAAAGATGAGAGGCATCCATAGCATAGCAATCTGATGCAAAAGAAGCAGTATGAGAGCTTGAACGAGTATGATATGATAGAGGTGCATCTAATTTTCTATATCGCAAAATTTGCCACCCATTTAGGCATAGTTTTTAATACATTTATATCAACCCCCTCACCAACAAGTGCATCATGTACATCTGCATCATCATGTGAAACTTGTAAAGGTTGAGAAATTGCTTCATTTGGACTAGCACTTGACTTTCCACCTATAAAAGAGGCAACAAACTATCATACAATCTTTGGAGCTAATTGATGTATCCTTAGTAGATGAAAGTAATGGATGAATTGCATCCTCCACAAAAACAAAATCATGATTAAGCAAAATGCATTTAGTCTATGGATGATACAGATGATAGCCTTTGCTTTCAAAATTTTACCCAACAAAAATACATTTCACTGCTTTATCATCCAATTTTTGGCATTGTTTGTCAAGCACTAATGCATATGCCAGACAAGCAAAGACATGCAAAGAGCAAGAGATGGCTTGCAACCATGCCACACGTCATATGGAGTGATATACTTTAGAGATTTGGTGGGACACCTATTGAGTACATATGCTAAAAAGCCTCAAGCCTGAAGCTATGTGGTAAAGCTGGACTTTTGACCATACACCTATCCATCTCCATGAGAGAGATGTTCTTTCTTTTAGCAACTCCATTATGTTGAGGTGTATTGATGGAGAGTGTTAATCTCCAAAAGAACAACCTACTCTTGAATTTAGAACACCTCTATATCAAGAGTAAGTCAAAACCTTCACTAAATTAGAGGTCCAATCTCCAAATTATCAAATCTGAGAAAATATGTGAAGAAGATGAAACACAGAAAAGTCTGCTGCAGAATTTCTTCACATTGACTTATCAAATGTGTAAAGTTTTTGATGAAACTTTGTACGAATCATCTCCTAGAGATTGCGCATCACCTCCAAGTTGAATCACTTCAAAAGCTTTAGTATAACTTGAGAAATTGTCTTCACAAGTTACCTATGTCTGAATCTGCACTTCTGAGAAGTCGATCTAGACACCCCTAACTTCTTAACTTTGATTCTCACAATATCTAACCCGTTTTGCCAAATGCTTTTAGCCACGAGTAGATCACCTTCCAACTTAAAGATTAAGTGCTTGCTTGCACAAAACTTTAAACTATGGAGTGAGCACTGACCAAAAGATTAAACTCGAAATTTGCGCCTGTTTCAGAGAACTGTAGACACTCAACACATATGAATGTTCCTACTAACAATTCTCCTAGCCTGTTTACAATTAGACTCTGAAATTCAGGTCACAGGCTCATTAACTAACAACTTAGATATCCTCAAAAGGATTTCACAATTGATCAAACACAGAAGGAGCAGACACGAAAAGATCGGGCGCAATATTTCTTCATTAACTCAGAAAAATTACAACTGAGTGATGAGAGCTAACTCAACTAACTTTTCTCTATCTCTTAACTTCTAACTTCCTCAAACTTGGCTTCTACATATGCTCTCATACATTCCCCGACTTTTCTCAAAGTATTTATAGATAATTTGTACAAGATTCTTACTCAAACAAAGATCTGAGTCACCTATGACTATACTAATGTACATATGTGTACACTTCTCTTATCCTCTGAATATGTCTTTCTTCCAAGCTTCAATGGTTGATCCTTCCTTCACTCTTTAACCTTCCAAGCCTTCAATTGGTGATTGGTCTGCACCAACAGCTCCCCCTCAATCATCAATTGAGGTCTTCATTATCTTCTTTATACTTGCCATGTCTTTGTACCTTTGTAACTTTGGTCCATCCAAGCCTTTTGTAAGCATATCAGCTATCTGATCTTTTGTTGAAGTATGAACTACTTCAATCTCTTTATCCATCACTTTCTCTCTTAGGAAGTGATACTGAATCTCAATGTGTTTGGTCCTGGCATGAAAAACAGGATTAGCAGCTAAATACAATGAACTCATGTTATCTCCATATATAATTGGTACCCCATGCATAATATCAAGACTCTTCATCAATGTCTTAACCCAAATTACTTCCTTTGCAGCTTCAACCATGCCTTTATACTCTGCTTCTGTAGAAGATAAAGCAACTGTATGTTGCTTCTTGGAACACCATGAGATAAGTTTATCTCCCACATAACACATATATCCAAAGGTTGACCTTCTGTCATCTGGGTTACCTGCCCAATCTGCATCACTATAAATTTTGATATTTGTATCTGAGGTAAACCCATAATACAAACCTTCATTGAGTGTACCCTTAATGTACCTCAACACCCTTTGTCCTGCAATCCAATGTTCTTTCCTTGGGCAATGCATAAATTGAGACAAAACTCCAACTGCATATGATAAATCAGGTCTAGTTAAAGTAGCATAGATAAGGCTACCAACCAAACTCTGATATTGTCTCATGTCCTTGAATTCTTCACCTCCATACTTACTCAATTTGTGATTCACCTCCATTGGTGTAGGTGCTACCCTGCAATCATCCATTTTAAACTTGATTAACCAGTTCTTCAAATACCTTTCTTGGGTCACAAATACTCCATGTTGAGTATATGTTATCTCCATGCCCAAGAAGTATGACAAGTCTCCCAAGTCACTTATCTTGAACTCCTTTTCCATTTGCCTCTTGAGCCTTTGTATTCCTTCTTCATCTGTACCTGTAAGAATTATATCATCAACATATATGCACATGTATATGAAACCATTTTCACTTGCCTTGACAAGCAAACTACTATCTGCTTTAGACACCTGAAAACCAAGTTCTTTTAGGAACTTCACAAGTCTATAGTTCCATGCCCTTGGGGCCTGCTTCAAGCCATACAAAGCTCTCTTGAGCTTACACACATGATCTGGATACCTTTTATCTCTGAACCCTTGAGGTTGCTCCATGAATACATCATCTGAAATATAACCATTCAAAAAAGCATTCTTCACATCAAGTTGACATAGCTTCCAACCTTTACATGCAGCAATAGCAATAAGTGTTCTGATGGTTGTCATCTTTGCCACAGGACTATAAGTCTCATCATAGTCAACACCATAAGTCTGAGCAAACCCTTTGACAACAAGTCTAGCTTTGTATCTAGACACACTTCCATCTGCAAACCTTTTTGTCTTGTAGACCCACTTACATCCAATAATCTTCTGACTATTTGGTTTTGGAACCAAATCCCATGTTTGATTCTCCAATAGTGCATCATATTCCTCCTGCATAGCACTCTCCCATTTTTCCTTACCCTTTGCCTCTTCATATGTAGAAGGGTCTTCATCTGTATTTACCATATAAGCATAATCTTTTGTGGCTAGAAATGAAGTATCATAACTATACCTTGTAGGTTGCCACCTATTTCTTGTAGACCTTCTGAGTTCTCCACTTCTTGAGGTTTCTGGCTCTTCATGTTCAGGATCAAATCTTGGGGCTTCTTCCACTTCAACCTGCACTTCATTATTCTCTTGCTCATCAAATATCTGAACTTTTGATTTACCTTTTCTTTGACTCACTTCTTCTTCATCACCTGTATTGATATTGATTGTACCTGCATACCAAGTACTTTGTTCATCAAATGTAACATCTTTAGAAACCATAAATTGTTTTGTTGATGGACTCCACAATCTATAGCCCATCTGCTTGTCATCATAGCCAATGAAAACATATTTTTCAGCTTTGGGTTCCAATTTGTGTCTTAATTGTGATGGCACATATGCATATGCCACACATCCAAAAACTCTGCAATGATCCAAGGTAGGTCTCTTACCCCACCATGCCTCATATGGTGTCATACCCTGCAAGGCTTTACATGGTAACCTATTGACCAAATAAGTGGCTGTATTTACAGCCTCAGCCCACAAATAATTAGGGCAATTTTTCTCCTTCATCATGGATCTTGCAAACTCAACAATTGTTCTATTCCTCCTTTCTGCAACACCATTTTGTTGAGGAGAGTACCTGCAAGTAACTTCCCTTTTTATACCTGCATTCCATAAGTAATCACTGAACTCATTAGAGAAATACTCTCCCCCTCCATCTGACCTTAGTCTTTTCAACTTATGACCTGTAATTCTTTCTGCATATACATGATAGTGTTTAAATGTATTAAACACTTCTGACTTATCTTTGATCACATAGATAGTGATCCACCTAGTAGTATCATCAACATAAATCACATAATACCTTGATCCATTTATACTGAAATCTTTTGATGGTCCCCACACATCTGTGTGTACCAACTCAAGCTTCTCTGAATACATAAAACCATGCTTGGAATATGAATGTTTATGAGCCTTACCCAATTGACATGCCTCACATTTGTATGTCATATGTTGACCTGCAACATTAGGCAATCCAAGCACTGAACCATTGTTAACCATATCTTTAATACCTCTTTCATTGAAATGTCCAAGCCTCTTGTGCCAAAGATCTAACTCAGAGATCTTATGACCTCCATATGTGAACATAGCATGACCAATGTTGCCTTGAATCTTCAATGTAAATAATCTTCCTTCTTTTTTTCCTGAAACAATCTGTTTATACCCTTGGCTAGGGTCTTCCACATATACTCCATCATTAGTGAACCTTACTTCATATCCCTTTTCAACAATTTGTCCTACACTTATCAAATTCTTAGGGATTGTAGGAACATACAAAACCTTACTCAATAAGGTGCTTCCATCCTTGGCCTTCACTGATCCAATTGACTTCACATTGTGCTTTGTGTTGTCACCTGTTTGAACAACATGATTAAAAACTTTACTCTCCAAATCAGTCATCAAGGATATGTTACCACTCAGGTGATTGCTACACCCTGAGTCAATGTAGAAGACTCTCTGATCTTCATTCTGCCTTTCACAAGTTGCATTCATTATCAATGTTGAATCTTCCTTTTGATCTGAAGCATAATTGTAGTAGGTGTTGTTGTATTGTTGACTTTGGAATCCTCTACCTGCATTTCTTCCAAAGTAATTCCTTCCACCTCTACCTCTGTAATTACCTCTTTGATTTCTGCCACCTCTTCCTCTTGAATTATAATTTTGATTGTATCCACCATTATTCTGATTATTATGCCAACAATCATTAGCTAAGTGATTTGTCTTACCACAAATCCAGCAAGCTTTGCCTCCATCTTTGTTGTTCCTGCCTCTTCCTCTACCTTTGCCACCTCCTCTTCCTCTTAGGAAGTTGGCTTGAGTAGTTGTTCCTTCATCTTCACCTGCTTGTTGTTTTCCTTTGCTATTCTTCTTCTTGTCCTTTGAGTACATTGCATGACCTGCACTCTTCTCACAATCTCCTTTAACATCCTGCTCAAATGTTAGCATATGACCTAGCAATTGATTTAAATCAGGAGTGAAATGGTCAAGTGATAACTCTGTAGACAAAATAAATGGCTTCCATTTGTCATCACCTCTCAACCCTGTAAGGATTTGCCTTACCAATTTATCTTCCTCAATGTCTTCATCAACAGCTCCTAAAGCATCTGCAATATCTTTCATCCTTGTTACATAGTCTGAGATGGATTGAGAGGCCTTCTTCTTGAAGGTAGTAAACTCTGCCCATAAGGATGCCTTCCTTGACTTTGTAGTGTTCTGGAAATGCTCCTCCAAAGCATTCCATATGTCAGTAGCACTTTCAAGACCTCTAATATGAGGTAACAAGTAATTATTGACTCCCATATAGATAATGCTCCTAGCTTGAGCATCTTTCTTCATCCAATTTTTCAGATCTGCTAACTCTTCCCTAGTTGGAACACTAGGATCTCTGAACTGTGGCTTCTCTTCTTCTCCTGTGATGTAAGCAATTAAATCTTTGCTCATAAGATGAGCTTCCATCCTCATTGACCATGCAGGATAGTTTTCCCTATCCAATTTCTCTATCTGTAGAGAATCTCCCATCTTGTGTCTACCTGTGTATTAAAATCTTCAAACTTTATGAACAATTTGTGTACCTTTACTTCGAATTAGACTCCTTTTGCCTTTATTGATGTCGTATGATCTCCTCCTCTTGCTTTGCCTTCAAACTTTCACCTTTTAGTTCTTCAATTGTTGAATTTCTTGAATCTGCAGCAGTCGGGACCTTCCTTTCCTTGATTTGATATCTCCTGCTCTGATACCACTGATGGAGAGTGTTAATCTCCAAAAGAACAACCTACTCTTGAATTTAGAACACCTCTATATCAAGAGTAAGTCAAAACCTTCACTAAATTAGAGGTCCAATCTCCAAATTATCAAATCTGAGAAAATATGTGAAGAAGATGAAACACAGAAAAGTCTGCTGCAGAATTTCTTCACATTGACTTATCAAATGTGTAAAGTTTTTGATGAAACTTTGTACGAATCATCTCCTAGAGATTGCACATCACCTCCAAGTTGAATCACTTCAAAAGCTTTAGTATAACTTGAGAAATTGTCTTCACAAGTTACCTATGTCTGAATCTGCACTTCTGAGAAGTCGATCTAGACACCCCTAACTTCTTAACTTTGATTCTCACAATATCTAACCCGTTTTGCCAAATGCTTTTAGCCACGAGTAGATCACCTTCCAACTTAAAGATTAAGTGCTTGCTTGCACAAAACTTTAAACTATGGAGTGAGCACTGACCAAAAGATTAAACTCGAAATTTGTGCCTGTTTCAGAGAACTGTAGACACTCAACACATATGAATGTTCCTACTAACAATTCTCCTAGCCTGTTTACAATTAGACTCTGAAATTCAGGTCACAGGCTCATTAACTAACAACTTAGATATCCTCAAAAGGATTTCACAATTGATCAAACACAGAAGGAGCAGACACGAAAAGATCGGGCGCAATATTTCTTCATTAACTCAGAAAAATTACAACTGAGTGATGAGAGCTAACTCAACTAACTTTTCTCTATCTCTTAACTTCTAACTTCCTCAAACTTGGCTTCTACATATGCTCTCATACATGCCCCGACTTTTCTCAAAGTATTTATAGATAATTTGTACAAGATTCTTACTCAAACAAAGATCTGAGTCACCTATGACTATACTAATGTACATATGTGTACACTTCTCTTATCCTCTGAATATGTCTTTCTTCCAAGCTTCAATGGTTGATCCTTCCTTCACTCTTTAACCTTCCAAGCCTTCAATTGGTGATTGGTCTGCACCAACATGTATATGGCACTATACACTGATGGTTTATCCCACATTCAACTATAAATGCATTAAAATTGGAAGACATATATTCCCTCCCTCGATCAGAACAGAGGGTGCCCATTCTACATGCTGACCTATTTTCAGCCAATACTAGAAACTGTTTGACACACATAAACACTTCGAACTTTGCTTTCAATGGATATACCCATGGATGCTTGGAAATATCATCAATGAAAGTCACGAAATAAAGGTAGTTCCCAAAAGAAGGTGTCTGCGTAGGACCATAAACATCACTATGAACAAGCTGCAATTTTTTAGTAGCTCAAACTAAACCATCTTTTGGTAAGGAGGAACTTTGCATTTTGCCCAAAATACAACCTTCACATGCATGATTACCAAGTGCCTCAAGTTTGGGTAGAGAGCACACCATTTCAAATTTTCGCAAGCATAGTAAACGAGCAAAATTCAGATGACCAAAGCATGCATGCCAAAGCTTTGCATTTGACATAGCCTGAGAATCTTGAACTACACATGTTGAATCATTCACAGATTTTGCATAACTTATGAGTTCATACAACCCATGACATAAAATGCCATAAGCAATAATGACATCATCATTTGATAGATCATTAATTGTACATATGTCATCAACAAATTTCACAACCAAGCCGATCTTGCCTAATGTTGAAACTGATAATAGATTTTTCTTGATCCTTGGCATAAACAAAGCATCTGAAAATGTGAAAGAACTACCATCAACACTAGTCAAAATGATCTTACCAACTCCCATTACAAGATAAGAGGAGTTGTTAGCACATGTGATTGTGTTCCCTACAGGGGCAAGCTCAAGCGAATTGAAGAAGCTGCGCTACAAGGTAATATGTTTGATTGCCCCATTGTTAAAGTACCAAACAGCTGAGTCTACTGCAGACATACATTATTCATGAGAAGATGGGTCATAACTGCAAACAATAGTAAATACCCAATCTTCATTTTCACAAGATTAGCAGACTCTATTTTGGATATAGAGGCCTCTGCAACAACCATTCCAATCTCTTTTTTTCTTTACCTTGTTTGCACTTTTGGACAACTCTTTACGACATGATCATTTCCCTTACAATATTTGCAAAACAAATTACGCCTTTATGATTTCTTCTCGTCTTTGTCCTTCTTCTTTGATTGTGCAACATTATTAGATTTCTACTTACTAATAGATGAGCTTCGTTTACCTTTGCCCTCCAGAATAGCTAAGAAAGCTTGATCTGCAACACGCATAATGGACCTATTATGACTAGACTAATCTTCTTGCAACAAAACTGAGACTAACTTCTCAAATGTTAAGGCATTTGGATTGTGTTTCATCATCAACTGAAGAGTAGAAGCAAAACTCTGATATGAGTCTGGAAGACCATTAAGAACAATATGCATAAGTGAACTACCTGGCGAGACTTCTGTAGCTCAAGCGTAAGCACCACCTCCTTTACTTGTCAATCCGCGGAGACGTGAGGACCGGTATGAAGACCACGAGCAAGTGAAGGCACAAGTGTGTGAGTGAAAGCACACAAACATGCACACACATACACACACGTGCACAAAGTAAGATCAAAGAGAGGAACAATGGAAAGCTTCGATTGCAAAAGAGTTCTCTTACAAAAGCTCTATTCTCTAACAAGCTAACCTCACAAATGAGCTCTCTAGCTCTTTTTATAGTTTTTTGACTAGTTTTGGCCCTGTCCAGACCTAGTGTCCGGCCTAGTTAAAAATTAGGTTCCAAGGCTTATTTGAGGGCTTCAAACGAAGTCTAAAAATTATGAAAATTGGTACGATGGTACTTCTAATACTCCTCAAGCTCGAGGACTCCTCAGCTTGAACAAAATGGAGTTATAAAAATAGATAATGGTATTTACAATGGTTTTTAGTGATGAAAATCACTATTTTTGTAGGGGATTCTTCTGAAAATTTGACATACACTTCTTGGGGCTCCCTACTTGCTCCCTTTCCTTGTGTGTCCACCTTTCGATGTGCTTCCATGATTTGTCCTTGACTTTGAGCTTCAACACTCCCCCCCCTATCGAGTCTGTCGTCCCTGACAGACCCCTATTGTAGTGGTTGTTCCATGTAGTGCTTGGGAGGTAGTATCCATTCTGTATGAACAAGAGCCGTCTATCTTCCAAATTTGGCAGTGTTGGTTGTCCGGTCCTTCATTTGTTACTCCACGCCTTTGCAAGGCGTAGTCCCTTGGTATGTGCTTCTTCCGTGGATTCCCGCATGAATGCGTATCAAGATTGAGTTGGAGCAACTGCTAGCTTCGAATTGCTTCCTAGGTATTGATGTTGCCCCAAGATGTCCTCTAGTGCTTCTAAAGATGATGTTTAGAGTAGTCATGCCAAGTACTCATAACCCATAGTGAATGATGGGTAAGTGTGTATGTGCATGGGTTGAAAAAAGTATGTGCCTTGTGCACGGCCTTGTAATGTAGCCCTACGCATGCTTACTTGGAAAATGCATTGGAAGAAGTGTGGTGCAAAAATTGCGGGTCTTGAGCTAAGTGCTCAAGGGTATGCTGACGAAGGGGTTTCCTAATCTATCATGGTTATGGTGTTGCCAGAGTAAAGATACTTACCGTGGTGAAGGGTTGATTGATGTCTATCTCTTCATGTTGTATACCCAGCATTATTGATGGAACATTGTCGATGAATTTCCATGTTGCTGGTCCACCGAAAATTTTTTTTGAGTGCCTGGTTCTGTCTTCTCTTTTCAAAGCAACGTTTGCCAAATACTGAGAATTGAATTTCTTTATATTCTTTGACAAACAACATTGGGTAACTACACCAAGCTTAGTTTCACAATTTCTCTTTAGTTCACCATAAGCAGGAGTCTGCTCATCTAGTATACAAACAAGGATTTTTGGGGTACCAAACAAACTCTTGCAAATATCTCCTTGGATGCTCTCATACATACAGTAGTTAAGCATCACTCAAGTTGTGGACCTTCAAGATCTTCACTCCCACCATGGTAAGGGGAAACCATAGGTGTGGATGCCATGTTCATGCTAAGTTCTTGACATCTACCAGATAAGGCAGCAATTACATCATCTGCTAGCTGAGACACACTTCTATCCAAACTGATAAATGCCCAGTAATCGATGGTTCAATCTTCAACTAAGCATGACTCATTCATGTTCCATGAGCAAAACCTGGGAACAAGTTCTTTCCCTCTTTTTTTTTTTTTTTTTTTTTTGAGAAATGTCACAAAACAAGAAGGCAAAGTTTAGTATCAAAAAGTGGTTTACATGTGTCACAGTGCTCTAGTGCATGGGACTCTCAGTTGTGTCTATGCACGGCCATGTAATGTGGCCCTATATAATGCATACTTTAGAAATGCATGACCTGAATGGTGCAAAAGACAAGGTTGTGCAAGGAGCACATGGTTGTCGCTCGTTCGAGGCTTTCGATGTTATTTGCGGAGGTTGATGCCGACCTTGGTGGAGATATCCATTGAGTCTCGAACTGATGTAATCCTCCTTATTGGAGTCCATTCTAGAACATCATTTGGCACTGTAGAGGTCACTTCACGCGTCTTCCTCTTTGGATGCTTTCTGAACTGTGGTATCCAGTGTGGTTGGCGCTTTGGTTCGGTGGCAGCTACTTGTACTTTTGGCTTCCAAACCCATATCCTTTTTGCATGTCTTCCTACTAATGTTGAAGAGCTGATTTGATCTTCCTTTGGTCTGTGTACGTGGTTCTTACCCTTTTCTCTTTTTGGCTTCTTTGTTGAGACCTTTCGCATGTGGGAGAACATAGGTTGTTGTGGATGTAGGAGCTTCTTAGGTACCCACATATGTAATTGCCCTTGTTGAGCTGCAACTAACTTCTTAGGCACCCAAACTTGTTGGATACCTTGTGATTGAGCTTGTCCGAGCTGCTTCCTTCGTCTTCTGGCCTGGTTGGCTTGCCTGGATGGAATTTGTGGGGGCAAGGCAGGTGGTTGCTCTCCTTTGCGTACCCATATCTGCTTCATGCTCGGAACTGCTTTCTTATTGAATGGTGTTTTTCTATTTAATGTAGCAGTTGTCGTGAACGGTTGTGTTTGCTTGTGTGGTGGACTCATTACTGTGGCTACTTGATTCTTTGGAGAAGAAGAAAGATCCACCCGCCTTCGAACCTGGTCTTCCACGATTGACTCCTTCTGCATCATAGAGCTTTTGACACATACAACATCTTCTTTCATATGATGAGTCTTGGAAGAACTGAGAGAGTGTGTGGTGCCATGATCTAGGAGCATGCAGTTCTCTAATTTTAATGTAATGCATTGTTCATGTACCCAAACTTGAAGAATTTGACTTCTTAGGTTTAAGTTAACTGCATGGTCATAGATCCAATCTTGACCCAAGACAAGTGGTTCTGTAAGGTTCTCGTCTTGACATACTAGCGCTTTGACTTTCATTGGAACATCTTGAAGGTAGATGGGAAGTTCCACCTCGCCCAAACAAGGGGTTTCCACACCTCCCAATCCTATGAGATAAGCTTCTATGGGATTGATGTTCAACTGCAAGTCTTGGCAGTATGAAAGTCTAACTGCACTACTTGCTGCACCTGAGTCAATCAATGCCTTTACCGTCCTTGCACCCTTCCCTTGTCCTATATCTATGGTCACAGGGTCTTCGGTCAATGACTTGAGAAGTCGCTATGCCTGACTTTTGGCACATATCCATGTGATATTTTGGGGCTTTTGAGTTCACATCTAGGCCTAATCGCCTTAACTTATTTCGCCTAATACGCTCTCTGGCCTCTGCCTGTGCTTCTTCTCTCACTCTTAACTCTTCTTAGCAGTGTTGAGTCTCATTAGCATGTCCTCTGTAAGAGGTTCTTGATATAACTTGACTCTACAACCACTAATATAGTTTGGCAAGATATCACCTTCCAAAGTAGCCAATTGAACCGCACCGTTAGTGGAAATTCTGTTAATGATCATGGGTCCATATCCTCGTTTTTCCAACTAGATCTCCCTCTTTCAGTCCCTTATCCTTAATGTGTTTTAGTGTGTAAACCAACACTAGATCTCCCTCTTTCAGTCCCTTATCCTTAATGTGTGCATCGAAGTATGCCTTTTGCCTTTTCTTTGCAGCGTAGATGCCTGCAGCCGCTCGTAGCCTTGTCTCACCTAAGCGTTCTAGATCAAAGATCCTAGATGACAATTCATGTCCATTCCACTCATGCTCTTGTGCTACTTTTAAAGCAGGGATTAAGAAATCCAGTGGTAGCACCGCATTCTGTCCAAAGACCATCTGAAATGGGGTGGCATTGAGTACCATTTTGTAGGCAACTCGGTAAGCCCAAACAGCATGATGAAGTTGTTTGTCCCAATCAGAGCGTTTATTATTTATCAATTTTGTCAATACGTTACAAAGGATCTTATTGGTACTCTCGGCTTGTCCGTTAGCTTGTGGGTGATAGGGGGCAGACTTCTTATGTATCACCAAGAATTCTTGGAGAAGATTTTCAATGACTTCATTCAAGAAGTGTGTGCCTCTATCGCTCACCAACTCTATTGGTAGTCCATATCTCGTGAACAAATTCTAGAATAAGAACTTAGCCGTAGTCTGAGCATCATTCTTTGTTGTGGCTTTCATTTCTACCCACTTTGTAAGGTAATCTGTGGCTACAATAATATATTATGCATGGGAGTTTCTAGCTGGGGGGTTAATAGGACCTATGAAGTCTATGCCCCACTTCGAAAATGCACGCCCTCCCATCATTGGCCTCAAAGGCATCTCGTCTTTTCTAACTGGATATTGTGCACGTTGGCATGTGTCACATTTCTTCACATAGGTATGTGCATCCATATGAAGAGTGGGCCACCAAAGTCCTGAGAATAGAATGGTCTTGATCACTCGGTCAGGACCAAAATGTCCACCTGCAACACCACTGTGTGCAGTATCTAAGACCTTTAAATAGTCTGATTCATGAACGCACAGTCTTAAGTAACCATCTTTGCCTCTTCGGTATAGGTTCTCTCCTACTAAGGCATAGCCTTGAGCCTCTTGCTCCATGTTGCGTCTTCTTGCTAGACTAGCCTCTTTGGGTAATCTTCCTGACCTCATAAACTCTACCAATGGAGCACTCCAATCTGGAATTAATGACACTTGATAAAGGGTCGCATGCTCCACTGGGGGTCTCTCTCTGCACATTGGACAATTCTTAATCCACTCATGTATTTCTTTGTCCATGCTAGGCCAATACACTCCTAGACGCTTCAGATTCTGCAATGTTCGTTGTTTAGAATAGTGATTTCCTAGCAATCCTTCATGAGCTTGCTGCAACCAACTACTATGTTCATCATCCTCGACACAACAAGCTAATACACCTTCAGTATCTTTTTTGTACATGCTTCCTGCCAATATGTGATATTTTTGTGATTTTACAATTTCTTCTTGTGATGTTTTCACATTCTTATTTGCAGGGCCGAAGGTTAGGACTGGTACCAACTTATTTGCCCATTTAGGAACAACTTCTAAATTGAACAGATAAGCATCGGGTAGTTCGTCAGACACTCCTTGCGGTGACTCTCCTGAAGTGATGCGAGAAAGGTGATCTGCCCGAAGGTGGGTTCTACCTTTCCTGACAACCACTTCAAAGTCATATTCCATTAGTAAGAGGAACCATCTTACTAAGCGTCCAGTATTGCAAGGTTTATTGACCAAATATAACAAAGCTTGATGATCAGTGAAAAACTTGAACTTGTTGGCCAATAAATAGTGTCTAAACTTCTTCACAGCATATACCATGCCTAAGCCCTCTCGCTCAGTTGTGGTATAGTTTCGTTCAGCTGCGGTGAGTTGTCTACTAGCATATGCTATGGGCAAGTCTAAGTTACCTTCACCTGTGGGTAGTGCTAGTACACATCCTATGGCATGATTGGATGCATCCACATGTACATGGAATGATTTATTCCAATCAGGAGTGGTCAGTATTGGTGCCGTGCACAAACGTTTCTTCAGTTCATTGAAAGAATTCTCGCATTCATCGTTCCACTCAAAATTAGACAACAAGGCATAAAGGGGTCTAGCTATGATCGCGTACATGTGGATAAACCTACGGTAATATCCACAATGGCCCATAAAGGCTTGTACCTCTTTAACATTCCTTGGCCATGGCAGCTCTGCTATGGCTCGTACCTTATCTTCATCTGTTGAGATTCCATTCTTAGAAACAATATGACCTAAGATTTTACCTTGACGCACCATGAACACACACTTTTCTGGGTTCAGAAACACTCGATATTCTCTACACTTGTTGAAGATTTGTCTGAGCTCAGGGATGTGAAACCTTCTTTCTTGGGAATGAGCACATAAATCATCCACATACACTTCTAAGCTCTTTCGCAAGAATTCTTTGAAGACATGACACATGAGCCTTTGGAATGTTGCAGGTGCATTGGTGAGCCCAAATGGCATCACACGAAATGCAAAGATTCCCCACTCTGTAGCAAAAGCTGTTTTGTGTTGATCTTCCGGGGCAATGGCTACTTGATTGTAACCTGAAAATCCATCAAGAAAGTTATAAACTTCCTTGCCTGCAACACGCTCCAATAGGTGTTCTGTGATTGGAAGTGGATAACTATCTCTGATCGTAGCGGCATTAACTTTTTTAAGGTTAATACACACTTGCAACTTCCCGTTCTTCTTGGGTACCACTACAATAGAGGACACCCATTCAGTATGCTCAATCTCATAGATGAATCCAGCTTCAATCAGCCTATCAATTTCTTCTTTTATTTTGGCTGCATATGTATCATTATATGTGTAGGGCTTCTGTTTGGTGGGCTTGGCATCAGCGGTCATGGGGATAGTATGAGAGCAAATTCTTGGATCTACCCCTTTCAAGTCTCTATAGTGCCATGCAAACACATCCCTATATTCCCTTAATAGAGCTACAAGCTCCATTTCTTCTCTTGCACTTAGGTCATCTCCTATATATGTGCATCTCTCTTCGTTCTCTTCAATGGTCACTACAATTTTCTTAGTTTTTTCTTTATTATCATATGATTCTCCTATGATGGCCTCTCTCTTAGGCATTCGTACCAAAATTTTGCGGTCGTCAACTTCATATTTCTTGAAGTTTTCTGGTACTTCAAACAATGATTCCTCCTCTTCTTGTTTCACTGCTTTTCTTTTCTTTTTCTTTTGACTGCTCTCACTCCCATCCTTTGAATTTACCGTTTTAATACTTGTGAGAGGTTCTTCTTCTCTCTGGGTGAACACTCCTATATCTTCTAGATAGTGCTTCTCTGAGTTAAAGCAACTATCCATCACAATGGACTCTATATCCTCGTCATTCTCTTCTTCTTCTATGACATCACTAGGGTCACATTCTTCTAGCAAGGGCTGACACATGAACACTGAAATATCATAACCCTCCTCATCACAATGAGGTGTCCATTGTTCTTCATTGACAGCAATGTCCATGGTGGCTAAAATTTCAGGCCAGCCATGAGGCTCAAATTCCTCATCTGGAAAGATCATCGGCGTGTAGGCTGGGTCTCTAACTGGTCTATCTCCTGGTGAAGTTCCTTCTTCTCTCGCTTTCAAGCGTTTTTCCTCTTCCTCTACGACCTTGCACATCCACAAATGAGTATCTTCATGCAGCCATGATGGATCAGGTGAACTTTCAGAATGCACAGAGATTGAATCTTCTTTTGCTTTGTGGATAGGATTCCACTATAGGGGTGGTACATCTCTGAAGGAGTAATCCTTCAAATTGACCTTGGTGGTGACCCCTAAGTGCTGCAAGTACAAGGAGTTGGTTCCCCAATCCTGTACTATTTGCAATTGTCGTAGGAAGGGTCTTCCTAGGATCATCTCGTAGACATTATTTTTCTCAAAGTCACATATAGCAAATGTGTGTTCAAACTCTACACCACCAGTGGTTAGAGTTATCCCTTCTAGCAAATCCTAGAGGTCTTTCAAAATGACCATCAGCCATTTGAAGCTTCATTCTAGTTGGTCTTAATGTGGGCTTGCCCCATTGCTTCCACAAGGAGGTGGTCGCAATAGCAACACCGGCACCTGAATCTATGATTGCTTTGGTTGTGTAAACTTGGTAGGTGATTGGAAGATAAGTATTACCTTCTTCACCCTCACACATGTCCCCTATTTTGTCTAGAGGTATCTCTGGTACTTTTTGCTTAGAGCCTGTTTTTGGCATATTGGACTCAAGTTCTGGAACCTGGTCCTTCACATGATTCCATAGCTCAGGTTTTGCTTTGAGTAGCTCTTCTACAGTGAGGTGACACTGAACCTTAGTGTTCTTCACGACATCAGTGTTCCTTGGAACCACTGAGTCTTCATTTCTTACCAGTATTGTGGGAGCTCTAATCTGGAGAGATTCAGATTCCCATGGGCCTGGAAATTGAGGCAGTTCTTCTAAGGTATTAGATTCAAAATCTAACCTTTCGTCTTCTTGTTGTTCTGCTTCATCTCCGTAAATAGATGGAATGTCTTGGGGAAATTGATCATGAAGATCATCAATCTCACGAATAGGAGGGGAATTACCCTTCTCCTTGGCCCATTTATCTTCTTGTATTTCCCGCAAGAACTCTTGAGAGTACTGTTGAATTGAAGGAGGTATTCCGGCATCCGTGGAAGTAGGAACATAAGCTCCCATTGGTGGTGAGCTTCCCCTTTCAATAACTGGTTGAGCCTGTGGAGGTAAAGAAACTTGTGGTTTGTTTACCAACTGCTCTAATCTTTCTAGTAAGCCCTAGAAATGCAAATCTGATTTGATAGAGTTTGTCTAATTGAACTTTTGACTAGTCTCAAGTATGGCTTGAGCTTGTTCTACCATTTTCATGCACATTTTCATCCGTTCAATCTCTAAATCTGCTCTAGGGTAACTCTTGTCTAGGTTTGCAACTGTAGGCCCTTCTTGAAGTCGAGCCTGGTAAGCCTTGAACATCATGTCCAAGCCTTCTGGGGTTGGATCTGCAAGAACAGACCCTGGTTGTGGTCTATTTACAATGGGTGGTGGGGTGGGATGAGGTGGAGTGGATGGAGTTTCGGCATGCGAGGGGCTTTGAGATGCAATGTCTTCTATTTTTGTTTTCGCTTCTTTTAAGCTTTCTTCTAGTTCCGATAACTTTTTATTCCACTTGCGATTGGCCTTCTCTCTGATATCCTTCCATGTTCTTGTTTTCCTCTTACTAGGCTCTCCTGATTCACTCGACTCTGATTGTTCTGCTGGTTTATCCTGTTTTAAGGCTTGTGCTCTAGTGACAGCTTGTATAGGAGCCACATTGCTACTACTTGAACTTGAATATGCCACTAAGCCTACCACATTAATGGGTGTAATCTTGGGTGCACTGGAGAGGTTTCTTGGACAATCTCTTGGGAGATGGTCTTTGCCACAATCAGGACAAAAAGCCTGTATTGTGATAGCCTGTCCTTGACTCGGAGATGGTGGGTGGGGACAGTCACGAATGAAATGGTCACCTTGACATCTGAAACAAGATCCTCTAGGGGCTTGTGGTCTCATTTGTCTCAATTGGGGCCTAGGGTTAAGATTTGTGCACATGACATTGGAGTATTATGGCTCCCAATTTTGCTCCATAGGTGGTGCCTCATATTGATACGAGTAAATCTCACTATGTTCAGGTGACTCTGTGTAATAAGCATGTGGACTACCTTCATGGGAGTAGTCTGAACTATGAGCATGAGAGTCATTATCTGGTATCAATGGGGTTAGTGGCACCAATGCTCTATTTAGATTTTCCTCTCCCACAGCATATTTTACTGGAATCACGTTGGCAGGAGCTGGTGGTTGGTTTCCCAAGACTGGTTGTGGCCTATATTGTGCCTGATATTGCTGTTGTGGTCTATAATATGGCTGTTGGTATTGGTTCTGATACCTACCTTGTTGGTAAGGTTGCTGATAAGTTTGTCTAACAACCTGCCTATTGTAGGGACAATCTTGAGTCGTGTGGTTCATGTATTTTCTCTCAATAGTGCAATATGGAGCATTCCTTTCTCTAATGTTTTGGTTTTGCATTGGGCATACATTAACCATGTGGTCGCCCCCGCAAGTATAACACCGATTCAATGGAGTGACTCTCTGTGTTTGTTTATTTTGGACTCCCAGCTTCTTGGCAACTTGCTCAGCTATCTCCTCTATTTCCGTGGAGATTTTTGAAGTATGACTAGTAGAACTATCTGAATCCTTATAGAGTTTGGATAATTCTAACTCCTCACCCAAGTTATCTTCTATGTCAATGCATGTCCGCTCTCACTCTTCTATGGATCTAGGCTCTTTCAAGTATACATATGATCTTAACTTTGTGCTCAGTAAGCCATCTAAGAACAAAGCCACTTGTTTGGCTGGTGTGGGTAGCTCTGGAGCAGGGCATCTTTCTAGGTACTGTCTAAACCTTCTACCTGCTAGCCGCACTATTTCTTGGGGTGTCTCCTTAAAACTGTGGATCAAAGATGATGTGTTATGCCTGATACCACTCTTGGAAAATTCTACAATGAATTCGTCTAGCAGTTGGCCTACATCGCGATAGTTGCGACTACTCAGTGGTTGAAACCAAGCTAAGGCAGTGCCCTTAAGAGTCAGACCAAATGCCTCGTACTGGGTGAACAAATCCTCAACCTGTTCAGCTCTTAACACTTGTTTGAACTCAGCCACATGATCATAAGGATCTCCTGACCCGTCAAAATAATTCTTCATTGCCTTGATCACTTGAGTGGGTCTAAGGGTTCTTGGGTGCTCTCGGGGTCTAGGCAATGGAAAATCCTGTTCCTCTCTTTGTTGCCTATGTGCTTGATGTCTCTCTCTTTCAGGTCTTTCATTTTCAAATCCTGACCTATTCCTGCCCACGGTGTGTGCAAAACTTACCTCAGGTCTCTCTCTAGTTCTTTCTCTCTGGGCTTCATGAGCGTGGGATGATCCTATTCCTTGGAGGCCATGGGAAACATTGGATCTTGGTGGAGGGAAAATCAATTCACTCTTCCAAGTATATGCATGTCTATCATGTTCTGTTACCAAGAATATCTTCTCTGATGTGTTATCCAGGTAGACAACTTTGCCTGGTATCTCCAGATCTTTGAATTCATAGATGATGACTATGCCCAATTGGCTAGGTTGATATGGCTTGAATCTCCAAAAGGCTTCCTCTGTTTCTCTATTCAAGAAGAGTTCTATGCTTTTGTTGTCTTGAGGGATCCAATCTGGTGTGATCACTCTGGTCAGAACTGACTTACCTCTAGGAGTATGGGGTCCTTGTCCTACATTTCCTTGTTCTAAGTCTCATATCTCATTCTCATGAATGACATTTCCAAACTCATCGGTCCTATCTGGTAGGTTGGTGACCACATACATGGTTCCTTCCTTATCAATGTATGAACCCTCTTCGAACTTGACCACCGGGTGTTCAAGTCCAAAGGATTGATCTGGATTTTTGAGTTGGACCACTGATCGCCTCAGGCCATCCTCATAGATGCGAGCACCTAATCGGTTGGTCCGAATATATTCCAACTGTGTCTTATAGGGACCTTCTGCTGTTTGTAGATGGGCAGTCCCTGAGCCACCTGCAGGTTTTCCCATGCTAAAAGACATTTCTGAATCACTTGTGTCTGAACTTAGTAAAAGATGACCACTTAGTTGTTGTGCCCAAGACTTGGATGTATGGTTGACACTAGCCTCAGAAGATCTAATGCTTTGTTTATCCTTGCCTAAGTGTCTACCAGATCTCAGGTTCATAAGCTTTAGTCAAGAGTCCAAATTTTCCCTTTGGTATGGTTCAAAATTCTTTGGAGCCCCCTTGGTTCCCTAGTCCCACTTGAGGGTCAACTTCAAATTATCCTATCTCAAAATCAACGCGTTATTCTTGAAAAGAAACAATTGAGATCGTGTAGGATTTGAAACGAGCTTTCCAACGAGCTATAGAGCTCAAAAAATGGACTTTGGATGAAAAAGTTATGTCAAATCAGGCTCTTGGGGGTCAAAACAGGCAAACAGGACCTTCTCGAAAAAAATCGCGATTTTGTGAACTTAAAAAAAATCGCGATTTTGTGAACTTCAAGAGAATCGCGATTTTGTACCTTGAGAATCGTGTTCACAAAATCGTGTTTTGAAAATCGTGTTTTGAAAATCGTGATTTTGAGAAGAAAATCGTGTTTTGAAAATCGCGATGTTGAGCACAGAATCGTGTTTCTGAAAATCGCGATTTTGAGCAGAAAATCGTGTTTTGAAAATCGCGATGTTGAGCACAGAATCGTGTTTTTGAAAATTGCGATTTTGAGCAGAAAATCGTGTTGTGAAAATCGCGATGTTGAGCACAGAATCATGTTTTTGAAAATCGCGATTTTGAGCTTTGAGAATTGTGTTTTTCACAAAATCGTGTTTTTGGCTGAAAATCGTGATTTATGAAAATCGCGATTTTGAGCAGAGAATCGTGATTCACAAAATCGTGTTTTTGGCTGAAAATCGTGATTTATGAAAATTGCGATTTTGAGCAGAGAATCGTGATTCACAAAATCGTGTTTTTCATAAAATCGTGGTTCTCAGAATCGTGTTTTTTGACATAAAATCACGATTGTCAATAGAAAATCGTGTTTTCATAAAATCGTGTTTTAGAAAATCGTGTTCTCACAGAAACGTGTTTTTGGCTGAAAATCGTGATTTGTGAGAATCACGATTTTGAGCACAACCATAGAATCGTGTTTTCTCAGAATCGTGTTTTTGACATAAAAATCGCGATTTTGTCTCAGAGAATCGTATTTTTTACAAAGTCGTGTTTTCACAAAATCGTGTTTTTACAGAATCGTGTTTTCATAGAATCGTGTTTTCACAACATCGTGATTCTCAGAATCGCATTTTTTTGGCTGAAAATCCTGATTTGTGAGAATCGCGATTTTGAGCACAATCACAGAATCGCGATTCTGAGAATGACCACAGAATCGTGATTCTTTCAGCCAACTTTTAGGCGGGAAAACAGAAAATTGTGATTTTTCAAAAAAATTTGAATTTTCACAGAATCGCGATTTTCATCACAGAATCGCTTTTTTTTGCGGGAAATTCAAATTTCTGAGCGCCGACAATGGCGAGCTCCGTATGAGTAGAAAGTCATGAAAAAACACAGCGCTTGCTCTCCCTTGCACCTCCTAACTCCTTCCCACACAATAATGCATGAAAAATGGTATGAAAATGGTGAAAATGCACTAAAAAACAAGAAATTTCTATGAAGAAGAAGATGGAAGAAGGTAGAGATGATGATGATGATGAAGATGAAGAGGAAAAAACAGAAAATGAATGGAAATGACAGTTTTTTTACCTTCCAACGTCGCAAATCTACGATCTTACCATCCCAACGCTCGTCCTCGAAGCTCTCTCCCTGGCAACGACGCCAAAATTTGGTGTAGCTCAAGCGTAAGCACCACCTCCTTTACTTGTCAATCCGCGGAGACGTGAGGACCGGTATGAAGACCACGAGCAAGTGAAGGCACAAGTGCGTGAGTGAAAGCACACAAACATGCACACACATACACACACACGCGCACAAAGTAAGATCAAAGAGAGGAACAATGGAAAGCTTCGATTGCAAAAGAGTTCTCTTACAAAAGCTCTATTCTCTAACAAGCTAACCTCACAAATAAACTCTCTAGCTCTTTTTATAGTTTTTTGACTAGTTTTGGCCCTGTCCAAACCTAGTGTCCGGCCTAGTTAAAAATTAGGTTCCAAGGCTTATTTGAGGGCTTCAAACGAAGTCTAAAAATTATGAAAATTGGTACGATGGTACTTCTAATACTCCTCAAGCTCGAGGACTCCTCGGCTTGAACAAAATGGAGTTATAAAAATAGATAATGGTATTTACAATGGTTTTTAGTGATGAAAATCACTATTTTTGTAGGGGATTCTTCTGAAAATTTGACATACACTTCTTGGAGCTCCCTACTTGCTCCCTTTCCTTGTGTGTCCACCTTTCGATGTGCTTCCATGCTTTGTCCTTGACTTTGAGCTTCAACAACTTCATATGTAGAAATCAATTTCTCCTTCAAATCTTTGATCTTTGTCAAAAAACTATCCATAGAGTCTCCTTCATTCATATGCTCACTCTGTATTTCAATTGCTATGCACCTTGTCTATTGACAAGGTACATAGTAGTTGAAATAGCCTCTCCCCATTGTTTTTGAAGATAAGCAACACGAGCCTTATTTCTTGCGTGGTACAAAGTGGTAAGTGTATCCCACACATCCTTTGTTGTTTTGCAAGAGTGAATATGAGGGACAATTGCATGTTTGATAGACAAATCTATCAATGCATGTGTCTGAGCATCTCTACCATCCCATCAAAGTCGAAATAGCCTCTGCCCATTGTTTTTGGAGGTAAGCAACATGAGCCTCATTTTTTGCATGGTACAAAGTGGTAAGTGTATCCCAAGCACCCTTTGCTATTTCACATGAGTAAATATGAGGAATAATGGCATGTTTGATAGACAAATCTATCAATGCATGTGCCTGAGCATCTCTACCATCCCATCGAAGTTGCTCTATAATAGGTGCAACAAGAACCACAACATGAACAGGAATTTGAAGATCTTCATCTTCAACGCCATCTGCATCATCTTCAATAACTGTATTTGGAGGTGTAGTAGGTTGTCTTTCAACACCTTGCACAATATTCCACAGTCCTTTTGCAACCAATACATGGCACATCATATATGCCCATAATGGGTAATTGGTACCATCCAACTTATCCTCAATAGCCAACATATAGAATACATCATTGCTTTTAGCCATGGCCACTGACTAAAGTACCCTGATGCAAAAAAATGATTATATCTCAAAAAGTTGAATGGAAGTACCCTATAGAGCTTTGCTAAACCTGTAGTAGACTTTGAGGCTCTTGGTGAACCAAAACCTGTATATATGTTTGGCACAAAAGGATGAAATTGCCTGCATAGGCACTATGAAAGTGCATTAGGAGACCGAAATGAGCTCATATTGAAATTTCAACACCACACAACAAAGCTGTTTTGAACTCCTAATCACCTTGAATATCCTCAGCAATTTTCATGTGTTTGTTAGATTGTGATCGGAGGGGTGTCAACGATGCCCTAGATGAAGCAGCGACCTGCTCTGATACTAATTGTTGGAGTTTGAGGTCTATAGAAGCATGCGAACAACAGAAGGAAGAAGAAGAAACTTGAAGCACAACACACAATATTGAATGTATTATCAAGTTAATGTACAAAGATAAGTAACTTGCTAGGGTTATAGGCATATATACAAGCGGGGGAAAAAAACCTCCTAAAGAGAGAAGAAAGTGCCCCCATGATCCTAAGTGTGTTCACACAAATCACTACCAAAATATATCAACAATTAACACTTGCTACTTCCACTCATTCTTTACCTTGCTACTTGGGTGGGGAAAGTCTAGAGCTCTAATTGAGTTATACTCAAAATTAAATAATTATGTTTGCATTAAATGGTGAGTGTAATAAAAAATAATTACCCTACTTTTAACTACTTATAAGTGTGGTTAAGTATAGAAAACGTGTCTAATTTAGTTACAAAATCGACTCTCCTTACTCTTAGAGATAAAAACAATTGTGTAACATATGGAAAAAGAATTATATGAAAAGGATAAAAATTGGGAGAAAAATGGAATGACAAGTGACCTTTTGATCTTCTTCTTGGTGTATAGTACCTTCTCCATAATTTTTTGTATACCTTCTTTTCTTGAAAAAAGTCTTTTTGGATAATATTTTTGTACTTGGCGTCTTGGTGCCTTCTCTATTTCTTTGGCTCTTCCTTGCGTTCCTCCTAAGCTCTAGGATCTCTCATAGCACACGTGCAACCTAGACAACCTCTTAAGTTATCAATCCAAGTGAGGAACCTGATTGAGTACGAATAGGCTTGTGAGCTGAGAGGAAATACCAACTTATATGAGCAAAAGTGATGAAGAAACAAAAAGCATAGGCCTACATTGTGTTTGGTCCTATCTCTCAATCGAAAAATCAGACACCCCCCCCCCCCCCCCCCCTTGTTACATATTCCCACATCCAAGACGAAAAATCGGCATGGGTTGGATTTGAGATCAAAACCTTCTTATGTGCAGAGGAAACCGAGATATACAATGGATTCAAAGTTCATGCCTTGCAAATGTACATATGAACACCTAAGAAATCATTAAAAAAAAGAAATATGAAGAAAAAAAGAGAAAGAAGAAGACAAATTAAGCGTTTCGTCAAGATCCCTCTTTCAAACTGAATAAATGTCTTTGCACAATGAGCTTTTTGTTGAGTTTTATACATAAAATTGAGGCCTTCTTCACATGTTGGAAATAATGTTAGAGATACTCGTATCAAACTACTTGATATATTTTAACTATTTAATCATGAATAAAGTAAGCTAGAAAAATGGTCCAAACTATAAAATTGGCTCCTCATGCTTTTAAGGATTACAAAAATTGATAAAATATATGTGGAATAGTTATCAAAGAAATATCCATAAGCATCTCCAAACTGTACATGCTAATATAAGAAAGGAGGAAAAAAAAAAATCCAATATTTGGCTTCATCTTCACCGCCTTCTCTACTCTATCTTCAAGCGCTTGCTCAAAAAAAAAGGGGGATTGCTTTTGCCGTCGATGAAGAGAATGGAATAAAATTATAAAGGAATGCTTTGACTCATGTGGATAAGGACAAAAGGTGAAGGAAAGGAGGATTGACTAGAAACATATTCAAAAAGTGGTCCATATATATGATTGACCAAATGGATCTAACTCAGGTGTTAAGGAACAAAATGAAGGAGCACTGAAATGTTGTAATATAAGAATTATGGAGAGAGGGATATCTCTTTATCATGTTTTAACTGATGACACACACACATAAGATAGAGTAATTGTGAGAATTTTATATAGCAAAAGTTTTGTTCACTTTCTTTGTTTTTTTGAAGTATTCTATGTTACAAAAATTTGAATTCCCACTTTATGTTTCCTATATCCCTATGTTGAAAATGAACTGGATGGTAACCATACTCAATGTCATAACCCATAATCCATGATAATCATCATTATTATTATTATTCATTTACCATCCTGCATTGGGAGGGTTCTCAAGTATTCCAATGTGCATGGGGGGCAATCACATTATACTGACAAAGGCTCCCAAAATGGTTAGATGTATTCTAGGATTTTATTATCCCAAAAAAATATATCTCTCACCAAATGGATGCCAAATAGAAGGAAGAACTATCAAATATAGGGAAGAATATTCATTTGA
This sequence comes from Ceratopteris richardii, assembly GCA_020310875.1. Classification (NCBI taxonomy): domain Eukaryota; kingdom Viridiplantae; phylum Streptophyta; class Polypodiopsida; order Polypodiales; family Pteridaceae; genus Ceratopteris; species Ceratopteris richardii. Next base: position 176,166,848 of record CM035416.1, read on the forward strand.
AGTAGTGAAATGCATTTTGAGGTCTTCAAATGATAGATATATACACCTCCATGTGATGCGAGATATAAAAAGCTTCCAAAGTAGGAGATCCATGTGGGCATCAAAGAAAGATAGTAGTTTAAAACATATTGGTCATGCATGGTCCATAACGTACTCATCATCTTAAATATGGCTATATATGTGTAAGCTCTTCCTTCTTAAACTCAGTGTCTTCTTTTTGTTCTTCTACTTTTAGCTCCAAAGGCACCATCTATGTTGTATGCAAGACAAGGTATTTGAACTCATGACTTGCCAACTAGGAGTCCCATGGGCTCACCAGATGCCCCAAAGGCTATGGTTGTGGATTACTTCCTAGTCCTTCCTCTCAAGGTGTGGTTCAAACATCTCCTACCTATCACTTTATGACATCCCCACCCCCCCTCCCCCCCTTTTGATCATTCTCCTCAATGATCATCGCTTATATCCTTCTAGCCTCGATGATCAGCTCTTAAACTCTCTCTCCTAAGGTGTCCCAAAAGCCTTAAAGTTCTTGGCTATTTTTTAATGGATTTGAAACATTCTTCCAGGAGCTTTCCAAGAGTATCCTAACATCTCAATCCGACTTATAGATTACACTCTAATATTTTAGCGCAAATTTATGAAAGCATTGTACCCCTTTGTACCCTTTCAAATGCTAGAGCACTCGAGTGCCTTTTTTGAAAGCCATTAATTATCCACAACCTTCATGGAAGTCATTCACCTTGCGCAACCCTCCTTCCTAAGCCTTGATACCAATGTTGTATCAAAGATATGGGATTTGAACTTGTGACTTGTTAGGAGTCCGATGGGCTAACCACATGCACCAAAAGCCATAGTTGACGATTACTTCCTAATCGTCCTTCTTAGTGTGTGCTTCAATCATCTCTTGCTTTTCGCTTTTTGAAAATCTACTTAGCCATAAAATATATGTTTGTCCTTCTTAGTCTGTGCTTCAATCATCTCTTGCTTTTCACTTTTTGAAAATCTACTTTGCCATAAAATATATGTTTTTCTCCTTTTTGAAGTCTACTTGGCCATAAATCTACTTTTTGAAAATTTACTTGGTCACTCTCCATTCTTTCATTAATTTACATGATTAACAAATTGAACATTATACCCATGCCAACATGTTGTGCTATATGTTCACATCTCCTACATCTTCATACCACTCCTAAGCTTGTACCTTTGATTTTTTTAATATCAATGTTCAGACCTGGTATACCTTCTTCCCACTCGTGTAAGGCTGTGATAAGATCCATGGACCCAAAGGGATTGAAACTTCTTGACCCTAACATTGAGATTGAGATGAAGTAAGCATCCTCATCCACTTTGCCTCTTTGTTCATTTGAACATGACACCATAATGTGCGGATTTTACTCAAGCCATTCATTTGCGTTAATACAATTTTTGGCACTTGATCTTCTCTTCTATTAAGCCCAAAATTGAAAGAACAACTCACACACTCAAGAGACTCCATTCATCCCCCACTTTGGGACAGAACCTCAGAGCATAAGATCCAATGTGTTTACCATCACACCACATCCATATGACTATGCAAATCTCTCTCTCTCTCTCTCTCTCTCTCTCTCTTTCTCTTTCTCTCTCTCTCTCTCTTTCAACCCCTCCCTAGAGCAGGACAACTTGTGAGCCTAAGGCCAGTGTAACTAGTTGAAACCAATTGAAACCAATTGAAACCAATGTAACCCTTGTTCTTGTGGGATAAGGGGGGGTCTCACGATTACTATGCCCAAACCTTCACCCTGTACAGTTTTAATTTCAAACTTAAAACTCGGAGGAGTAGGCTTCGGTTGAACCTCCATTAAAAAAAAAAATCTTTTTTTTTTTGAAACTTTTAAATCCTTTTGGATGTTAGTCTTCGATTTATTCTTGATTTTTTTTTTGAGAGTACAATGAATTGGAAAGACACACACACCTGACCTCGTAAGGTAGAGGCACCCATCTTGGGGAACTCATGGACACCCACCTTGCGGAACTCATGAATATGTTGAGCCAGGATTTGAACTCAGGTCTTCCTCTCAGAGATTCAAAGCATCAACCACTAGACTATGCGGGCTTGGACATATCTTGGAGTGGATTTTATGCAATTAAGTATTCTAAGAGAAGATTTGTGAATAATTGTAGTTTCTTCGACTTTTCCTAAGAAGCTTCCCATGCCAAATGGTCTTTTTGTCATAGCGTGTTCTACACTCATACATGGATTGCCACGTGTACATTCGTGGAGCTCGGAAATTCCCACGATACTCGCTTAAATAACTCTCGGTCTTTCTTCGTGCTCGCAGTCCATCCACCAGCCAGGCAGAAGAGACAGGTTTCCCGTCTTCTTCCCAATCGCAGATGGCTTCCATAGTACTCTCCGCGTGGAAGCTCTCTCTGTTTCGAGGATTCAACAGAGCCAACGGTTGCCTGGAGTTGAAAATCGCATGTCTGTGGGGATGATAATCCCCCAGGTCATTTCATCTGGTGTGGGCGCATGATTGTACGCATTGTATCGCAAATTGGCGATCCGTTGTATACTTGTTCGTGTAGTATAAAGTATTATCAATAAGAACACTTTCATTGGGCGAGCTTTGCAGCTTGACTAGTTGCCAATGCTGAGCAACTACTTCATTGACTCATCCAGATGCATGAAACGTAGTTCGTTGACACCAGCGCTGACCACTCTCGTAGATAAGTGGCAAATATTAGTCTTTCTTCAGAAGTTATTCTCTAACACACAGTTTTACAGCTATGGATTCTTCACATAAGTCCGGGGATGAAATAAAATCGTGGAATCCTTCTTGTAGCGCATTTCAAAATTATAAGTTCATTGATAAGCAGCAGTCCGGAGATAGGACAGGCTTCCATTCGCCAAGAGCTGTTCCTTCGGTGAGTGAATAACATTATACTTTTTATACTGTGCAGAGAGATGAATATTCCTGGATTAATTGACACAGGTTTTCAGGGTTAAATATGTATGCTACATTTCCATTGCTGTTTCCCAATGCAGATGCTATCGGGATGCTTTTAAGCATAAGATACGTGGTATAATGGTGCTTTTGATAAGTAGCACATCACTTTTGTAAAGGAACATATCTGGATCTCAGGACAATCATGCCTTTATCCTGTTCTACATTTTATAGTAGCCATGCTTCCCCTGCGTTTGTATGACTGCATGGGTTTCTCCTTTGTCTCCGAAAGAATGAAAGATATCCATATGTAGTTGATAGTCGAATGCTTGCTTGTAAGCAGATTCAGTTTCCTAGCGCCATTCACTCTTACGTGGCCTTAGAAGTCAACATGATGTGTTGCGCACAAATTTTGGGCTTGATTATTTTTCGCAATGGAATAGATGTAAGTGTAAATTAGCTGTTCACTTTGTAATTCTCAATGCTTTCATAACTCGATAGAGGTTATTGGAGTTGAACCTTATTCTGCCTCCACTTCAGAAGTCGACTTTCTGATCTCTTGATATCTTGCTCTTAATGAAAAAATAATAGTAATAGTGATAGTGATATTTGACCCGTATGTATTTCAACTGGAAGAAAAGGTTACACTAGAAGTAGTAGTTTCTTGAGCCAAAATCTAGTCATATAGGATTCTGTTTTGAATGTTCTGATGTGTATTTACAATTTTCTCGTCACATTTAAATAGAATACAGGTGTAGGAGGAATATAATTCAGTCGAAGTTGGATAATTTAGACGATGGAGGAGATTGGGACTGAAACCTATCTATGTAATGAAGGGTGGTAAATCCACATGTAGGCCTGCTGGATTTTTAAACAACAACAGCAGCAACAAAAATGGTTATTGTAAAACTAAAGAATAAAGGCTGTACTATAGCTACAGGTCTCTCCTAATTGTACACAATATAACAATAACTTTGCCCTAAAAATTGTAACTGGTGGAGGTTTTTGTAGCATTTTTTGAAATATGGATACAAGATTGAGATAATTAGAAGTTCTTATGGGTAGAGTTAACTAGAAGCTTTAGATAGAGAGTCAGCTGATATGGTTTGCTACAAAGCGTCTGTAGATCCCAAACCCATGAGCAGAGATACCAGGGCCTTTCTTATCCTCCAAAATATATAAAGCGAGAGAATGATTTGAATAGCTAATCCTGCAAACGAAACATAGCAGGTGGTATATCTTGATTTTTTGTGTGTTAAAAGCCGATTTGGACATACCCAATTATGTGTGTGTCTTTGTTCTACACCCTTATGGCTACCTGATCACAGATATTGGGGAGATTTGTTGTAATAAATTGTATCAAGAAGCTTCTTTACAGCACAGAAAATTACATAAAAATGGGAGACTAGAGAAGAGAGGAAGATGACCGAGTGTATTCAAGAGCACATTGTGGTCCTAGGAGGGAGAGAAGGCTAAAAGCTTTCCATAACATTTTTCAAATATATGAATCAAAGACCTTGGTAGGTGTCACGTTCTCGAACTCGAAGGACATCTGGAGGGGTGCTTATAGTTATGCCTGGTCAAGTGTGAAGCATCAGGCCAATGTGAACTTGCCCACCTCCTTAATATCGAGAGAGAGGAGATGAGGAAGAGAGCTCTCACACACTCTCACATACAAAGAGAGGAGCACACACAGATTGAGGCAAGGAAGAATGATCTTCTACTTCTTCTATTACATAAAGAGAATATACAAGAATGACCTAATACAATAATACAACCAATCCAATATATGAAGGATAGTACATAAAGAAAACCTAATGTTTGCGAACGAGTGAGCCGGCAAGAAAACAAATGTGCCATCACTCTTCGTAGGATAATCTGGTACATCTCACTAAAGTGTCCCTGACATATATCGACGTAACCACTACATGTCAGAGAGATGAAAAAGTGGTACGTGTCATCCTCGATCATCACATATTTAGCTTGATATCTTAAGACTCCCCCTCAAGCTCAATCTCATGTCCTGTAATCCGAGCATCTTTCGAAACTTCTACTTCTTTTATGCTCCAAGTACTGAAGTGAAAATATCAAGATCAATATCACCTGAAAATACCTTTTACCTTTTGTTTGATGAAGTGATAATGTACCTCGATATACTTTGCTCTAGCAAGAAAAACAAAATTTCGTGCCAACTGGATGGTGCAAAAATTATCACAATACATGATGATAGGCTTTGATACTTCCATACCTAAATCTACAACTAGCATCTCTACCCATGATGCCGCACATGTTTCCATTGAAGCACCTCTGTACTCAACCTTTGAACTTGACAAAGGAGAAGTGGATTTGCTTTTTATTGCTCCATGTAAAAGCTCCACTCCCAAGTGACAAAGGAGAAGTGGATTTGCTTTTTATTGCTCCATGTAAAAGCTCCACTCCCAAGTGAGAATAGAAAGCCACTAGTAAATGTTCTAGAAATACTACCAGCCCAATCTTCATTGGTGTATCCATGAACTTGCACCTCGAAACTTCACCGACACAAGATTGTAGATATCCAAGCTTGTGACCATCGCTCCATGGAGGAGAGAAGATCCCAGATGACAGCTGATCCTGCTGTAGCCATCCGGGCAGCCCTGACTCCACCTCCTCCTATGTACCACATCTTACACCCACCCATTTGTAGAGGATGTAGCTAGTTAGTCAATCAGATGCATTCTCATGCTTGTAAGCCATTTTCATATGTGCTTTGCCTTTGTCTTGTTTTGGTTCTTGTCTTTGTCTATGCTCTTTGTCTTTTGAGTGGTCTTTCTCCTTTGGCTTTGAGTCCACCTTGTCTTCGGTTGCCTTGTGTTTTGGTGACTTCAAACGGTGGCAGTCCACCACTACCATGTTTCCTTTCATGTTTGGGAGCAATTTGTCGATTCCTTTCCGAGCATATTGATCATGTACTTGTCCATGAATGAGAGCCCAATGATCACCTCGAATGAGTCCATTGGGACGGTTAGGAAGTCAAGTTTACCTGACCACTCGCCCATTGTCATGCTACGTTTAGGGTGATTTTCATGTTGTTGTCGCTCCTTGTGCGAAGGAAACTGATAGATCTAATGGATTGCTTAGGGGAAGTTGTAGGATTGTTGTGCATTCGGGTGACATAAAGTTATGAGTGGCTCCGGAGTCCACCAAGATCGCCTTCTAAGTGTCGTTGAACGTGCCCCCGGACATGCATATTTTGAATCAGCAGTAGTGGCATTGGCAGCTTCATTCATGGTGCACACAATTTGGCGCGTCTGGCCAAACCACCCAAGCACACTTTTGCCTGGGGGAGGGGGGGCAGCTCATTGCACTTGGACCATAGTTAGTAAGGTACGATCCGTACGATTCGTACGGTACGTATTAGTACGGTACTACGTACGTACCCTATGATTTGGGGCTTCCCGTACGGGATTCGTACGTTCATAAGGTACGATTTTTTTTTAATGCTAAAAATTATATATCTCATCTTTAACATGATAAAGATCATGCTTATGAATATAATGCATCAAAATAAAGGTTAAAAGCTTTATTTAGCTATATTTAATCATGTGGGATATCGTCGTGACTCGTGACTCGTGGTATCGGGGAATTGGATATCATGTATGTAGTATCTACTATCATCATTCATGTATGTACTATGATGTAAGTTGTACTTTGTAACATCATTAAAAACAAAAACCATGCTATCAAATTTCATTCATTACAAATTACAATGATCATTCATCATTACAAAAACGGTAAAACCATTCGTTCAAATTTCATACATCATACATGACTCATCAATGTTCAATCATCATAGTACATAAAATCAAACTTCAAGTCACATCAAACATGATCATCATGATTCATGAATCATCACCAAGTGGCAAGAATACATACATTAATGATAAATCATAAATAACAAAATGACAAGTCACAAGTCCACAGTGGTAAATACTAAAAGCCAATGAAAAACATCATCAATCATGTAGTATGTATACATCTATCATCAATCATCATAATGTCAATAAAGTGAGTCGTGATAAGTCCAAAACTCTAATCAAAATGTCACATGGATCATGAATCATGATGAACAATGATCACTCATCATCCGCATCCTCCATCTCATCAATATCACTATCATCATAATCATCATCAAGAGAATCAGATGTTGTCATCTCATAAGTAGATGACGGTGGACTGGGTGGATCACTGACAAGATTTCCCTCATCATCAAAACAAGGGGATAGAGGCATCGATGGTAATGTCCTCCTCCCCTTCCTCCTCGTATATGTAGTAGCTGGTGCTCGACTACTGCTAGCTCCATCCCCATGTGAAGTGGTCGATGCACGCCGAATAATCAACCCTTTCCCACGACCACGGACTCCTCTGACCCTTCCTTTGCTGCTACGGCTTCTTGTTTGCCTCACATCTATAGAGCAAAGCTCTCTATATAGCTCGGCAAAAAGAAGCTCCTCATCATCTTGAGGCACATCATATGATGGAAGAGGAGTGTCTCTCACAGAAGGCCAAAATCTGTCCATTACTTGTTTATGCAAAATCTGAAATTTATGTAAATTATTGCAAATCTGAAATTTATGCAAATTTATGCATATTTATGCAAATTTATGCAAATCTGAAATTTATGCAAATTTATGCAAATCTGAAATTTATGCAAATTTACTTACTTGTTTTAGAGTCTCCATGTTAGGTATATTTTGCAACATCCTTAGATTGGTGCGGCAATATATTAATTTCTCCATTTGTTGAGGACTAAGTCTATTCCTCACCTTTGTATGGATGAGAGCAAAAGCACTCCAATTCCTCTCACATGCCCCGGATGAGCAATCTTGAGATAACACCTTGAGAGCATATGTGCACAAAGTAGTGAATGAAAAACCAAAATTTTGCCACCAAAAAAGTGGTTTTACCATTGACTCTCTATCCCAACATGTAGGGGAAAGAAAAGCGGGATTTCCCCTCTCATCCATATAGCAATTTATTTGCTCCAACATGTCATTATGTAGATGTATGGGAACTACACGTGACATATATTGAAGCCGATCCGATAATACCTCACATCATCATATAATTGCGGGCTTTTGAATGCCGGATGCAATAAGCCCGCAAACCCATGGATAGGTCGATGCATCCATGTCCATCTTCTCATTGTTATCTAATCATAAAAAGAGAAAGAGAGTTAAATTTTAAAAAGAAGAATAAAATAAAAATTAAGATAAACATATTACATACATACTCATTGCATCATGGTTTATGGCACATCATACATGCATGCATGATGCATGCATGATTACATCATGCATGCATCATTGCATGCACATTGCAATTTGCACATAGATATTAAATATCAAATATAAATACATTTATGATGTGTGATATAATTGATGAATCATAAATGATAAATCATAATTTGTCAAAGTGTCTTACCTCAAGTACTTCACCTCTTTGATCTTCGGTGACAAGAGTGCATTCCCTTATCTCTTCCATAGCTCTTCTCATGATATGGATGAGAAGCCCTAGAGTAGCACCCTCACAATCCGTCATGCGTAGAACTTTGTAGATAGGTGTGATGACACTCAAAATAGCCTTCACACTATCCCAAAAGCTCTCATCCAAACATAGCCTTTGTATGCTTTTTGACTCCTCCTATGAGCTCTCATCCCACTCGCTCCAAAAGGTAGATACCACCGTATGTCGTAGAGGCACTTTGACTTCAAGCAACCTTGAAAGAACAATCCACATGTATGCAAAACGTGTGGTGGCGGGCTTCTTTATTTCAAGCTTGCTATGCTCTCTAAACATAGCTAACACTTTCACTTTTTGTGTGAAAAATGTAACTATGCTTGAGGCTTGTAGTGTGCAAGCTTTTACCCATGATAGATTTCCAATATCCTCCATGAGCAAATCAAGACAATGAGTTGCACATGGAGTCCACATAATATGTGGATACTCACCCTCCAAAAGCTTCTCCATATGCCTACAATTGCTTGCATTGTCGGTGACAACTTGCACTACATTTGATGGACCCACCTATGCATAAAATTTAAAAATTAATATTCAGAATTTAACATAAATGGAAAATCTGAAAATTTATAAAACATATAAAAATAAAATTAAAAACTTACCTCTTCGATGGCCTTCTTGATATGTCGATAGATGAACACTCCGGTTGTCTTCTTTCCTTTCTTTCCAACCTCAACGGCACGTAGGAAGAAAGTACCAATAGGGCATGACACAAGAATATTAATTATCCCTCTATTTTTTCTATCTCTCCATCCATCGGAGAGGATAGTGCATCCATACCTAGACCATTTCTCACGCATAGGGGCAAGTGAGAGATCTATCCTCTTCTTCTCCTCATTAATTTTGGTTGTCCTCATATCGGAGTAGCTAGGTCCACTCCATCCTTGACATGGACCCACTTCACTAATTGCTTTCACCATAGTCTTCCATTGGTTTGAATTAAGAAGATTAAATGAGAGATTTTCCATAATTACCGTCCTTGCAATCTCTATGTCGGCTATCTTTTGTTTCTCCTTGATCCATGTGAGAGAAGACCGTACATGCCCGGGAGCTTGCCCTAATCCGCTTTGCCTCGCATGTGATTGTGAATCCCTTTGTGTTGGTGATTGTGATGATGAACCAATATTTGAGTCTTGAAAATGTGACTCCCCTTCATGTGAAGAGGTAGAGGCCGATGCACGAGAAGGGTGGCTTGCATATCCTCTTACCGATGTAGGTAATGTGCTAGGAGAGCCCATCATTTTTTGCCTAATTTCGGATGCAATATGGTCGGGGATCTCCTTGCATGCCGCTACTTGCCCTCCAAGCTTGGTTAGGTGTTGAAGAAGCCTTGTAGCCCCACTTGTGTACCTCTTGCCACAATATTTGCAAGTCCAATGATGGGAGTTGGACTTCTTCGTATCTTTCTCCACACCAACACAATGGAGCTCAAATGCCTCATGCTTGTCTCTCACCATTGTGCTTAGAAAGGGCTGAAAATGAGAGCACTTCAAAGCTTGAAAATGAGAGCACTTGCGCCCCTCTTGCAAGCTTCTAACAAGTTAGAACAATGGCCCGAATGAGCCGTTCGCGGCATAAAAACCTAAAAAGCCTCGATATTAAAATTTTTCGTACGAATTCGTACGATTACGTACGGGTACGTACGGGTCTGAAAATACGTACGAACGGGTTCGTACGCGTACGAATAGCAACTATGACTTGGACATACACACCGTTTCCCGGATTCACATGCCGTCTCCTTAATATTTACCGTTTTCTTCAGTCTGTTTTGTTGATGTTTCTTGGGAGGTCCCCCGTCCCAGTTGGTAGCTTGGCTCCTTAAGATTTCCGTTTTCTGAAAAATGGAAGGAAAACGTTTCTTGCACACCAGGTAAGGATGTCATGTACTTCAGCCTAGTTTTCATGGGCTTTAAGATCAGCTTACTTATGTTGAAATTGATGCTCTCAGAGCTATTTTGGTCGGCAGATTTATATGTACTTAGGTTTGTTCAACAGTCAGATTTTCAACAATTACTATCTTCTCCTCTCTAAGAACTTGCGTGAACAAAATCCAACATAGGGTTCTTCATTTGGTAGCTAAGACACATTGTGCTCCTAATCTATCAGTTTTGGGTCTATTTTACTGGCTGATTGGATTTTTTTCAACGATTGGTCTTTTCTGTTGTCTTATGTCTTTTGTTTTCTAGGAACTTACGTGGAGAAAATTCAACATAGGCATCTCCATCAAGGAGCAAGGATACACTATGCTTCTAATCTATCTGTTTTGGACCTATTTTGCTGTCTGACTGGATTTTTGTAAGCCCTCCATACATAGTAATTGTCATTTAGTGGTAGAACATCCAACATACACAGTCAGCATTTTAGCTCTATCATCTTTTGTTCTCAGTTGTATGCTGTCTCTTGAGTTCATAGTCTCTCTCTTTTCTTTAACTCTCATTTGTGTGCTTGTGATTTCTAGGAATCTCCCATTTTGTAATTTTAGTCAGTTAGTACTTGTTGACTGCAGTGGTCTATATGCATGATCTTTCCTTTCAGAAAGATACGTTGTCTCTTTCAATGTATTGCATTTTTGAATTAGTAATATGCTGTTGTTCAATTTATTATTGTCATGATAATTATTGTTTGTTGATTCATTAATCCCTTTTGTATCTTGTGTAGATTGTAGTCAAGCTTACAAGGGATTGCATTCAAACATTCAAATCTTGTAACATCTCTTTCAGTTACTCTAAAGATCTTGATCCCAAACAGTATTTGACCCATCCATCTGTTCCTTTCTCAAATGAAGGATTGGACAATGAGAACAGTGACCTTATTCTTGCAGTTGATGATGTTCTTGTTAATGAGCATGCAAACGTCAGGTTGAGAATCATTTGTGATGGTGAAGGTATTAAAAATATTTTGCTATTACTAACTGAGCACTTGCATTTGCTCCTGCAGATTCATTGTCAAGGAGTTTCTTGGCCAGGGAACTTTTGGCCAAGTTGTTAAGTGTTGGATAAAGGAGATAGATTCATTTGTGGCTGTAAAGGTGATAAAAAATCAGCCTGAATATAAAAATCAGGCCATGATGGAGATTTCAATTTTGCATTCGGTGAACTTCACATCTCTGGGCTAATTTAACGACTTGTGTGATTCTCATGCACTCAAAAGTTTTTGTCCTTCTTCTATTGCAGCTTAATACTAAATATGATCCAGGTGATAACAACCATATTGTACGTATGCTGGATTATTTTATTTACAAGGAGCATCTATGCATTGTCTTCGAGATGCTTGGTTTAAGCCTGTAAGTCATTATGCCATATGTTGCTTCGTAGAATGATTTGCATTGACAGAAATTTTCTGAACTATGTATAATTTGGATTTTTCAACTTATGGACTAAAGGTTATCAACTTAGATGAAACTGTGCTGGATCATCATAGTTGAGAGAGATTCATCCATTTGTCATAAGAGAGGAGATTTGAATGGATGTTCATAGCTAGAAGAAACAGTTCAGTCAACAACACGAATCATGTTAGATTAGGATTCGTGATAAGCATCAACATATAAAATGTGGTACCTCTATCTATAAGTTCAGAATATCTTGAATTGATCCAGGTATCCAGATCTGCACTCACATGCTATCATTGCCAAATCATCATCATCATTGCCACTATCATCTTTTCATTCTGATCCTCATCGCCATCAACATCCATTTGTGCATCTGCATGAGCAATGAGCATCATCACTTATGGAAGTAGCTGAGAATAAGAAACTATCACCTGCAAACCCTATATCAAAATGTAGTTTCAATATTGTGACAATTCGTACATGGGATGGAGTATGTGAGTCGAATGTCGAACTTTGAATATGTATCTTAAAATAATAAAAAAAAAATTCTCATGTACGTCATAAACTTGGCATAACTGCTGTCAACTACGAAGCATCATTCATGTTCAATACCATTTCTTCATGTTCTGGAAATGTGCCATTTTAAATCTTACTGAACAACATCTGCTATTTGAATATGGAATGTACTGTTTGTTTTTTATTAAGCATGCCATTGGTTGCCTGCATAGAACTGAGAAATAATTCAAACTGAAAACACTAGCACGACTCAACCAATGATTTCTGCTTATTCTAGGTTGCAGCTGCTAATTATGAAAAAATACGACGGACTCTCACTGAATCTTGTTCGACATTTTACAAAACAGGCATGCATTATTGATTCTTCAGGCACATTATATAGACATTGCCATTTATGTGTGAAAAGGAAGCTCCACATTGATTGGTGTTATATAAATTGCCTTTCCACAAGCTCTGCATCTCTCTCTCTCTCTCTCTCGCTCTCTATCTGTGCCTATATATATATATATATATATATATATATATATATATATATATATATATATATATATATATATATATATATATATATATATATATATATATATATAGAGAGAGAGAGAGAGAGAGAGAGAGAGAGAGAGAGAGAGAGAGAGAGAGAGAGAGAGAGAGACAGACAGAGACAGACATACAGACACAGAGAGAGAGAGAGAGAGAGAGAGAGAGAGAGAGAGAGAGAGAGAGAGAGAGAGAGAGAGAGAGAGAGAGAGAGAGAGAGAGAGACGTACATACGTACGTACGTATGTATGTACATACATACCTACATACATATACATACATACATACACACATACGACCATTCATACCTACATACATACATACCTACCTACATACATACACACCTACTTACCTACCTACCTACCTACCTACCTACATACATACACATACATACACACACACATACACATACATATATATATGTATATATATATATATATATATATATATATATATATATATATATATATATATATATATATAATACATACATACATACATACATACATACATACATACATACATGCATGCATGCATGCATGCATGCATGCATGCATGCATGCATGCATGCATGCATGCATGCATGCATGCATGCATGCATGCATGCATGCATGCATGCATGCATGCATGCATGCATCCATCCATCCATACATACATACATACATACATACATACATACATACATACATACATACATACATACATACATACATACATACATACATACATACATACATACATACATACATACATACATATAGAGAGAGAGAGAGAGAGAGAGAGAGAGAGAGAGAGAGAGAGAGAGAGAGAGAGAGAGAGAGAGAGAGAGAGAGAGAGAGAGAGAGAGAGAGAGAGAGAGAGAGAGAGAGAGAGAGAGAGAGAGAGAGAGAGAGAGAGAGAAAGAAAGAAAGAAAGAAAGAAAGAAAGTCATATTAACGTCTTCTGGAGGCCAAACTTGGCCTATGAGACAAAAACCATGTACAAGTGTAGTAACCCTGTGTAGAAGATAAAATGAAATAAAAAGTATATCGCTACACAAAGCTATATAGGGCTGGAAAAGGCTGGGGAGATGTGGCTCTGACTCTGCAGATAGTGGCCACCTAATACATGGGGGGGGTCCAAAATGTGAGTAAAACGCCCTAGCTACTGGTGATGGGTGGAGGTGGGTGTAGTATGTGGTACATCGGTGGTCGTCTGAGTGCCTCCTGAAGGAAGACAACCCAGGGGGTGGTGGTACGCCTATGCTCCATCATGTGGTCGTAGGCAATCCTGATGCGTGAGATATCCTCCTGATATAGTCGTGGTCGACGATATCCGCCCATGCGTGGTCGGCGCTGTGCTCTCTGTGCTGCTGCCTGGTGGAGCGTGAGCCCTATAGATGGACCTCTCTGATGTAGCTCAACTCGCTGAAAGAACTGGGTAATGGTCTGCTGGGTACTCACCCGTGTCTGATGTATGGGCTGTAGTGAC
>CM035416.1:176191178-176206178 GCA_020310875.1 Ceratopteris richardii
TATCGCATAAGTTCTTCGAATAATTGGAAAGGACAAAAGCTCCCATTTGGCGTCATAGCACTTTGCAATAGTATCGATCCCTTTATGGTTTAAATACCGGGCTTCCGCTCCTAAAGAATAGGCCAGCGGCGGATTTGTCAAGAAGGACCAATATGGAGACAACAACGCAAAGGAATTCCCCACATAATGTTGCCTTCCGTTCCATGTCAATCGTGCTGTAACTTGCTTGAAGCTTTGAAGCAAAAACTGTAATGTATGCGATGCAGTTTTCAACGGAGCATGAGAAAAGAATTTGTTCCAAACATCTAATTTCCATCCTCCCTTATAATATACGAGAGCATTGTCCACAGCCTTCCAAAACATATCAGTCCAATTAGGTTTAAAGGACGAAGTAACACGCATGATAACAGCTGCTCGCCTTGCCATTACATGGGAATGAAGATGAAGAATGCCAAGACCACCTTTATGCTTAGGTTGACACACGTAATCCCATGCAGAAGAAACCACTGCACGGCTATGCTTTTTATCCCACAAGAAACTTTTAACCAAGCAGTCAAAGATAGGAAGATGACATTTTCTCCAATCCAAAAGCAGTAAATAATACATGACATATGGCTGCAAAACTGCTTGTACTATTCTTATTCTTGCATGCAGCCGCCACTGTGAAGAACTCCACAATTCCATTTTGCATTTGAGTTTACGAAATACCCAGTGCACTTTGTCTTTGGTGGAAACATTAACTCCTAACGGATAACCCAAATGTCGAAAAACAATAACCTTGTCAATTTTGGGTCCCGACCAAGGAAGGGCTTCAAAATGTTGTGCAGAAATATTGATAAGCGCCGATTTTTCCACATTAACGTACAAGCCAGATGCTTCTGAGAAAGGAGT
Organism: Ceratopteris richardii; assembly: GCA_020310875.1. Classification (NCBI taxonomy): domain Eukaryota; kingdom Viridiplantae; phylum Streptophyta; class Polypodiopsida; order Polypodiales; family Pteridaceae; genus Ceratopteris; species Ceratopteris richardii. The sequence goes on from CM035416.1 coordinate 176,192,070, forward strand.
TAAAGAGGCTAGTATATTTCGAATGTTAGCCTCTTCTGCTTTCGCAAAAATAAAAGTGTCATCCGCAACCCCACTGCAATCTGTTGAGCCCCGTACAAAGAAACACCATGAATATAATTCAAGTTCAGTTTGGCCTCCAACAAGTAAAACATTGGTGTGGATGCTAGTGCATTAAAGAGAGGACTCAAAGGACATCCCTGACGCACAGAGCATTCAATAAGAAAAGACGCAGAAAGTCTTCCATAAATTTCCTCCTGAGAAGCACTGTCTTGGGCTAAAATATAAATCAGACGACAAAATTTACTCCCAAATCCAAGCTTCTTAAGGACTACCGCAATGAAATCCCATCGTATGCGATCAAAAGCTTTCTCAAAATCAATTTGCAAACCAACTAATTCCTGACTGGAGATAGGAGCATGTTCAATCATCATTTGAGTCAGGAAAACATTATCATGGATCTTTTATGAATGAACCCAATCTGGGAAGGATGAACCACATTGTTAATACATGATTTGAGTCTTAAAGCAAATATTTTCGCAAATATTTTATAAATAATGCTCATCATCGTAATGGGTCTCCAATCTCCCATCCGCTTAGGAACATCTACTTTGGGAATAAGGTTGATTTTCCCAAGCTTAAATGAATAGGGCATTTTCTGATCTCTCCATATTTCATTGCACACATCAATAGTCAACTTTTTAAGAGAAGGCCAAAATGATATCACAAATTCTTTGGTGAGACCATCCATTCAAGGTGCTTTACCGTTCTTAAGGGAACAAAGAGCAATAAAAACTTCTTCTTCAGTTATATGTTTTTCAAATGCATATGCTTCCCATGTATCAAGAACCTGCTGAGTATAATCCAGTGACTCCTTGAGAGAAGAGAACCACGCATCATCCATGGTATGTGATGCAGCAAAGAGCTTTTCAAAGTGCTGAGTACATGCATGTGCTATAGAGTTTCCGTCACAGAGAAGTTGTCCATCAACCTCGAGAGAGGAAATAGCACTTTTAGCACGCTTAGCACGTAGGAAATCGAAGAAACATTTAGAGTTAGCATGTAAATCATTCACTTCTACACATCTGGCTCGAGCTTTGGAGGATTCAATGGCATTGTTTTCAATTAGTTGCAAGCATCTATAAGCATCACATAAACGACTGTAATCCCTTTCAGAAAGCAACTCCCCAGAGTCTATCTTTTCAGACATTAAGACAATAATGTGCTCAGCTCCAACTTTATCTGTTTTTAATACATTTGCAAAGTACTTCCTTCATTCTCTAATCACATCTTGCATGTGTGATACAATAAATTCCCATTTCATACATGCAGAAGTCTTTAAAGCAAGTGCTTGTTGAATCAATTCCTCCACAAGACTTTTGAACACACATGTTTTGAGCCAGGCATGGTTCAACCTCAAAGGAATTCTGTGAAGCTTATCTGGAATGCTCAAGTTCCAATCTGGTTCTTGAAGTGATATCACGATAGGATTATGATCAGAAAGAAGCACCGTAGCATCAATCCACATAGTGGAAGCGGTATGTAGGGTAGATACATGAGAGTAATAACACCTATCCAACCTACTCATAGCTTTCCTATGTGATCTGGAATGAAATGTATATCGAAGCGTATGCCTCCAATGAGCCCCCATAAGTCTCTACAATTCAAGACTTCTACAATTTCACTCCAAATTGAGTTTTCCTGTGGGGAAATGAAGGAAGAGGAAGTTGTACAATCTGTATCTACATCTATAGCGGGGTACTTTGATACACCCTTAAAATAATGTATTTTTTGATGCAGAAGCCAAGCACAAGGCAAGTTACCTCGATTTCGAACAAAAGGAGAAGCAGAAGAAGCGAAGAGCAAGAAAATGGTGGAAGGGGGATCCAGCTCATTAAGAAGACCAAATTTCCCATTTCACCTATTTTCCCAAGTTCCCTAATTCCCATTTCACCTATTTTCCCAAGTTCCCTAATTCCCATTTCACCTATTTTCCCAAGTTGCCTAAATTCCAATTTCACCTATTTTCCAGGTTGTCTAAATTCCCATTTCACCTATTTTCCCAAGTTGCCTAATTCCCATTTCACCTATTTTCCTAAGTTGTCTAATTCTCCTAGTTCACCAATTCTCTAAATTGTCTAATTTTCCTAAGTTGACCAATTTCTCAAACTAGTCTATTTTTTTAGTCAAATTTTACAAGTTAGTCGACTTACTCAAAAGTTCAAATTTTATGAAGTTAGTTTACTTACTTCAAAAGTAGTCTAATTTTTAAGAAAAGGGTGTACTTTTGATTTAGTCTACTTTTTCACTTGAAAAAGAGACTAAATTTTCTAGATCTCCATATAGTCTAAATTTTCAGCCACTTGCATGCGAGAACTCATGGACGGTGGACGGCGCCGAATACCAGAATTTGGAAGATAGGGCCGGCGCAGAAAAAGTGGACCAAGAAGGAAGCTTCCAGAGTACCAAAATTGTCAAAAGTGTCAGAGAGCTTGCCAAAGAAGAAACTAATTTTGTCCCCTTTTGTTATCCTTCACTTTCAGAAAAACTATATAAGTAGACCTCTTCATCAACAAAACAGGCTCAAACAAGCTCAGAGAGAGGCTCGAGGAAGGAATGCATTCCTGCAGCTTTGCCTTCTCTTTGTGTGTAGAGCTCTTAGCTTACCACTAGTGCTCCACTTGGTAGATTTTGACTCAGCTAGCTTGGCACTCTGAGTGAGTAGTGAGCAAGCAGTGATTGGCCAATCTTCTCTTGAGCAGCTAGTTGGAGAACTAGATTTTGAGCTTGTATGTTTGGGAACCGAAGTCAAGCACTCAGAATGAAGGTGTATGCTTATGTATCCTACCGATTGCCTAAAGTTTGTATAATCCTCTTTTGAGCTGTATGTACTCATAATTTCAGCTTCTCTCTCTTATTTCACTGTGTCATTGTATATGCTATTCTTCCTTCCCTATTGAGTCATCAAATTGCAACCCACAGTGCATATTGCACTTAAGAGGACACACCACATCGAGCATATAGATCAAGAAATTGATCTACAGGTGCTCATTTTAGCACGCCCGGTGGGACCTTGGTTGCAATTTGAACTTGTTAGAAGTTCAGCCCTTAGAAGAATCGAGTTGATGAAGAGCGTTAGAGCGATAGTCTATGACTCATACTCGCTCTAGCCATAAGGAAGGATCCCTTAGTCCTGTAAAGACTCCCATAAAGAGTTTTCAACACAAAAGATTACACTACATCCCTCCCAGAGCTCCACCACTTCCATTTCCATTTCCCGACCCATCATCATCGCGAGGCATCTTGGATCGGCACTCAACGCCTCCTTCGTCGGACATGGCGGACAACCAAATGCCATAAGCGAAAGTGATGGGGATGATTTGACTAACTTGCTCTCTCGGATCAACATCAAGTTTCCTTCCTTCAAGGCAGCCCCTCATGAGGATGCGGATGATCACTTTAGGAGGTTTCTTTCCCTATGTAAGAGTAGGGGTTTACATCAGAGAGAAGATGCCTTCCTTACCTTGTTTCCGGCCACTCTTGAAGGGCTCGCGGATCGATGGTACAATCAACACGATGAAGCACACTTCACCACTTGGGATTCCCTCAAAATCGCCTTCACAACTACATTTACCCCATGTAACTCCCTGGAACGCATTCTTGATCAATTGGAAAATCTTAAACTACAAAAAGGAGAGGCATTCTCTGAATTAATGACCAAAGTGAAGTCGTTAGTTTCTCGCCTTCCTCACAATCCTGGGGATTTTCTAGTCAAGAAATGGGTAGAGAAGGCTCTACCAAAAACTTCTCAGCAAAAGCTTAGAGAGTTGCTACAAGCTGATGCATCATTGGAGGAATTCGAAGCTTCAGCCTCAAGGATCGAAGTAGCAAAGAGTCCAGTTCAAAGAACATGAAGGTACGGATGAATTCTTGTAAATCTAAGAAGAGAGTTAGAAGCGTTGAAGTTACAAAAGACCTTGCAAGAGGAAAAAGCTGCTTGGCAAGGAAGGGATGAAGCACTAGCTCTACGACGACAAGAATTGGAGGAGCTTAGAACGCAAAAAGAGGTAAAAACATTGATTTGGTGCACCTTATGTAAGAAATTAGGACATTCTTCTCAAGATTGTCCGGAGAGGTTGGTGTGTCAGTTTTGTGGAAAACCAGGCCATGAAGCAAGGGATTGCTATTTTCTCAAGGGGATGTAAGCGAATTGGGCGTCACCAAGTGTATCCGTACATCAACCCTTATTACCAACTCCAAGATTTCAAATCGAAAGCATGTATACCACTCCTTAGGTAAACTCCTCTAACGAAAGAAAACCTCCATTTAGAAGACTAGCTCGTCCTATCATGTGCTATAGATGTGGCGAATATGGGCATTTTCAAGGAAAATGCTCCCTCCCATAAGGGTCTCCACTTTGCAGGTTTTGCCTAGATACAATGGATCATTATTCGAAGGACTGGCCGAAGCAGAAGGCTTCTACAAGCGGATCAGCTCCATCCTACCAAGTCAATGTTATCTCTGTCAATAAGGGAAAGCAACCAACAATTCATTCAAGTAAGAGAGAAGAGAGCAACACTCTTAAATATCGAGGTACCCAATTTTCTCCTGTACACTCACAGTGGCACTTATCTGAGAAAGAGGACCTGAATGTGTGTGATGCCCCAGGCAATTTGGACGAATTCTTCCACCTAAAGAAGTTGACCCATTTTTACAAAATGGTCACGTTGAGCAAGTCGACTTAAAAGAGGAGCAAGTGATTAAAAAATTTGACCAATTTTGTAAAAATGACCACGTCACAAAGTAGACCAATTTTTGGAAAATGGTCAAACTTGAAGTTGCCCAAACTTTTAAAAATAGTCTACTTAAAAAAGGTCAAATTTTTGAAGTCGACTTATTTTCCTAGGATGACTCAATTCAGGAAAATAGACTATTTTTTGAAATGAACTCTTTTGCCCATATTCATGCCACTCCACTAAGTGATCTTGGTCAACTTCATGGAGATGTTTCCCTGCACAATCATGGACCAGAAAAAGAAACCCTAAGCTATGCTCTCAAGTTAGAAATTGATTCAAAACAGAGAGAAGAAGGAAATCAAGAACTCAATGCAAGCCCATCCTTCAGCTCAAATCCAGAAGCTAGAGTGGTGGCATTGCAAGAAATGGATCAAGAACAAGGGGTTCAGACAAGAGCCCAGAAAAAGAAAGCAGAAGCAAGGGTCCTCCAAGAAAAAGACTCAGGTACGAAAAATTCTGAAGTTTTGCAGGAAATAGACAAAGTTTTTGAAGAAATGATGAGGGAACTCCATTCATATAACAAGCCTCCTCTACCTTCGCCAATACCATCCATCATCAAGACGGAGGAAATATTAAAGAACACCTTCCAGCAGGTATCATTGTATGATCTATTAAGACTAGATGAAAGGTTTAGAAGTGAAGTTATAGGGATCATAGAGACATTGTCTCCTCTGACAATGCTTGCAATAAGTGGTGGGCACACTCCAACAAACCTGATGAAAGCTTCAATTTCCGAGAACATCACAAAGGTATAAACCAACTCTCTAACCGACTTCAGGAGTCCATGTCTATCAGTCACTATATATGGAATAACTATAAATGGAGTAATAATCGATGGAGGTTCATGCATAAATCTCATGCCAGATTTTACCCTCAAATCACTTGGACTCCAACTTTCAGGTGAAGCAAAGTTCGCAATAACCTTGGATGACCAGAGTCGAGTTAAACCTCTTGGTATTGTCGAGAAGGTACCAGTAGAGATGGACGGGTTGACATTCTTTCTAGATTTTGTGGTGTTAAATTTACCGCAGGTTAATGGAGGCTTTCCTTTACTCATAGGAAGGCCATGGCTAAGGCACATCCAAGCCATGCATGATTGGGGAAATGATACTATTTTAGTTAACCTTCCAGGGAAAGTACAGAAACAAGTACACTTAGATCCGAAAGGATCTCATGGAAGTAATGCTCATTCTTTCACTATTCTCGAAGAACAACACATTCCTATCACAGAAGCATGTAATGAAATTGAAATAAACGATGACCAAGATCTTTTGGAATGGATGAAAGCCTTCCCATGTTATGGCATATCTATTTGTGAAGGAGACTCTGAACAGGTAGAAATTCTTGGGCTTGGAGAACCTGTCATGGACTTGAGGAGAGGAAAGAAAGGAGTCTCGAAGGATTTGGCCCAAGGAAAAGAGAAAAGGGCTTCAATAAACGACTTACCGATACCATCCGACATACCGTGGATGAAAGAGCTTTCACCTTCATGGATGCAAGAAAAGGAATAAAAAATCAACATAGAGGAATCGCTGGCCTATCCACAATGCATTTTTGAAGATCAAAACGAACAATCAGCCATGTCATCTCAACCTGTAAGGCAAGTCAATCTTGGAAATGAGGAACACTCACAACCGATCTTACTAGCAACATGGCTTTGGGATCATCCGTCCTTGCTCCATCAGGTAACCACTTTCATGCAAAACTTCAAGGATGTGTTTGCATGGAGTTACCATGACTTAGAAGGAATTCGTGTTGATCTTGCAGAGCATTTTATTCCATTGATTCATGATGCTAAGCCAGTAAGAGGAAGGATTTATCGACTTAATCCAAAGTATGCAGAAGCGGTCAAAAAAGAAATAGAAAAGCTAGAGGATGCGAGATCATTGTCCTAGTGGAGCATTCTGAATGGTTATCATTGATGGTAATAGTCCAAAAGAAGCAATTGAATGATTATCATTGATGGTAATAGTCCAAAAGAAGCAATCCAACAAGATACGCGTTTGTGTCGATTTTCGGGCTCTCAACAAGGTTACGATTCTCGATGGGTTTCCAACCCCATTTTCAGAACAAGTTCTGGAAGACGTGGCTGGTCATGTTTTATACAGTTTCATGGACGGATTTAGCGGATACAACCAAGTGTTCATACATCCAAAGGACCAAGCTAAAGCTGCATTTGTAACTCCATGGGGTACGTATGTATATACTAAGATGGCTTTTGGATTATGCAATGCTCCTGCCTCTTTCAATCTAGTGGTTTACTCAATCTTTCGATCATTGTTGCCAAAATTCTTGAGGATCTTTATGGACGACTTCTCCACCTTCTAAGGCACTGGATGTTCTACTCCAGTAGAAAACTTCATTGATCATCTTTGGCAATTGGAATAGGTTTTTAGTGCTTGCCGAGAAGCCAAATTGAAACTCAATCCAAACAAATGTCACTTTTTGGTGACCGAAGGGACACTCTTGGGTCACATAGTCTTGGCAAAAGGTATGGCTCCCGATCCTGACAAATCAAAGCAATATTTCATATGCCCAAACCAATTAATGCAAAAGAAATCCAAAGTTTCTTAGGACATACCGGCTATCACCGCAAGTTCATAAAAATGTATGCTGAGATAACTAAGCCCCTCTCTAGGCTCGTTAGCAAAATGGTACCCTTTCAGTGGACTGAAGTAGAAGACAATGCATTCACCCTTCTAAAAACCAAACTTATCAGTGCACCTATTTTAGTAGCACTGGATGTTCTACTCCAGTAGAAAACTTCACTGATCATCTTTGGCAATTGGAACAGGTTTTTAGTGCTTGCCGAGAAGCCAAATTGAAACTCAATCCACCTTCTCAGGCACTGGATGTTCTACTCCAGTAGAAAACTTCACTGATCATCTTTGGCAATTGGAACAGGTTTTTAGTGCTTGCCGAGAAGCCAAATTGAAACTCAATCCAAACAAATGTCACTTTTTGGTGACCGAAGGGACACTCTTGGGTCACATAGTCTCGGCAAAAGGTATGGCTCCCGATCCTGACAAAATCAAAGCAATACTTCATATGCCCAAACCAATTAATGCAAAAGAAATCCAGAGTTTCTTAGGACATACCGGCTATCACCGCAAGTTCATAAAAATGTATGCTGAGATAACTAAGCCCCTCTCTAGGCTCGTTAGCAAAATGGTACCCTTTCAGTGGACTCAAGTAGAAGACAATGCATTCACCCTTCTAAAAACCAAACTTATCAGTGCACCTATTTTAGTAGCACCAGATTGAAATGCTACCTTCCACGTTCATGTGGATGCATGTTCTATAGCGGTAGGAGCCATACTCACGCAACCTAGCAAAGAAGATAAACTTGACCGACCCATTTACTATGCTAGTAGAATCTTAACCAGCGCAACTATAGTACTACTGAAAGAGAAGCACTTGCTATTGTTTTCTCCCTCAAGAAGTTCTGTCATTACTTGTTGGGAATTCACTTCACAGTCATCACCGACCATCAGGCAATCAAATATTTGCTAAACAAGCCGAACATCTATGGAAGAGTGTGGAGGTGGCTACTCTTATTCCAAGAATTCAACTTTGAACTAGTTCAACGACCTGGGAAGCACCATGTGATGGTAGGTCACCTTTCAAGGATTAAAGGACATCCGGAACCAGTTACGGGCATAGAAGACAACCTCCCAGATCAATCTTTATCTCAAGTAAGCACTTACCCTACTTGGTACCAGGACGTCCATCATTTGTTAACTACGGGTACCTGCCCATCTAACCTCACACCACTCGAATGAAGAAGATTGCTCCTAAAAAGTAAGAATTTTTCAATCGTTCAAAATACTCTTTTCCGAGTAGGATATGATGGAATCTATAGGAGATGCGTTCTTCCACATGAAGTACCACAAATACTAGAAGAAGCCCATGGAGGAACGGCTACATGCCATTATCCAAGTCAGATAACAGCACATCAGATTTTACATGGAGGATTATGGTGGCCTTGTCTTTTTCGAGATGCAACAGCATATGCAAAGACATGCGACACTTGCCAACGTTGTGCACCAAAACCAAGTAAGCTCAACAACCAACCTTTGCAAATTTCTTTATCACGGAGACCATTCGAAAAATGGGGATTAGATTTTGTGGGGCCAATATATCCCACCACTTCTCCCTCGAATGTGAAGTACTTGTTGGTAGCCACTGATTACGCCACCAAATGGGTAGAAGTTCTGGCGACAAAAGATTGCACTTCTCATACGGTAGCCTCTTTCTTGTATGAAAATATTTTCTACAGGTATGGCTGTCCAATTGAAGTTACAAGTGAACAAGGATCTTATTTTATCAACAAAACCCTAAGTGAAATATTTATGAAGTACAACATTTTCCACAAAAAATCATGTGCATATTACCCACGAGCCAATGGTCAAGCGGAAAGCACGAACACGGTACTCATCTCACTCTTGAGGAAAATGTGCTCTCTCCATCCCTTGACATGGGGCACTACCTACCTAGGTCTGATATGGGCATACAGAACGGCATTCAAGGTAACCACGAAACATACTCCCTTTCAGTTAGTATATGGTCTTGAAGCAATAGCTCCATTAGAATTTATGAAAGGATCAAGCAGAGTGGGACATCCAAGGATTGGTAATTTGCAAGTCATGAGTAACATCAATATGAACAGATTACATCAACTTGAGGAAAAGAGAACAATAGCAGATTCAACTCTCGAGAAAGAGCAGATGAAGCGGAAAGCATGGCATGATAGGAATCTGTGGAAGACAGAGATCAAAGAAGGATCGGTGGTCCTGCTATATCAACCAAGCTTGTACAGCAAGAAAGAAAAGAAGTTATCCACCGGATGGACAGGTCCTTACAAGGTAACAGAGATCCTTCCCCAAGGTACGTCTTTCCACTCTTGAAGGGACCTAGATTCCTTTGGTGAACCGTTCACGTCTCAAACCCTACCGAGAATCAGAATGAGATATGAATCACAACTATCGGAACTGTGTACATACCATGTCCCCTCCTCTATCCACTATACCTCTCAACCACATGCATAAGTCTTTTTGAGAGTGAGTGATTGGAGTCAATTTTTTTTGGTAGATATCGCTTTCTTAGTGAATAGGTCAATTGTTTTTCCAAGAAAAAGTCGATTTTTTTTTAGGTCGATTTTTTGTAAGAGAGGTCAATTTTTTTAAACTCATGAAAAAAAAAGTCGATTTTTTTTTAGGTCGTATTTTTTAAAGAAAGGTCGATTTTTTTTTGGGGAAAAAAAGTCGATTTTTTTAAGGCCGAATTTTTTAAGAAAGGTCAAATTAAAATAAAAAAGAGTTGATTTTTTTTAAGTGTTTAGGTCGATTTTTTTTAAAGTTCTAGGTTGATTTTTTAAAAGTTGTTGGGGCGATTTTTTTGTGTTTAGGTCGATTTTTTTTTGGTCATTTTTATAAGTCAAAAAGGACGATTTTTTTCAAAGGTTGTTAGGTCGATTTTTTTAAAGAGAAGGTCGATTTTTTTTGAACTCTAAAAGTCGATTTTTTGAGTCAAGTAGGTCGATGTTTTTTTGAACTCTAAAAAGTCGATTTTTTGGGTCAAGTAGGTCGATTTTTTTTTGAACTCTAAAAAGTCGATATTTTTTGGGGTCAAGTAGGTCGATTTTTTTTGGTCAATAAGGCGATTTTTTTTTGGTCAAGGTAATGGCATAAGTCGATTTTGGGTCATAAATCTTTTTTGTGCTGCTGCTCATTCGCCTCTGCCGATCTGCTCCTTGCTGATCTTCCGATCTGTCCCTCGCCTTGCTGATCTGTTCGCAGTCAATCTGCTCACAGTCGACTGCTCAGTGTTGATCGCTGCTGATCCTAGCTTTTACGAGCTCACAGTCGACTGCTCAGTGTTGATCGCTGCTATCCCAGCTTTTAAGAGTTCTTGCATCCGGTTCAAATGAAGCACCTAAATTGATCAAGCGCAAGAACTGCTGAAAATTGACCTTAGGCAGGAGCAAAAGTTCGTTGGTGTTTGTTGTTCGTGCTTCTTGAAAAAGCATCAGTTTATGCAAGTGAAAAATCTAGGAACTTGCCGGGTAAAGTGGGCATTTAGCAAGAAGATAAGAGCAACCAACTGTCAACAAAGTAACATGTCCCAATCATCGTCTTTAAGGAATTCAATGGGCAGCAATGACTCCGATGATCAACCATATCAGCAAGATTCCGGTTCAGCCCAGTCATCGAGTGAAGGGGAAGATTCACTCACATTGATCGCCCACAATTCTCTCCCTCCCGCATCTTTGCAAGAGATCTTCACAGCGGATGAGTTGCATACTATGCATCTCACGGAGTTTGCCAAAGTACCACTCATCAAAAATATTGAAGGAGACGAGGTGATTGACTTCTTCGAGTCTTTCCCTCACTTTAGTGCAGGAACGCTTACCAAGAAGATAGTAAACAAAGTTGTGGGAATGAAAGAGTCAGAACGGCTTATACTAGGGAGATCATACTTAGGAGTCGACGCAATCAAGGTACGTGAGGAATGTGTGAAGTTGTTCACCGCCAGCGACCTCTCAGAAAGGTACTATCATATCTTATGTGCATGCCAGTATTTTATCCTCTGAAGAAGGGTCGAATCCAAGTTTCCATTCAACAATATGGCTTCTTGCGACACACTTTTATGTCTTCTCTGGTGCGTCCATATCCCTTCCATCATCTAATATGGGAATCCATCATGGAAAAAAGGAAAAGGCATGCGGTTCGGGTACAAAAAGACGCAAAGAAATTTCACGTATACTCTTCTATAATACTCTTATGGCTAAAGAATTTACCATTGAGGCTTACGGAAATACCGAAGGATGTGGGTCAACCATCCAATTGGTGATCAAGGTTATGCTGCAGCAAAAGGTACTCATCCCCCTTCATCTTCACGTACATATGCGCGAAAAAAGGCTCCTAATCCTCATGTTCGCACTCACCATAGTGCTTCATATAATCCATCCACACCACCACCATCTCCTCCTACTATTTCCACTCCACATGCATCATCTCCTATCCAAATTCCTTCACCACGTATGTCACCTTCGATTCAACCTCATCATACATATATACATGTCCCACCTATTCCCATACCTCCCATACCTCCTCCTATGCCATCACCAAGCTCACCTTCCCCTACCATCTTAGTTACCCCTTCAGGTTCACATATGCACTCCACCTCCACCCAACCCATGCATTCTAGCACACCTCCACTCGCACCTTGTTCTTCCACTTATGCACTCCCTACATTAGAAAACATCCACATAGCGAATCTTCGTGCAAGCAACACGTTAAAATCTCTCTCACTACTCAATGACTATCATAAAGAGATCTCGGCATCTATGGGGGTGGCAAACCAACAAGTCCTTCAGCTTCACAGACGGATCACAAACTTAGAAGACCGCAACAAGCAACTAGAGCAGAACAACCAAGAACTCAAAGAGGAGAACGAAAAGTTACGAAAGGAAGCAATGTTCTATAAATACATCCACGACAAGGCAAAAACTCTCTTTATGGCGGCACAAAACGCACTAGTTAGGAATGGCGGTGGATAGCATTAGATGTTTCTTTTTACTTTGTATCGGCCATCTTTTTGTCTAGTTAACTTCCTTTTGTAAGAAGCATGTATTGCATTTTACTTGCAAATGTCTCCCTTTTTTTCCATATTATCTCTCACTTACATTATTTCAAAAAAAAAAAAAAGAAGAAAAAGAAGAAGAAGGAAAAAAAAAAAGAGAAAGAGAGTGAAAAAGAGAAAAAAAAAAAGAAAAGAAAGAAGAAAAAAGAGTATTATTTTTCTCCGAGGACGGAGAATATCTAAGTGGTGGGCAACTTGTAGCGGGGTACTTTGATACACCCTTAAAATAATGTATTTTTTGATGCAGAAGCCAAGCACAAGGCAAGTTACCTCGATTTCGAACAAAAGGAGAAGCAGACGAAGCGAAGAGAAAGAAAATGGTGGAAGGGGGATCAAACTCATGAAGAAGGCCAAATTTCCCATTTCACCTATTTTCCCAAGTTCCCTAATTCCCATTTCACCTATTTTCCCAAGTTGCCTAAATTCTCATTTCACCTATTTTCCAAGTTGCCTAAATTCCCATTTCACCTATTTTCCAAGTTGTCTAAATTCCCATTTCACCTATTTTCCCAAGTTGCCTAATTCCCATTTCACCTTTTTTCCTAAGTTGTCTAATTCTCCTAGTTCACCAATTCTCTAAGTTGTCTAATTTTCCTAAGTTGACCAATTTCTTAAACTAGTCTATTTTTTTAGTCAAATTTTACAAGTTAGTCGACTTACTCAAAAGTTCACCAATTTTATGAAGTTAGTTTACTTACTTCAAAAGTAGTCTAATTTTTAAGAAAAGGGTATACTTTTGATTTAGTCTACTTTTTCACTTGAAAAAGAGACTAAATTTTCCAGATCTCCATATAGTCTAAATTTTCAGCCACTTGCACGCGAGAACTCATGGACAGTGGACGGCGTCGAATACCAGAATTTGGAAGATAGTGACGGCGCAGAAAAAGTGGACCAAGAAGGAAGCTTCCAGAGTACCAAAATTGTCAAAAGTGTCAGAGAGCCTGCCAAAGAAGAAATTAATTTTGTCCCCTTTTGCTATCCTTCACTTTCAGAAAAACTATATAAGTAGACCTCTTTATCAACAAAACAGGCTCAGACAAGCTCAGATAGAGACTCGAGGAAGGAATGCATTCCTGCATCTTTGCCTTCTCTTTGTGTGTGTAGAGCTCTTAGCTTACCACTAGTGCTCCACTTGGTAGATTTGGACTCAGCTAGCTTGGCACTCTGAGTGAGTAGTGAGCAAGCAGTGAGTGGCCAATCTTCTCTTGAGCAGCTAGTTGGAGAACTAGATTTTGAGCTTGTATGTTTAGGGAACAGAAGTCAAGCACTCAGAACGAAGGTGTATGCTTATGTCTCCTACCGATTGCCCAAAGTTTGTATAATCCTCTTTTGAGCTGTTTGTACTCATAATTTCAGCTTCTCTTATTTTACTGTGTCATTGTATATGCTATTCTTCCTTCCCTATTGAGTCATCAAATTGCAACCCACAGTGCATATTGCACTTAAGAGGACACACCACATCGAGCATATAGATCAAGAAATTGATCTACAACTTCCACCATATTAAAGTCACCACACATTAGAATGCGAGCATTACTCCATTCTTGAAGCCATGCACATAAGTGAACAACATGCAATAGATTCTTGCAAGTCTTAACCCTTTCCAATGGAGAGTTAGGAGCATATACATTGATACAAATATAAGATATTTCCTGTACCAAAAGGTGAAGAA
>CM035416.1:176216178-176248678 GCA_020310875.1 Ceratopteris richardii
ACACTTCCAACGAATGGTCTTAAGTGTAGTTTGCCAATTCTGTGGAAACAATGAGCTACTTGAAAAGTTTTCAACAATTTGTAATTTATTGGGGAGTTCCAAACCAAGGATCCATCCTTTGGCAACCTTCGACCACAACCTTTGATGATACATCTTTAACAACGGAAACAACAACGACGACGATGACGACAACAACAACAACAACAACAACAACAACAACAAGAATCAAGGTAACAATGATCGTAACAATGTGTTATAGGTGTGGAGAATATGAACACTTCAAGAGAAAGTGGTCTATTCGAAAGGGTTCTCCACCTTGCAAGGATTGTTGAGAAGCTCAAGATCACTACACTCGCGATTGTCCTTGGTGCCATGGGGAAGGTGGGGTAGGACCAAGCAATCTAAATGGAGGTATATACCACATGCATATGATCTTTATTGTCCCACATGAGGAGATGAAGGTGCAAGAGGATGCCTCCTTAACTACCTAGATAGTTCGGCTCAAGGAAACGAGAGGCCTTCCATGAGTGAAAGATGGCACAAAAACGAGCTATAGAGAGAGAAGCTAAGATTAAGCAAGAAGGGAGGAAGAAAAGAGTTGAAGAAAGAGAGGAAAATCCAATAGATAATAAAGCTTTCAAAGGGGCACAAGAGTGATTGAAGATTTGCATATTGTTGGAAGTGGGGTGGGCCTCAATAACAATATTAACATAGGTTTATAGGATCTTTCAACCCATGAACCTTAGCATACACACCTTAATACTCAAAAAGATGATGATGAGTGAGAGATAGAGAGATAGTAAACAAGTTTTTCTAAAGTGTATGGTAAGCTAGAATTCTTACCTACACTATATTATATATGAATGTCAAATTACAATGTGTGTAGTTGATTACAAAATCTGAAGCTAGGCAAAAATAGGGAATTAGATACAAGAATTTGTGTAAAGTGCCTAAGAGGTATGAAGAGAGTGTGTGTGTGTGTGAAGATGTAGAGAATATGAACATTTTAGAACTCTTTTACAACAAACCCTAATTCTGAAATTAGGGTTTCAGAAACCCTAAATCAGAAACTAGTGACCTAGCAAGTGACAAACTGAAATAGCCTTGCTACTCACGGTAAATCAGCAATATGCTGATGGTTGGCTGACAAAATCTCTTCCATAGCTGCACCAAGGGTAGAGCACACCTCCTCCGAGTGTAGAAGAACACTCCTCCTAGCTGATATGATCACCAACGATGCTTGATGCCTTGAGTGATTGGATGATGCTCCTAATGACGCCAAGCCTCTTTTTATATAGGTTTTCCAGCTGCCCACTATGGGACTGCAAAAAGCATGCGCAAAAGCTACTAAAAGCATGCATTGATTTTCACGAAAATCACCAAAAAAGCGATGGAAGTTTTTTTACGCCAAAGTTTGCTTTTTAGATTAAACTAGCAATGATCTCATAGATTTATCCTTCAGCTGAGCCTGGGACTTAGCTTTCCTTGATCTATAGGTTGGGAGTGACCAAATGAGGTAAAAAACCTATTTTGAGCAGAAATTAGGGGTAGGGTTTTCTCCTAATCTGGATCTTTGATGACTGAAGTACATAATACATATATCGAATGAAAGCTCTCTTCAAGCTCTATCTGATAAGCTAATAAAACATTTTGACCTTTTGTACCCAAAAATTGCTTAAGTCCTCAAAAATAGGGTTGCTTGAATTTTAGGGTTTTGAACCATTTTGACATTGTTGTCAACAATCCCCCCTTCAATGTCATAATGATACAACGTTCAATAATCTACAAAACTTCGAATATCTGCAAAACTTCAAATCTCTGAAAATATATCTCTTAACTGATTTCCAGTGAATCTTGAGTTGAGTGTGCATGAACTAGATATTTGAGAAATTGCAAACTTAATGTGAGGACGTATATTACATAAATAGATCAAGCAACCAATTGCTTGACTATACAAAGTAGCATCAAAAGGTTCTGAAATTTGCCTCTGACAGTAATGACACATAAACATCCTTAGGTGTTTGCATAGGCTTGGAATCTGTCATCTCAAACCTTTCCAATAATTTCACAATGTATTTTTGCTGTGTTATGCAGATACACTCATTCCTGTATTTGATCTCAATCCGAAGATAATAATGCAATATACCTAAATAAAAAATCATTCACATCAAATATATGCTTTAGTTTTGCTTTAAAATATTGAAGATCTAAATCCTTGAGACCTGCCACGTGTCATGATCATATCATCAACATATATGATAATAATAATTAAGACTTTTTTCTCAGTTTTAACATAAAGAGTGGGAGCTACATCTGAGTTTTCAAAACCAATAGATAAGAGATAGATATGTATCTTCTCATACCAAGCTCTTGGTGCTTGCATTAATCCATGTCAAGCTTTAATAAACTTGCATACTAAATGCTCTTTACCTATTTCTTCAGAACCTTCTGGTTGCTGAATGTAGACATTTTCATGAAGATGACCATTAAGAAAGATAATTTTGATATCTAACTTGTATACGTTCCAACCAAAGAATGCAATAAGAGAAAGTACAATTCTGACTACTATCATTCTAGAACTAGGTGCAAAAGTCTCATCATAGTCAATACCTTTCTTTTGTGCATAACCTTTCACTAATAATCTTGCTGTATACCTAT
Organism: Ceratopteris richardii; assembly: GCA_020310875.1. Classification (NCBI taxonomy): domain Eukaryota; kingdom Viridiplantae; phylum Streptophyta; class Polypodiopsida; order Polypodiales; family Pteridaceae; genus Ceratopteris; species Ceratopteris richardii. The sequence continues at coordinate 176,218,837 of CM035416.1, forward strand.
CAATGGTACCATTTGTTTTTCTTTTGATTTTGAAGATCCACTTAACACCAATTGCCTTTTTACCTTTTGGTAACTCATGAAGCTTCCATGTTTGATTTTTATGAATAGAATCAATCTCTTGTTGCATAGCTTTCTTTCGTACAGGACTTTCTAGAGAATCTTTAACATTAGTTGATTCATTCTCTTATGAAGTTAGTGCTAAAATGTTATGAATCTCAAAATGTTCTGCGTAATTTACCTGATTTGCTTGTTCTTTCTTTGTCTGACTTCGGATTCGTCCTATGAAGTTCTTTATACCACTGTCCTTCAAGGTTTGATATAACCACCTTGGCGTATTCTTGAAAAGTGGTGAAATCTCTTTTGGTTCTTCAATATCTCTTTCTTCTTGAAGTCTGGAACCTTCTCCAACTTCATAAGTCGGAACATCAAGAGGTATTGATGATGGACTAGGTATTGATAATGGACAAGGTATCGATGTAGGTAATGTAGTTGTTTCTTCACCTTTATCAAGTGTGTCTTTTGGGGTTCGAGAAGGTTAATCACCCCCCTTGTATGGTTCAATATAAGAATCCAAATTCCTTCTAAAAAATGCATAATCATCTGCCCTTGTGAAATCTAGAATCTGTGTCTGTACCCTTTGCTTTCAATTGCATAACCAATAAAGACGACTTTAATGGCTTTTATATAAAGCTTATCCTTCTTCTCAATGTGAACATAAGTTGGAGAATCGAAAACTTTGAAATAACTCACATTGGGTTTCTTCCCATCATAAGCTTCATAAGGTGTAATGACCTTCAAAGCTTTTATGGAAGATCTATTCAAAATTTGATTAGCTGTATGTACTGCATCAAACCAAAACTTGGGAGAAAGCTTTTTGGATGACATCATACTGTGCATCATCTCAACAAGTATCCTATTCTTTCTCTTTATAACACCATTCTATTATGGGGTGTAAGCAATAGTGAGCTGATGAGAAATACCTTTGTCTTCAAGAAAAGACATAAAGTCTCTAGACATGTACTCCTCCTCTAGACATGTACTCCTCCTCTATCACTTCTCAAAATCTGGATCTTTGACTGGCTATCATTTTCAAATATAACTAAGAACTTCTTGAAAGTAGGAAAGACTTCTGACTTTACTTTAAGACTTTAGATCCAAGAATATCTTGAGAAATCATCAATGAAAGTAACGAAATACCTGAACCCTTGGATAGAATCTGTTCTCATTGGACCATTTACATCTGAATGTATGATTTACGACCCCTTGTGGCTATGATGTGTCCATGCTTCTTGAAAGAAATTTTATGAAGCTTTCCTTCAAGGCATCCTTCACATGATTCTGCATCATTTGGTAAAGCAAAATTAGGCAAACTCTCCACCATATCATGATCTTTGATATGCTTGAGAACTTTGTAACTGATGTGACGAAATCTAGCATGCCATAACTTCATGTTCTCCTTAGGTGTAGAAGATCTAATGACATTAGCATGACTAATTTTGCATAATACAAACATTCCACTTCTGTTTTCACCTTGAAGTAGACAATGCTCCTCATTAGGTGAGAGGATATGACATGAATCTTTCTTAATAATGGCTTTAAAGCCATCTGACAAGAAAGTAGATATAGAGAGCAAATTCTTCTTCATTTCTGGTACATGAACATTAGAAATTGTGAAATTTTCAGTTGCTCTTGATTTAAGGTTTACTTCTCCAACACCAACCACATCTAAATCATGACCATCTGCAACGGTCACTCTTCTCCCTGAAGAGTTAGTAAGAGAAGAGAATATCTTTCTGCAACATGTCATATGCTTAGTAGCTCCAGAATAAGAAATCTAAGGATTATCTGAGATTGCATTTAATGCTGCCTGATCAAAAGCTACTTCTTCAATAGTAACACATGCATAAGATTCTTCCTTTGAAGATTTAGGTTTTGATTCATCTTCAGTACTATTACATGATTCTTTCTTCTTATTAAAAATCCTTGTTTTGCATTTTTTTATGAAATGACGTCGTTTCTTACAGTAATGGCAAATTCCTTTCTCTGGAGTAGATGTAGTAACATGTTTTTCTTTGAGTGTAGAGGAAGTAATAGGGGTAGGACTAGAAGTTTTAGGAGTAGAAGACTTACTTTCCTTCTTAGCTTGGTGACTCTTCTTCTCCTTATTTGTTGTCTCCTCTTCTTCTTACCCTTTGATGATGATAACATGGCTTCATCATTCTCTTTCATACTCTTTTGTTGATCTTCATCTTGAAGTAAGATGTCACTCTAGCACAATGGTGAGTACCAACGTGAGAAGATTCACCTCATAATTGTCAATCCGTGGAGATGTGAGGACTAGTATGAAGACTATGAGCAAGTGAAGGCACAAGTGTGTGAGTGAGAAGAACACAAGCATGCACACACATACACACACACGTGCACACAAGGCAAGAACAAGGAGAGGAACAATGGAGTTCTTTGCATTAGTCAAAAAGTCTCTTACATAAGCTCAATTCACAAACAATCTAACCCCCAAAATGAGCTCTCTAGCTCTTTTTATAGTTTTCTCACTAGCTTTGGCCTTGTTCAGACCTAGTGTCCAGCCTAGTTAAAAATTAGGTTCTAGAGCCTATTTGAGGGCTCAAAACGGAGTCTAAAAATTATGAAAATTGGTATATAGCTAATTCTAATACTCCTCAAGCTCGAGGACTCCTCGGCTTGAACAAAATGGAGTATATTCTACCAAAAACGGAATTTACAATGTTTGTGTAGTGATTAAAATCACTTGAGTTGTGAATGATCCATGGAAAAAATGATTAGGCCTTGTTGCCGTATTGTGCATGACTGCTCTATTGTACCTGTATGTTCTTCATATGACCTGTATGCCAACACTCCCCCCTTCCTAGCGTCTGTCGCCCCTGACAGACCTCTGTTCTATGGGGTGGTCGATGTAGTATTGGATGATATTGGTGGCTAATTCATGTTCTCCTATCCTTAAGCCTCTTGCTAGGTCAGCTTCCAATGCATCCCAATTTATTGCACCGGGGACCTCTGGTTGCGGTGTGGTGTAGTACTCGGAGTACATGGCTTGTTCACAAGCAAAGAGATGGAGCAGGTGTGTTGGCTTTGGTGCGAAGACCTCCGAGTGATACTCCCAGAAACCTGATCGGAACATTTCTTCGAATGTCTGTTTGTAACATGCAGGGAGGTATTTGATGCGTGCATGCCAGGCGTAAGCCACACGAATACTGGGGGTGGTGCTCATGTCATACACCAAATCGTAATTTCCATTGGTAAACCCTGGTAGACGTACCTGTGGTGCGGCTGCATTTCTAAAGGTTTTCAGTACTACCTGCATCATATCTAAAATCTTAAGCATCATTTGAGCTTCCACATCTGGCATGGGCTTCAATCGAGGCATCCAATGTCGAATTGTTCCCATCATGTACGGTACTGACGGTGGTCCCTGTGGTGGCGCAATGTATGGATAATTGAGCCATTCCTTGCATTGTGCATTATTCTGGACCTTTATGTTGAATGCTTTCCATGAGCGGCGTCGTGGAACATGGCCATAGCATGGATTATAGAGGAGATGTAATGGCGCATTGTTCCAGGTGCGGAGCATTTCAGGATAGGTTTCAAGAAGTTTCTGCCGCCATGTTGGTTGACAGATCTTGCCTTTTTGCACCTCTGTAGGAAGGTCTTCGGGTTGAAATTGGGTTGCGAAGGAGGGTATCTTCCCTGTGACTCTCTGTATTTCTGCATTATAATCAGCCAGAATAATATAGTAAGGCCTGTATTGGAGTTCAGATGAGAGGATAAGGCGTCTCGATGACAGGTTCTTGAAGTAATCAGATTGAAGCACAGTTTCCTCTATGACCCGCATGGCCTGATTTTGCACTATTGTGCGCTCTTCATGAGAACTCTCGATCTCCTCCACTTGTCGTAGCCATGGGGGTCGTGGTGCTTCACATGTGTCCTGACCTTCTTCCGTCTGTTGACCTCTTGGGAAGGGTTGTGGGTCGTATTCTTCTTCAAATGTTTGTTTCACAGGAATTTGTACTATTTCTTCGTCAGTGGGAGCCTCTGGAGGGGAAGGTGGTCTCTCATATTGTAGTAGTCGTGCTTGCAATTCGGTTGCCTGTTTCTGGAGATCTTTTAAGGTCTCTGAGTCTGTGAGAAGTGAAGCTGCAGAGGAGGTTGTTTGAGAGGCAGTTGTTGTTTCTTTTTGGTGTTTCTGTTTCAGTTGACCCAGTTCCTCTGATAGCTGGTCATGTGCTTCAAGAAGCATGGCATAGTCTTCCAATATGATCTTGATATTGTCGGGGGTCACTGCTTGAAACTTTGATGGGCTGATAGGTGCCCCTGGTGTGCTGCTTCTAAGTTCTCTTGGTTCTGTTGCTGTAGGCGTCGATTCTCCTCGTGAGCAGCTGCAAGGTGTCTTCTAAGAAGTGCCATATTTCGTTGAAGTCTTGAATTGCGTTCTAGTTGTGTTTTTAGGTGGCCTTCTACCACTTGTATTGCTTCTTGGTCTGTATTCTGCAACTGTACTTCCAATACACTATGAGCCTCTTGCAAAGTTTGGAATTGTGTATGGAGGCGAGTATTCTCCTCTTCTACTGCAGCAAGACGATTTTGTAGCACCTCCGAGTGCTCTTGCAGTCGTGCGTTATGTTGTTGGAGCTGATTGTACTCTGTCCTTAATTGTGATATACATGTGAGCATGGTGTCCAATGCATTTCCTATGGATGATGGTGTGGTTTGTACAATGGAGGATGCACGGGAGGGGGATTGGGGAAGGGGAAGAGTGAATGATGTGTCTAATGGAGATGTGTGTGTCGGTGAAATTGGTGGGGGGGGGGAATGGGAGAAGGTGGAAGTGTGGGGGGTGGGGGAGGTGCCGTGGGTGGTGAAATGTCCATACTTTCAGGAGTGGATGCGAGCGTGGGGTCTACCATATACATTGGAATGGTAGGTGGTGTGTGTGTGAAAGTGGTGAATAGATGAGAAGTGGGGTTGGGAGCTGAAAATAAAGGGAATGGTTGAGACCTGGGTTGAAAAGTTCTAGCAAGGAAGGCATGGAGGGATTGGAGAAGTGGAGAGATGGAGGTTGGGGGTTGAGGTCGTAGAGTCGGGGAGGGCATGAAGGGTGGTGTGGTAGTAGGGAAACCCATGAATATGGATCTGGAGTCAGGATGATCTGTGGCTGAGGGCATGGGGGATGGTTGTCCTAGGGCAGGCTCTATGAGCGATTCGGTGGATTGTGTAGTGATGGTGGTTGCTTCATAGATTGGGTTATCAGAGGTGGAGAATAGGGTTGAACTAGAGATGAGAGTACGGAAGATGAAGGTTTGTTCGGTGGGTTGAGTGGTCGAGGTGATCTCCACGGCTTCTGTTCTAGGAGGCGATGGTGGGGGTGTGGGTGGTAGTGGCTCGGTTGATTCCTCATGGGTGACTGGGTGCTCTTGGCTAGCGGTTTTTGCTGCTTGGGAGGTTGTCCCAATGGGTTCGGATGTAATAATCGGCCCTTCTGCCGTTGTAATGGGGATCTGGATGTTTTTACCTGACCGTGGTCGTGTTTGGAATCTTCGTGGATCATATTGAACTTGCGATCTCCTAATGGCGGTCCGAACTGCTTCTACTATCCCATATGTTTCTGCCATTAATAAGAGACCTTCACTATATTTTGAGTCAACTTCTGCTTCTTCCAACAGCCGAGTCATGAGTACTCTACTACTCTGTTCGGTGAGCAGTTGTTGCGAGCGCACTCGTTCCATGATTTGATACAGCCTTCGGAGTTCTGCTGTATAAGTTGGGGCTTCAGTGGTCTCCTCTTTGTATGCTCCTTCTTCTTCTAGGTGTCCTTGTTGTTGACCTTGCTGATTGTTACTCCAATGTACATGGAGACCCTGTGTGGATTTTCTTCTTCTTTGTGAAGATGTGCCTTGTTCTTCTGTATCTGAATAAAACTCTACATCAGAGAGTTGTGTACTTTGTAAGAATGCTTCGAAGTCCTGGGGATCCATTCCTTCAGCATCTCCAATTGTAGCAAATTCAAATTCAGATGGAGCAGGAGGAGCTGAAGGGGGAGCTTGTGTCGTAGTTTCAGATCTAGACCTGGGTATTCTAATGGTATAGGGAGGTACAGTGGCCTCCCCTCGTGGCGATACTTCAGGGGTAGTCAGAACTTCACGTGTCTGGACAGAAGGGATTGAACCCCTCATGCGCTTGGATTGATGTGTGGATGTCTTGAGCCTCTTAAACATTTGTAATTGTGCCCAAGTTAAGGCACGTTCAATGGGTACATCGTATGCTAAGCACCGGTAGATAATGCGTGTGATAGCACGCAAGCCGTTCACCACTAATTTCCTAGAAGACCTTTTATTTGCTTCATACAACTGATCTATAATCCATACAGGAAGCTTAATTGGTAACGCACCTGTCTCCGCTAAGTAGAGAGCGAACCAAATTCTTTTGTGCGGTTGTGTGAAGCGGTCTTGACCGGGGAAAGCAAAATGTTGCATGCACATACGAAGAGGGATGGACACGTTTGGTGTGAGTGCTGCCATGTCTTTAAGCTTCAGTAGTTTCCTATCCTTCATGTTAGTAAGAACGAGAGCATCCTTCTCTTAAGGTACATGTGTGCCGTGCATATTCAAAGCAGAGCTCACCAACTCCAAGGTAAGTTCAAACCTCTTTAACTCGTTGTTGCCCAGCAAGGAAGGAAGAACAAATGATCCTGGGTTGTCCTTCTCTGCATTAGCCTGTAGTGTTGAGACCAGGTAGTAGCATCGGAGGAGGTCTGGTTTGGGTAATGGTGCCTCGAAGTACTCAGCTAGCCCTGCACGTTGCCATATGGTTTGAAGATCCTGTGTGTTCTGTAGAGTCTCAAACTCCTTGGAGAAGAATTGGAATCTGACCCAAGATCTATCATACTCGCACTTAGACTCTCATATATACTTGGCCTCTCCTAATGGGCTTGGCATGCCATTGAACCAATGAGAATTGGCATGGACTCTTTCTGTGATCCCTGTGGGTGGATCCGGTACCGGGATCTACTGAAGGTGTTGCAGCTCCACATCAATTCCTGCAGTAATTATTCCTGCCTGTGAGCTCGGACCTGTTGCTTCTGCCATGAGGGTGCTTGTAGTTGCTGATGCTTATCTGCTAGAAGAAGAGAGAGGCACATTAGTATTGCATTGGAAACAGGATGTTATGGTGTTCCCTACCAACATGACATTTCGAGTGGTTAGAGGTTAGTGGGTGAAGTGTTCGTGATGTGTGTACATGTGGGTTAGTAGGATAGGGTTCACTCTAGATGCATACTTTGGTTGTGCAATGTTCTCAGAATGCACCTACATCAGAGGGGAAGGAGTTACACAGGTGGGTCAGGGGGTTTGACATGGGGTTTAGGTTTCCAAACTTTGATGATGGAATCGTTGCTTTTTTTGGCGATGATTTGTGAAGGTTTGCTGACTGGAGTGTGTTGGGTTTGGGGCCTTTTGGGTACCCATTTCCAAACATTCCGAGGCGTGACCGAGAATGTGGTGGTGTGGAGTGTAGATGTTTGCCTTTGGATGGGAGCCAATAGGACTCGTGAGTGTTGGTTTGATCTAGTGATTGGAGGTGAAGTTATTTGAGCTGGTAAGCAGGTCTTGGGCACCCATATTTGTCTAGCCTTTGGGATAGCCTTCATTGACTGCTTTGGAACCCAAATAGAAATGGTTTGTCTAGCTTGATGCCTAGGGTACTCCTTCGCTGTAGTCCTCGACACTGTAGCTTGCTTGATGCCGCTTTGGAATCCTGTCTCCAAAGCCGAGGGTTGTTCACCTTTGCGTATCCAGATCTGCTTCATGCCATGGGGTATTATGTATTGCACTGGTTGGTGTTCATTCTTTTTGGTTCTCGGGCTCCTCTGTATCTTGTATTTTCCGGCTTGCTTTCCTTGAATTCTCTTTGGAAAAGAAGGGAGCTCCTTGTTGACTTCAGTACCTTCGTCATGAGTGGAAATCCTTTGCACCATAGAACTTTGGTCAAGAGTAGCATGGTGCATTTCAGGTGGACTCCTGGAAGGATCAAGATTCGGTGCCTCTTCTAGCGGCCTATGTGCTTGATTTTCTAATTCAATCGTGATGTGGTTTTGGCCTACCCATGCCTGAAGAAGTCCACTTCTTAGGTTGAGGCTGACTCCATGATCATAGATCCAGTCTTGGCCCAAGACAAGAGGTTCGGTAAGATCCTCGTCTTCACACACTAGCACTTTGACTGCCATTAGCACCTCTTGAATGTAGAGGGGAAGTTCCACCTCACCAATGCAAGGGGTTTCCACACCTCCCAATCCTATGAGATATGCCTCTATAGGATTGATTTGTAATTGCAGCTCTTGGCAGTAAGACAGTCGAACTGCACTAGTGGCTTCCCCTGAGTCAATTAAAGCTCTCACTGTCCTTACACTCTCTCCTTGTCCTACTTCTAGGGTTACAAAAGGCCGTCGGTCGATTATTCTATGGGAATGTCCACCTGAAGCCTCGCACATGGCCATGGGATAGCCTAGAGATTCTTGAGTGTCAGGCATAGGCGGGTCTCTGCCTTGTCTCCTCAATTTCATTCGTCGGATGTGTTCTAAAGCTTCTGCCTGTGCTTCTTCTCTAATTCGTTTCTCTTCTTCTTTACGTTTTTTGGCAATGGTGAGTCGATTTAGCATCTCTTCAGTCAGGGGTTCTTGATATAATTTGACTCTGTTATTCACCAATTTGGTAAGCACATTGCATAGAATTTTGTTTGTGCTTTCGGCCTGGCCATTAGTTTGTGGGTGATAGGGGGCATAGAAGATTTTCAATGACTTCATTCAAGAAGTGAGTCCCTCTATCACTTACTAGCTCTATGGGTAGCCCGTATCGAGTGAACACATTCTCAAATAAGAATTTAGCGGTCGTTTGGGCATCATTCTTCGATGTGGCTTTCACTTCTACCCACTTGGTTAGATAATCCGTGGCCACAATGATATACTCAGCATGTGAACCCTTAGCTGGGGGATTAATAGGACCAACAAAGTCTATTCCCCACTTAGAAAATGCACGTCCACCCATCATAGGTTTCAGTGGAAGCTCATCCTTGCGTATAGGATACTGAGTTCTTTGACAAACATCACACCGTTTCACATAGGTATGTGCATCCATGTGAAGGGTCGGCCACCAGAAGCCCGCAAATAGTATTGCCTTGATCACCCGATCTGGTCCAAAGTGTCCTCCTGCTACACCTTGGTGATCAGTTTCCAAGATCTTGAGATATTCACTCTCATGGACTAGTCTCAGGTAACCATCTTTACCACACTTGTATAGATTATCACCAATGATTGAGTAATCTATGGCTTCTTGTTCTAGACTTCTTTGTCTCGTTAGGGTCATGTCTGGAGGGAATGTTTTCGTCCTCAAGAAGGCTACTAATGGTTCACTCCAATCTGGCACTATGGACACTTGATAAAGAGTGGCATGTTCCACAGGTTGTCTAGTGCAACAGATTGGGCATTCTTTACACATCTTATGTACCTCATCTTCCATAGTAGGCCAATGAACTCCGAGTCTCCTTAGTGTCTGTAGGGTTCGTTGTTTTGAGTAGTGTTGCTCTAATGCACCTACGTGTGCCAACTGCAACCATTTAGCGTACTCATCCTCTTCCACACAACAAGCCAATATCCCTTGATCTGTCTGTTTGTACATACTTCCTGCCATGATATGGTACTTCTGGGCTTTTACTACCTCTCTACCTTGAGTGTTTATTACTGGGTGGTTAAGCCCGTATGTCAACACTGGCACTAATGGCTTAGCCCACTGAGGTATTACTTCCAAATTAAACAAGTAAGCATCAGGAAGATCATCCGATACTCCTTGTGGGGCTTCTCCGGATGTGAGCCTAGAGAGATGATCTGCTCTCAAATGAGTTTTGCCTTTTCTCACCACCACCTCAAAGTCATATTCCATTAGTAAGAGGAACCATCTCACCAATCTACTTGTGTTGCATGGCTTGTTCACCAAGTAAAGTAGAGCTTGATGATCAGTAAAAAATTTAAACTTATTTGCAAGCAAATAATGTCTAAACTTTTTAACCGCATACACCATGCCTAATCCCTCTCGTTCGGTAGTGGTATAGTTTCGTTCATCCGCATTCAACTGTCTACTAGCATAGGCAATTGGAAGATCCATGTTTCCTTCGCCTGTAGGTTGTGCAAGTACACATCCAATAGCATAATTTGATGCATCCACATGAACATGGAAGGGCTTATTCCAATCTGGTGTAGTCAAGATTGGTGTTGAGCATAATTGCCGTTTGAGCTCATTGAAAGAGTTCTCACATTCCTCAGTCCACTCAAAGTTTGTCAGAAGTCCGTACAGAGGCTTTGCAATGATGGCATACATGTGAATGAAACGTCGGTAATAACCACAATGCCCCATGAAAGCTTGCACTTCCTTGATATTCTTTGGCCTAGGTAGTTCTGCAATAGCCCTCACCTTCTCTTCGTCAGTGGAGATGCCGTTCTTTGACACTATGTGTCCTAAAATCTTGCCTTGCCTGACCATGAAAACGCACTTTTCTGGGTTCAGGCAGACTTGATATTCTCTACATTTGTCAAAGATTTGCTTGAGTTCAGGTATATGTGTTTGTCTAATGTTCGAATGAGCACAGAGATCATCAACATAGACTTCCAAATTCTTTCTCAGGAACTCTTTGAACACATGGCACATCAATCTCTGGAAGGTTGCGGGAGCATTGGTAAGCCCGAATGGCATTACCCTAAAAGCGAATATGCCCCACTCTGTGGCAAAAGCAGTCTTATGCCGATCTTCTGGTGCAATGGCTACTTGATTGTAGCCAGAGAACCCGTCCAGGAAGCTGTACACTTCCTTGCCTGCTACCCTTTCTAATAGATGCTCGGTGATGGGAAGCGGATAACTATCTCTGATAGTAGCTGCGTTAACCTTCTTCAAGTTAATGCATACACGTAATTTACCATTCTTTTTGGGCACCACTACAATGGAGGACACCCATTCAGTGTGCTCGATTTCATAGATAAATCCAACTTCAACCAAGCGGTCTATTTCTTCTTTGATCTTGGCAGCATAGTTGTCATTGTATGTGTATGGCTTTTGTTTAGAAGGTCTGGCCTATGTGGTCATGGGAATCGTATGGGCGCATATGTCAGGGTCTACACCTTTCAAATCTTTGTAGCTCCAAGCGAATACATCTCTGTACTCTCTTAGCAAGGCTATCAGCTCATGCTCCTCTTCTTCAGTGAGGTCATGTCCTATGTAAGTGCACCTCTCTTCTCCTTCTTCTATGGCTACCACTACCTTCTTGGTGGTTTCTTTGTTATCATAGGCCTCTCCTACTTGTGCATCGCGTTTTGGCATTCTTACCATGACTCTCCTATCTTCTATTGCATACTTCTTGAAATTTTCAGGGACCTCAAACAGGGATTCTTCCTCCTCTGGTGTGGCTTCTCTCTTCTTCCTTTTCTTTCCTTCTTCCTTCGGGGTCACATGTGTGGCTAGTCTTACATCATTTGTAAGCTCTCCGTGCCTCTAGGGTTGAAATTCTACTTCATAGAAGTATTCTTCATCTGATGCAAAAGGTGGGTCCATAATGATTGACTCTAGATCGGAGTCACTTGTATCTTCAAATGCATCAGGGTTAGGTTCGCATTCTTCTAAAACTGCATCTCCCATGATTGGCTCTATGGAGAAGACAAAAATGTCATAGCCATCCTCATCACAGTGGGGTGTCCATTGCTCTTCATTGATGGCTACAGCCATAGTTGCTAGAATTTCTGTCCAGCCGTGAGGTTCAAATTCTTCGTCTGGAAATACTACAGGTGCATAGGCTGGGTCTTGAACTGATCTATGTGTTTCCTTCGCACCTACCTCTCTGGCTTTTTCTCTTTTCTCCTCTTCCACTGTCACTTTACACATCCATAAGTGAGTGTCTTCATGCATCCATGAGGATCCTGATCCTATGGAATGCACCGATTCCGTATCATCTTTGGCTCTATGGATGGGGTTCCATTGGATAGGAGGGACATCTCTATGATAGGTTGGGTCTTGAACTGATCTATGTGTTTCCTTCGCACCTACCTCTCTGGCTTTTTCTCTTTTCTCCTCTTCCACTGCCACTTTACACATCCATAAGTGAGTGTCTTCATGCATCCATGAGGATCCTGATCCTATGGAATGCACCGATTTCCGTATCATCTTTGGCTCTATGGATGGGGTTCCATTGGATAGGAGGGACATCTCTATGATAGGTTGGGTCTTGAACTGATCTATGTGTTTCCTTCGCACCTACCTCTCTGGCTTTTTCTCTTTTCTCCTCTTCCACTGCCACTTTACACATCCATAAGTGAGTGTCTTCATGCATCCATGAGGATCCTGATCCTATGGAATGCACCGATTTCCGTATCATCTTTGGCTCTATGGATGGGGTTCCATTGGATAGGAGGGACATCTCTATGAGAGTAATCCTTGAGATTGACTTTGGTTGTAACACCTAAGTGTTGCAAATACAAGGAATTGGTTCCCCAATCCTGTACCACTTGCAACTGCCGCATAAATGGTCTCCCCAAAATCATCTCGTAGGCTTGGTTTTTGCTAAAGTCACATATAGCAAAAGTGTGCTCGAACTCAACACCACATGTAGTGAGAGTTATTCCTTCTAGCAATCCTAAGGGACTCTCAATATGGCCATCAGCCATCTGCAATTTCATTCTCGTCGGTCGGAGTGTTGGCTTGCCCCAACGCTTCCATAGGGAAGTGGTAGCAATTGCAATTCCTGCGCCTGAGTCCAAAATTGCCTTGGTTGTGTATCCCTGATGGGTAACTGGGAGATAGGTATTTCCTTCTTCTGTCTCCTATCTTATCCAATGGTATTTCAGGCACTGTTCTATGAGATCCTACCTGGGAACGCGATTTCGCTATGTCTGGCACTTGTTTGGCTACGTGTTTCCACACTTCTGGCTTAACTTTGAGTAGCTCTTCTAAAGTGAGATTACAATGCACTTTAGTGTTCTTTACTACCTCTGTATTCCTAGGTATGATTGAATCTTCGTTTCTTATCATGACTGTGGGTGCTCTCAGGCAAGTCGACTTGGTTTCCCATGAGCCTGTGAAATGTGGTAACTCTTGCAAAGAATTAGACTCAAAGTCTAACCTCTCATGAGAGTGGGCACTTTCCTGTTCTTCATAAATAGAAGGGATGTCTTGTGGGAACTGATCATGTGCGTCATCCACAAGTTCTATAGGGGGAGGGACTTCACTCTCCTTTGCCCACTTCTCTTCTTGAATCTCTCTCAGGAACTCTGGTGAATACCTATTCATAGAAGAAGAGGTGTCTGGTTCAGTGGAGTTAGGCACATAAGCTCCCTGGGGAGGAATGCTTATTCTATCACTTGCCCTCTCCTTAGCCCGGGAGGTGGCTCCTTTTCCAGACTTTGCAAGTATCCTCTCCAATCTATCCAATAGACCATCAAAGTGCAATGGTGTTCTGATGGGGTTAGAGCCATTGAACAAACGATTGGTTTCAAACATGGCTTGTGCCAATTCGACCATTTTAGCACAAAGCTTTGTTCGCTCTATCTCTAGATCTGCTCTAGGGTAACATTTCTCATGATCTGTTACATTGGGCCCTTCTTGGATTCTGGCCTGATATGGTTTAAGCATCATGTCTAGATCTTCAGGAGTGGGATTTGCCAAGACTGATCCTACTCGGGGTGGTGGTTGGGTTACGTGTGGTGGATTGGTGGGTGGAGGAATGGAGGGTGAAGGGGATGGTAGTGGCGGGGATGTGGGAGAGTGCGTTTGAGATGTGATTTCTATGATTTTGGCTTTGGTTTCTCGTAGGCTTTCCTCAAGTTCGCTCATCTTTCTTGCCCATTGCCTTTTCATACGTTCACGGCTATCTCTCCAAGCTCTTGTTCTCTTCTTATTCTGGCTCTCAGTCTCGCTAACCTCCGCATTCTTTTCCTTGCCTAAGTCTTGGTTTTGGTTAAGTGCCTGGGCTCTCGTGATGACTTGCACTGGGGCTGTGGAAGTCACACTTCCTGTGGAGTCTACCACTAAGCCAATAACATTGATAGGAGCAATTTTTGGCATATTGACGGGGTTCTTAGGACACTCTCGTAACAAATGCTCCTTTCCACAATCGGGACAAAAGCCTTGAATTGTCACAGATTGGGTTTGTGTCGGTGCAGGTAGAGGGCAATCACAAATGAGATGATCTCCCTGACAACGATAGCATGGCCCTCTAGGGAATGGAGGTCTCATCGGCTTAGGTTGGGATCTCAAGTTGGGGTTGGCATACATGACGTTTGCGTATTCTGGCTCCCCACTAGATTCATTCGGTTCTTCATAATAATATGACTCACTATGCTCTGGTGATTGCATGTAGTAGGCCTGGGGGCTCTCAACATGGGTGGAGTCAAAACTATGATCACTTGGATCACTTTCTGAAAGCGAGGATGTCACTGGCACTAAAGCTCTATTTAGATTTTCTTCGGCCGCTGCATACTTTACTGGAATCACATTGGTGGGGGCAGGAGGTTGCTGCGCTAGGACTGGTTGCGGTCTTTGTTGCCCTTGATAGGGGGGTTGATAGATTTGCTGGGGCCTAGCATACTGTTGTTGTGGGTACTGATTAGGGTACTTTCCTTGTTGTGGATATGGTTGAGAATAATTTTGTCTAACAGCTTGTTTGTTATATGGGCAGTCTTGTGCTGTATGATTGGTATACCTCCTTTCTATGGTGGAGTACTGGTTGTTAGGGTTCACTTGGGGTTGAGCCATGATGGGGCACACATTAGCCATATGGTCTCCTCCATAGGTATAGCATCGTTTTCCTGGGGCAAATATAGGAATTTGCTTGCTAGAGGCACCTAATTTCAGAGCTACCTTTTCTGCTAGATCCTCAATTGATGTGGATTGTGAGGAAATGAGGCTACTAGAACTATCTGAGTCTTTATAGATTTTTGAGAGCTCTAATTCCTCCCCTAGATTATCCTCAATGTCTATGCACATGCGTACACATTCCTCTATGGATCTAGGGTCCTTCAAGTACACATAAGATCTCAGGTTGGTGCTTAACAATCCATCTAAAAATAAGGCCACTTGCTTGCCCAGAGTGGGTAACTCTGGGGCCGGGAATCTCTCTAGATATTGCCTAAATCTTCTGCCTGCGAGCCTCACTGTCTCTTGAGATGTTTGTTTGAAGCTGTATATCAGGGAGGATGTGTTATGTCTTATGCCACTTTTAGAGAATTCGATAATGAATGCCTCTAGAAGTTGATCTATGCTCCTAAACTGCCTCTCGTTTAATGGTTGAAACCATGTCAGTGCGGTGTTCCTAAGGGTTATACCAAAGGCATTGTACTGCGTGAACAGATCTTCAACTTGTTTAGCTCTCAAGACTTGCCTAAACTCAGCTACATGATCGTAGGGGTCTCCAGTGCCATCGAAGTAGTTTTTCATGGACTTAACTAGCTTGGTCGGTCTCAAGGTCCTCGTGTGCTCTCTCGGTCTTGGCAAAGGGAAATCATCGGTATTTCTTCGGTTCCCTGGGGCTCTATGTCTCTCAGGTTCCACTCTATTTGTTTCCGTTCTCGTTCTTTCTCTTCCCCAAGAGTTTGCAAAGCTTACCTCAGGTCTCTCTCTACTCCCTTCTCTTTGAGTCCCATGAGCTTGAGATGTTCCAGCTCCTTGGTGATCATAAGACACATTGGATCGAGGTTGGGGAAAAACAAATTCTCCCTTCCAAGTGTATGCGTGTCTTCCATGCTCAGAGACCACAAAGATTCTCTCAGAAGCACCATCTAAGTAGGTCACCTTGCCTGGGCTATCAGGATCTTTGAATTCATAGATGGCAAGAGCTCCCACCTCATTAGACTTTTCAAGCTTGTACCTCCAAAAAGCCTCATCCGTTTCTTGGTTCCAGAGCAATTCTATGCTCCTATTATCCTGGGGAACTAACTCTGGAGTGATTATCCTTGTTAGGACCGATTTGCCTTGAGGGGTTTTCGGCTCCTTTCCTAAGTTCCCTTGCTCTATGTCACCTAATTCAGGTTCAGAGATTATGTTCCCAAACTCATCTGTCCTTTCAGGTTGGCTGGTGACCACATACATTGTTCCTTCTTTATCTATGTATGAGCCATTTTCAAACTTGACTACAGGGTGTTCTAGTCCAATGGGCTGATTCAGATTTTTAATTAGAACAACAGATCTTCGCAGACCATCCTCATAGATGCGTGCACATAGGCGGTTGGTCTGGATGTATTCCAATTGAGTCTTGTAGGGACCTTCAGGTCTTTCTAGGTATGCCATTCCTGAGCTACCTGCAGGTCTTTCCATGCTATACGACATGTCAGAGTCACTGGTTTCTGAGTCTAGAGCGTAGGGGTAATCACTCAATTGTTGGGCCCAAGATCTTGCTGTATGGTTGACGCTAGCCTCGGATGATCTAACACTTTGACGGTCTCTCCCTAAGTGTCTTCCCGATCTCAGGTTCATATGCCCTTTGTACGTCGCTGATCCTTTGGTACCAATCACTTGTTCCTTTTGAGTTCCTTTGTATGAGTTTTCTTGTTTTTAATTAAGCGTCGTCAGGAGCGCTTACGTGTGTCGTATTTGATGTTCCTCCCCCACTTAGTTTAATTTCTTTTCCTTTAAGTTGTCCCTAGACTGCGATTTAGTCTATCCTTGCACTTGAGAAATTAAAGGCTCTTCAAACTTGAGTGTTCCTATCGTACCCCTAGTCAATCAGGACAACTACTCGCACTTAGCCTATGCTAAGAATGGACTGAGGGGGTTAAAAGATGTTCCAACCTCAAGTCGCTCCTCCTGGTGCTGCTTGTCTACCCAGGGAGCACGTTCCCAAGCTTGTTCGCCCTGGCACTTACTTTGCTTTCTCCAAAAGCTCTCGATGATCCTGTAAGAACCCCAAGTTTAGCTTCAATTTGATCCTTCAATTGACAGGCAATTTATTTCAGACACTTTTTAATGACCCTTGTTTCCCCTTTTGTATTACTAAAAAATTTCCTCTAGAGCCCCCTTGGTGTACCTACCCCTCAGTGTGTCAACTTCAAAATATCATATCTGAAAATCAACGCATTATTCTTATAAAAAACAGTGGAGGGCGTGTAGTATATGCCACGAGCTTTCCGATAAGCCCTAGAGCTTGAAAAATGGATTTCGTATGAAAAAGTTATGACCGTTCAGGGTTTAGGGGGTGAAACAGACAAACAAAACCTTTCAGGAGTTTTAATGCATTTTTCTAAGGCCTTTGTAAGTGTATAAGTATTTGAGTATGCAATTATGCCCAAAATTTAGCCTAAATTTCCCAAAAAAATTACCCCTTAATTTTTGCCGAAAATGTCTGTCTATCGCGATAGAGTGGTCTGTCGCGATAGATGGGTCTGTCGCGATAGATGGGTCTGTCGCGATAGACGGTGTCTGTCGCGATAGATGGGTCTGTCGCGATAGATGGGTCTGTCGCGATAGACGGTGTCTGTCGCGATAGATGGGTCTGTCGCGATGGACGGTGTCTGTCGCGATAGACGGTGTCTGTCGTCTGTCGTGGTTTGGTCTGTCGCGATAGACTGAGTCTGTCGTGGAATTTGGTCTGTCGCGATAGACGGTCTCTATCGTGGGTCTCTGTCTGTCGCGATAGACGGTGTCTGTCGCGATAGACGGTGTCTGTCGCGATAGACGGTGTCTGTCGCGATAGACGGTGTCTGTCGCGATAGACGGTGTCTGTCGCGATAGACGGTGTCTGTCGCGATAGACTGAAAAAACGCAAATTTTGGAGAAACTTCTAGTGATTTGGAGTGCTCTAATGGTGTATGTTACCGTGCAAAACACGCATTCACAAAATATCAAGTTTTTCTGTCTGTCGCGATAGACAGAAATCGTCGTCCCGAGACCTGTGCAGAGTCTGTCGTACCTGCGCAAGCTGCTGGAGATGGTGGTGCAGCTAGTTCTTGCAACACAAGCTCAAAAAACACACAAAAACAGGTCGCATGCAAGCTCTCTCTCTCTCTCACAATGAAATGAGGGAAATGAGGTGGGGAGTGGAATATGACCAAAAAACTGAAATTTTTGTGGAGATGGAGATGGAGATGGAGGTGGGAGATGGTGAGGATGATGATGGTGATGATGGTGATGCAAAAATAAGAAAAAATGAAGAAAAATAAGGAAAAGAAAGGATATTACCTATAACTTCAATGTCTCAACTCGACGTCTTACCATCACATGCTCGTCCTCGAAGCTCTCTCCCCGGCAACGGCGCCAAATTTGGTGTCACTCTAGCACAATGGTGAGTACCAACGTGAGAAGATTCACCTCATAATTGTCAATCCGTGGAGATGTGAGGACTAGTATGAAGACTATGAGCAAGTGAAGGCACAAGTGTGTGAGTGAGAAGCACACAAGCATGCACACACATACACACACACGTGCACACAAGGCAAGAACAAGGAGAGGAACAATGTCTTTGCATTAGTCAAAAAGTCTCTTACATAAGCTCAATTCACAAACAATCTAACCCCCAAAATGAGCTCTCTAGCTCTTTTTATAGTTTTCTCACTAGCTTTGGCCTTGTCCAGACCTAGTGTCCGACATAGTTAAAAATTAGGTTCTAGAGCATATTTGAGGGCTCAAACGGAGTTTAAAAATTATGAAAATTGGTATATAGCTAATTCTAATACTCCTCAAGCTCGAGGACTCCTCGGCTTGAACAAAATGGACTCCTCGAGGACTCCTCGACTCATTTATATGTAAATAAGGCCATCTCTTAAGGATCATGTAAATGCATTGGAGATCTGTAGTGGACTTGGGCCATCTTAACCCTAATTCTTGCATCTCTTCCCTTTTATAGTGCTTATATGTGTCCTTGATCCCTCTTTTTCTTCCTTGTTGTGACGTGCTGCTGAGTTTCTGTGTTTTCTTGCTTGTACATAGCTGAAATCTTAGACTGCCGTGCATGCTATTTTAACCCCTTCTCCAGACTTTTTGAATCTGAATTTATTTCAACATATGTATGCATGCATGTACATACTGATGCAGGTACATACTGATGTGTATGCATGGATGTGCATACAGATTGTCCATGTATGCATGCACACCGGTGTTTGTATGTACAGATGTGTTTGTATGCTTACATATACTGCTTTCGTTTGAAAGAATTAATTGATTTTGTTTATGTTTCCAATGGTCCATAACTTTTTTCTCGAATCAGATAATTCTGGTCTTATGACGATATATACCATCTAATCTTTGTTTATGTTTCCAATGGTCCATAACTTTTTTTCTCGAATCAGATAATTCTGGTCTGACGATATATACCATCTAATCTTATGGAGGTTGAAGATTTACATAATTTTTGAGCGATGGAAGGTTTATGTTTCAACTTAGTTGTTTTCTCACTTTTAGACAGCTTGTGATTCCAAATCTCATAGATAAGAAGGGAATTCCTACTTGTATGTGTGTGGATGGCATCTAGATATCATTGTTGCGGATGGTAGTTGCTGCTCAGCTTTGACTTGTCCAAAACTTTTTCATGTCAGCATCAGTCCGTCATGAACACTCTATCCTTAACTGTTTGGCATCTTGGAATTATCTCTTATTAATAGTCAATCATACTGAAAATGAAGATTGTTTGTTTTTTTCCTTTGTCAAGCTAAAAATGGAATAACAACATGTTACATTAGTTGCATTAACTGCATTAAGAATTTAGATCACATTTAGTTTCTATTTATACTACTCCTCGCCCTTCCTGCCCCGTTGACCCTTTTTTTTTTGAGACGACTGGTTACTTATTGTGTCCTTGATGAGATAAAGGTATACATCTGCGATTGATATGTGGTCAGTTGGATGTATTGCTGCTGAACTTTTCTTAGGTGTCCCTCTGTTTCCAGCTGAGTCCGAGTATGACCTCCTTCAACGCATGATGAAGGTTCTCAGGTCAGTATACAGTTGATGTATATTTTTTTCATACTACTACCCCCCCCCCCCCCCCCCCCCCCCCCCCCCCCGAATTTTGAAACATAATGTTATGAAGTCTATCTAGAAGCTTACTTTTCAATGTAGCATGGGATGAATACATCTTCTCTGAATTTTCCTTGAACTGCTGATAGAGTTGTGTGTGGTTTGACGTGTTAGCATAAAAAAAGGGAGACTGAGAATACTTTCTGAAGCTACCATTGTAAGCATGTAGAAGGTGCATGAAATTATCTGCATGTGGGATTTCCATTGTTAACTTTGTGATCGATCACTTTTTATCTCATTGCAAGAGAGCTATGTATGTAGAAAGTTAAGATCAGAGAATAATAGTGGCAAGTGATCAATGTCCACCTCATGCTTTCCAAGCGATGCGCCAATGTGCCCATCGAACTATATCATATAGAAATCTGAGAGACAGAAATTGAAGATGCACTTTTTCCTTTTTTTTTTTGTTTTGGTTATTTGTATTTTTATTTTTCACAGTTTTAGTTTATTAATATTATCATTCAAAATCTATTAATAAGGAGTTTCAAAATGACTTACTTTAAGCTTAGTCTTTTGTGCAATCTCTTGTTGTTGTTGTTGTATTCTCTTATTGCTTGTTTGTGTTTATTTTCTTTGACTCATAAGTTTGGACAAATATGAACTTAGGAATCCATATATACCACAATATTCGTTCATGGTTATGACTGTGTTATAAGCCATACTATCTCTTTGCATATTTATACCTATATCTTTTAATTCAAGTTTTGGTGTGGCTATTAAGGTGAATTTGAATGTGTGAAGTTATGTATACCACAATGTTGGTTCTCATGATTATCACAATGTCTTAAGAGGTTGTATCCCATATTTTTAGTTTGTGTGTGAAGAACTAACAACGGAAGAAAATATCGAAAATGAGAGAACAGAATCTAGATAACACTTCATTGAAATGCAAGGAGATCGAATGATTGGTTCAATGCAATTCAAGCATCAGCAAAGCGTAAGCGTAATCCTTGCTAGTCTTGAAAGTGCAATTGGGAATGTTCAATTGGCACTGATACACTCTCATAAGCATGGGAACTTGACAAATGGTCTTAGAAAGGACTTCATATCATAATCAAGCCATTTCAGCCTCTAAATATGAGTCTTTTTCAATCGTCATCAGCCCTTCCAGAAGCTGGAAATTTCTTCTAGATTTGTAACTCACTATAGTGGGATAACCTTGCTCTAGCAGCTCCGATTGTCAGTTGATGTATCATGTAACACACTACAAACTACAATTATGTTGGGAAGATATGTGTTATACGTACCCAACAGATATACGTACCCTCAGAGTGAGTATGAGGTATACCGTATACGTGGTTCACATCATGACAAATGTGATATGATTATTGTCGATTGATATACCATGATTCATTTGTGACTTTTAATTGGATCTAATGTTATGGATCTAGTGCTATTTCTATCATGCTATATATATATATATATATATATATATATATATATATATATATATATATATATATATATATATATATATATATATATATATATATATATATATATATATATATATATATATATAGAACGTCAGATACGGTTAACCTTATTCATTAGACGTCCGCTATACATCAGAAGTCAATTGTCAGAAACTTGTCAGAAACAACTATGGTCGTCGCTTGCCTTCCCTAGTCATGATGGATGCCATAGGGATGAAACAGGCAAAGAGTGTATGGTTTTTGGCTTCGCAGTAGTGCTGGCAAGGAGGTGCACCCTTTGTGATAGCATATAAGAGGCCTTGTCTATTTTGGGTTGTTTGGGCAGTTTTGATTTCTATTTCGTGACCATTCTTGCCATAAATTGAAGGTTACTCCATTGGACTAATCTCTAATGGAATGACTGCTACTATAACATTTGGTGCACCATACTTATCGCTGGATTTCTTGAGCGTTCCCCAACTCGTCCACTTCGTGTCGAAGTTGCATAAACATATGATCATTGTGTCTAGCTCCCTTCTAAGCTCCATGATAGGATCCGCATAGCTAGAGTAGGCAGGTTGGTTACCACCTTGAAACTAGAGTATGGCCTCCTTGATGTGGGATGCTACTGCCAAGAACTCCTTCAAAGTAGCATAAAGCCTTAAAGACTCTCACAATTTCCATTGAAAGGTCATTGCCAAGGCCTTCTCAATCCATTTTTTCACTAAAAAGTCACATGGTGCATTGGTAAGTGAGCAAATAGAGTTTTTTCACGTGTATAAAGTTATGCAAAGAGTCACCTTGTTGGAGTACTCTTTACAAAGAATTGATTGGTCAGAAAGTTTGACAAAAGGTGGTCTTCAAAGCTTCCCAGTTGGTGAAGTGGCCATATGCATGTTGGCCGTATCACTTATTTGTGAGTGCGTCGATGGTGGATGGAAATAAGGCCAGCATTGCATCCTGCCGGCTTTGAAATCCTCTCTCTACATTGTTGGTGCAACACAAGCCTTCACATTTGGCTTGGATATCTACTTTGAAGACCATACATGACGCGAAGATCATAGGAACTTATGCCTATGAGTTCTTACCAGTTTATCTATTGTAAAAATATAAATGACCTGGCGCATCATTATGCAATCACGCCGAATTAATTGGAAGTCGTGAAAAGGCGGTTGATTGATCGAGAGAATATCTCAATCAATTTTTTTTAGATGAAAGATTTTAGGAGATTGATTTGAATTCTAATTCAAGTCATCAATCAATTCCTATAAAAGCTACAAGAAAAATGTCGCGGTGTGTTCTTCAATCATCCCAAGGCGCTCCAATAACCCCGAAGCATTACTGTATCAATCCCTGAGGTTGTGAGGTCTACTATATAGCCTACACCTCTGAGTATCATTGAGCTATGTTTATCATGCCAATGGGAATGTACATTTACATGATCTAATACAAATACTTACATTCATTTACTCTGTGATTCTCTGAGTCATTATCTTCAAGTCTCTCAACCTTGAAGAAGTATATCTCAGGATCTACTGAACCAAATCAAGCGATTCAAAGCTTGATAGATTCAGCTCTAAGCATATCACAAACGTACAAAGTTTGAAGCAACTTGATTCAGTCAATTTCAAGAAATTACAGTCAAAGTGCTCACTGTTGCAGTTCTTACGGTAAACGAGTATTTTTCCGGTAGAAGAACAAATTAGATCTCGCAGAGTAATGCGAAGCTTTGTATGAGAGATAGCTCACTCTATAGCTAAACACCTCTATTTTTAGTTGATCAATCTTTCCGGTGGAAAAGATATCTATACACTGCACAAAGTCTGACCGAAAAGAGACTGTCTGAACTAGAGAAGTTTTTTCTTAAACATCAGAAAAAGCTCTGTTAGTTAAGAGAGTTCATGTGTCACTTACTTACTTCATGTATGTTCACTTGAAGTAATAATAAACAAAATTATAGTTCATTCCGGTACAATTCTGGTACAATTACGGTGACAGTACAGTGGCAGTCTGGTGAAATTTCGGTGAAATTTTTTCCAGAAAAGTTAGAGCACAGTCTTATATTTTTCCGCAAGGCTCAATCCTCATCGCATCATCAAGGAGTAGAAACAAATCAAAGAGGGCTGGTGCAAAGCAGGATTAGCAGTACCAACTCAATCTTCTGAGTGCATCCAACCATCATTCCAACAGTGGTATCAGAGCTAATAAGGTAATCATGGGTGATGGTTTTCCTTCATTCATTGACAAATTGGACAGGAACAATTACCAAGCTTGGTCTCTAAGGATGAAGACCTATCTACAAGGAAGGAGCTTGTTTGGATACATATCAGGAGATGAGGAATTGCCCTCATTCAAGACCAGAGGCCTACCTACAAAGGATGAACATGAGAAGCTAAATCAATGGTGTGCAAAAGATGCTTTGGCAAGGTCATATCTTCTAAACTCTATTTCTGATTTCCTTCTACCTCATGTAAGGAATTGCAAAACTTCCCAAGAGACTTGGGAAACCTTGTCAACATATTTTTCATCAAGCACAAGGGCCAGAAAGAATCAGCTATGGATTGAGTTTACAACTCTCAGAAAGCAATCAAAACAATGTGTCTCAGATTTTGTCACCAAAGTCAAGGACATTGCAGATCAACTTGCAAGTGTTGGAGAAGAAATTGAGGAAGAGCAAATAGTCAGACAAGTGATCAATGGACTAAAGGCAGATGACAAGTGGGAGAGCTTTACCACAGCAATGGACTTGTACATGGACATCCAAGCACCTGATCTAACAACTCTGATTGGACAACTCTTTACACATGAAGCAAAGATCACAAAGAATGGAGAACAATCAAAAGGTAACAACTCTTCTGCCCTTTACACTGATAAAAAGGTAAAAGACAAAGGTAAAAATAAGAAGGTTGATGAAGAAGGCTCTACCTCCCAAGCAAACTATGCAGGGAGAGGTAGATCATCTAGAGGAAGGAGCAGAGGAGGTAAGTCAGGTAGGGGGAGATCCTACAATCAATCTCCATGCAATATTTGTGGCTTGTCTAACCATACCACAGATGAGTGCTACAGAAATTATAAGAATCAGAGAGGAAGAGGCTACTCTAGAGGAGGATACTCTCAAGGCAGAGGCAGATTTAACCAATCTCAAGGCTACCATGGCTACAATAATAATTATAACAACAACTACAATCACAATAGCAACTATCAAGGTGGATACAGAAATAGGAAAGACTACAACAATTATGCAGAGGAGCAAGATGATTCCTTGTTGATCATGAACATGACATCTAAGTCAGGTATCAATGATGATCACTTATTCTATATTGATTCAGGTTGCTCTAATCATGTAGCTGGAAATGTTGCATTACTTTCTGATTTGGAAGAACCCAAGGGCAAACATCAAGTGCAGACAGGTGATGACACTAAACATTCAGTTATTAAAGTAGGCAATGTCAAAACAAGTGATGGTAATCAGAATTTATTAAGCAGAGTGTTGTATGTTCCAACAATCACCAAGAATCTGATGAGTGTAGGTCAGATTGTGGAAAAAGGTCTACAGGTCAGATTCACACAACATGGAGCATATGTGGAGGATCCAAGACATGGATTCAGAAGAATAGCAAAGGGAGAAAAATCAGGTAGGTTATTTACTTTTGAGCTTGAAGACACCAAAAACATTGCTCTGTACAATTACAAGGATCAAACGCTATCGGAATTGGAGATTTGGCACAAGAGGTTAGGTCACATTGGAGAAAGGACCTTAAAGCAAATGTGCAGGGATCAATGTGTGCTTGGGATACCTAATATATCCAAGCAACACATGATATACAAGTGTGAGGCTTGTCAATTCGGTAAGTCACACAGGTTGCCTTATACCAAGAAAGGTTTCATGCATAAAGATTATCTAGAATTGGTGCATACAGATGTTTGGGGACCTAGCAAGGAACCATCCTTATCTGGATCAAGGTATTATGTGTCCTTTATTGATGATTATAGCAGGTGGACTGTCTTATACTTCATGAAACATAAAGATGAAGTGTTTAATTGTTTCAAGAAGTATCTTGCACTGGTTGAAAACCAAACAGGAAGAAACCTGAAGAAGCTAAGATCAGATGGAGGTGGAGAATACTTCTCAAATGATTTTGAAGATTTCTTGCAGGAAAGAGGCATCAAGAGGGAGATTACTACAAGGTACTCACCTGAACAAAATGGGGTAGCTGAAAGAAGGAATAGACTCATTGTAGAAACAGCGAGGTCTATGCTTAATGAAAAGAAGTTGCCAAATTATCTTTGGGCAGAGAGTGTATCTACTGCCACATATTTAATTAACAGGTTGCCATCAAAGACACTTGATGGAATGACACCCTATGAGGCTTGGCATGGTAAGAGACCATCTCTGGATCACTGCAAAATCTTTGGGTGTGTTGCATATGTGCATATTCCCTCACAGGTAAGGGGAAAGCTAGACCCTAAGGCTGAAAAGTGTATCTTCATTGGTTATGACTTGAACCAGAAAGGGTACAGATTCTACAACCCCTCAAACAAAGGCTTCAAGGTAAGCAGAGATGTCATCTTTGATGAAAATGATTCATGGTATGAAAATGAGTGCAGGAAGGTTAGTCTACCTTATGACATGGAAGAAGACTTTCCCAAGCTTATCAGGCAAGAACCAATTCAGAAAGAGGACACAAGCTCAGATGATGAAGACACCATCAACATTGAAGAGTTCAAGGCCTGGAAATCCAAAGGGAAGATGAAGATGAAACAACTAGAAGATAATCCAGAATCCTCAACTCAAGCTATGAGGAGATCTTCAAGAGAAAAGAAGAAACCTATTAGGTATGGGTATGATACTTCACTTGTAACCAAGCACTCTGTATATCTTGCAAAGGATCTCTTGAATGAAGAACCAGGTACATTTGAAGAAGCAATCACTAAACCAGAGTGGAAGGAAGCAATGGATGAAGAAATGCAGGCTCTCAAAGAGAGTGACACTTGGGACTTAGTACCCAAGAAAGAGTCTATGAAGGTGATAGGATCCAGATGGATCTACAAACTCAAGAGGAACTCAGATGGTACAATAAACAGGTATAAAGCTAGGTTGGTAGCCAAGGGTTTTGCACAAACCCAAGGCATTGATTATGAGGAGACATTTTCTCCGGTGGCCAAGATGCCAACTATCAGAGTTATGGTGAGTGTAGCTGCATCCAAGAATTGGAATATGTACCAATTGGATGTGAAGAATGCATTCTTGAATGGATGGATATCTGAAGAAGTCTACATGGCACAACCACCTGGCTATGAAATTCCCAATAAGGTAAATCATGTTTGTAAATTAAAGAAGGCTCTGTATGGTTTAAAGCAGGCACCTAGAGCATGGAATTACAGGTTGACAACATATCTCCAAGATCAAGGATTTGTGATGAGTAAAGCAGACACTTCTCTGTTCATAAAAAGGAGCAGTACAGAAGTAATATATTTATGTGTCTATGTTGATGACATCATTATTACAGGAAATGATGTTCAGGGAATTAGACACATCAAAGAACAGATGATGAAGGAATTCAAGATCAATGATCTTGGATTATTGAAATACTTCCTAGGACTTGAATTGATCTACACAAATTCAGGTATCTATATTACTCAGAAGAAGTACATACAGGACATGGTCAAGAAATTTAATTTGCAGGAAGCTAAAGTCTCAAACATTCCTATGGAGGTCAACCACAAACTCAGTGCACATGAAGGAGAAGAACTCAAAGATATTACAGGTTACCAAAGTTTGGTAGGTAGTTTAAATTATGCTACCTTAACCAGGATTGATATATCATATGGTGTTAGTGTGCTTAGCCAATTCATGCACAAACCAAGGGTACCTCACCTAGAAGCAGCTAAGAAGATCTTGAAGTATCTAAAGGGAACTCAGAACCATGGTTTGTACTTTCCCTATACATCAGATATTGATATTAAAATGTATTCAGATGCAGATTGGGCAGGTTGCAAGGATGACAGGAGGAGTACATCTGGTTACATATGTTTTGCAGGTGATAAACCAATTTCTTGGTCATCCAAGAAACAACCCACAGTAGCTTTGTCATCTACTGAAGCAGAGTACAGAGGACTAGCAAATGCAACTCAAGAAGCCATATGGTTAAAGCTTTTATATTCAGAACTAGGCTTATACACAAGGCCTCCAGTTATCTTTGGAGATAATACAAGTTCTCTTCATCTTGCAGCGAATCCAATATATCATGCTAGAACTAAACACATAGAGGTTCATTACCACTATGTGAGAGAGAAGTTGCTTAGTAAAGATATTCAGTTGACTTATGTGTCTACTGATATACAATGTGCAGATCTGCTTACTAAAGCTCTGGATGGAAGCAAGCTATGCAGATTTAAATCCATGATTGGATTGCAGGAAATAATTGAAGACTAAAGATAAAGACTTGAGCCAAAGTGTTTGGCTTGAGGGGGAGCTGTTGGTGCAACACAAGCCTTCACATTTGGCTTGGATATCTACTTTGAAGACCATACATGACGCGAAGATCATAGGAACTTATGCCTATGAGTTCTTACCAGTTTATCTATTGTAAAAATATAAATGACCTGGCGCATCATTATGCAATCACGCCGAATTAATTGGAAGTCGTGAAAAGGCGGTTGATTGATCGAGAGAATATCTCAATCAATTTTTTTTAGATGAAAGATTTTAGGAGATTGATTTGAATTCTAATTCAAGTCATCAATCAATTCCTATAAAAGCTACAAGAAAAATGTCGCGGTGTGTTCTTCAATCATCCCAAGGCGCTCCAATAACCCCGAAGCATTACTGTATCAATCCCTGAGGTTGTGAGGTCTACTATATAGCCTACACCTCTGAGTATCATTGAGCTATGTTTATCATGCCAATGGGAATGTACATTTACATGATCTAATACAAATACTTACATTCATTTACTCTGTGATTCTCTGAGTCATTATCTTCAAGTCTCTCAACCTTGAAGAAGTATATCTCAGGATCTACTGAACCAAATCAAGCGATTCAAAGCTTGATAGATTCAGCTCTAAGCATATCACAAACGTACAAAGTTTGAAGCAACTTGATTCAGTCAATTTCAAGAAATTACAGTCAAAGTGCTCACTGTTGCAGTTCTTACGGTAAACGAGTATTTTTCCGGTAGAAGAACAAATTAGATCTCGCAGAGTAATGCGAAGCTTTGTATGAGAGATAGCTCACTCTATAGCTAAACACCTCTATTTTTAGTTGATCAATCTTTCCGGTGGAAAAGATATCTATACACTGCACAAAGTCTGACCGAAAAGAGACTGTCTGAACTAGAGAAGTTTTTTCTTAAACATCAGAAAAAGCTCTGTTAGTTAAGAGAGTTCATGTGTCACTTACTTACTTCATGTATGTTCACTTGAAGTAATAATAAACAAAATTATAGTTCATTCCGGTACAATTCTGGTACAATTACGGTGACAGTACAGTGGCAGTCTGGTGAAATTTCGGTGAAATTTTTTCCAGAAAAGTTAGAGCACAGTCTTATATTTTTCCGCAAGGCTCAATCCTCATCGCATCATCAAGGAGTAGAAACAAATCAAAGAGGGCTGGTGCAAAGCAGGATTAGCAGTACCAACTCAATCTTCTGAGTGCATCCAACCATCATTCCAACATACATAAGAAAACAAATCTCCTTATGTGATTGTTAGCATCTTCTTGCACCAAACTCTTAAAAGTAGGGAATATAATGTTAATTTTTGATGAAAGGTTCGTTAGATCCTCCGTTTCTAACTGGTTGTCTTATAAAGTATTAGAGGTCGAGTCCAACACTCTTTGAGCCTTTCCTTGAGAGGGTGGTGTTTGGGCTAGTTCCAACAAATTGCAAGGGTTGCTTTGAGAGAAGTCAACAAGAAGCGTTGAGGGTATAGGAGTAGATGGCCTTCTAGGAGTGTGAATCGTGATGAGAAGATCTTTTCCGATTGTAGGTCTTTAAGGGGAACTTGACATGGCAAATAGATTCTTTAACTGCACGGGTGTGGGTCATGTACCCACCCGCAATCTACTATGTAGAAGCCTAACAAGGCTTGACATGCGAAGGAAAATAGAATAGAGAGAGAAACTTACGTCCAAAAAAGTGTTTCTTGCACAGAACAAGGGTACTGTATGAACCAGTGGTGAACTTATTTGCTGTTATATATCTGTTGTAGTCCTGAGTGTGGACTAGTCCTGATTGTGTGTTGAGCTAGTCCTTGTTGCAAGCTGGGCTGGTACCTGTAGTGTACTGAGCTAGTCCCCACTGTATACTTGTATGTTGGAGTAGACCTTTTTGTCAAGTTGTGTGCTGGCCTGCTGTAATTCTT
>CM035416.1:176256178-176263678 GCA_020310875.1 Ceratopteris richardii
GAGAAGAGACTGAGTAGAGAAAACAATGGCTTTTACCTTCCTTGGAGTCTTACACAGTCACATATGCCACAAACAACTCTCATTTGAAGCAAAGATTTTTGCATTTTAATGCACCATATTGCGAACATCGCAATTTTGCAATGTTGTGTTGCAAACGTTGCAACTTTGCGACATTGCGTTGCAAATATGCGAATGCATCGCAAGGCACTGCCATGCAACTCTAGCAAAAATGTTGTTTTTGGGAAGGATGCAACACAACCTTTACTTTCATGTATGAAAGAAACTTGTATGAGCTCGAATGCTATGTATGATACCTTGTTGCCTTTTTTCACTCGTGGACAACCCAATGTATTGCTGAGTGAGGAAACTTCTAGGATTATGTAGGTTTTGAATGAGGATACAAATCATTCGGTTTATGATGCATAGTCATGATTCACTCATTGATGAGAGATTAGATATACTTGAGGAATAATCTATGCTAAAATTGTTGGTGGAGACTTCGAGAGATAATAAAGATTAGTAGGTAGTTAACCGTATCTTTGTGACTTGCCTGGTTCCAGGTAGTAGTTGTTTTATCCGAGTAAGATTAATATAGCCCTTGTTTTTTGGTTGGAATCTAGATTGGGTTGGCTATTATGGCACTCATATGTCTACAAGTGGGTTTTTTGCTTAATGCTTGGTATCTCATGCATATCTTGGTTGAGGAAGAAGCAACATACTCGGGTCACCTTCTAGTTATGAGGCTGAGTATAGGGGAGCTTTCATAGCCACTCTTGAGTGTGTGTGGCCTAGACTTCCCATGGATGACTTGGTTGTTGGTTAGACCTCTCCCACCATTATTTACTGAAAGTCGAAGCACATCGGTAGTTGCAAGGAACCCAATGTTTCATGCTCACATTAAGCATATTAAGGTGCATTGCCATTATGCCAAAGAGAGACCTTGTGCCAGAGAGATCAACTTCGCATACGTTCCAACACAAGATAATGTTTGGAGTTAGACGTCTGCGGAAGCACGCGAAGAGCACAAGGAAGAAGAAGAAGCTTGGAGCACAACACACAATGCTGAATGTATTATTACGAGAATGTACAAAGATAAGTAGCCCGTTAGGGCAATAGGTGTATATACAAGCCGGGGCGGAAAAAACCTCCTAAAGAGGGAAAAAAGTGCCCCGGCTGTCCTAGAGTGTTCACACACATCACTACCTAAACATATCAACAAATCCCCCCTGGGAGTGATGCGGTGAACAAGGAGCTTGCACTCATGTATAAGGAAGTGCCAAGCTATGTGGAAACCACTCCACAAAAGGAAGTAAGCCCAAAGTTGTGCGGAAACCTTCAAAATTCTCCCTACGCAGAGCCTTCGTGAAAAGGTATGCAATGTTCTCCTGCGTGGGCACATATGCCAAGCTGATCTCCCAGCAGAGAACCTCTCCCTGACATAATGATAATGCACCTCAATGTGCTTAGTGCGGGCATGGAACATAGGGTTTCTCGCAACTTCCAATGCGCTCTGTCAGTGAAGATGGTGGTGGCAAAAGACTGACCAACACCCAAATCAGCCATAAGGCGTCTGAGCCACACGCACACAACAGTCGCTGTGAAAGCTTCCCTATACTCAGCTTCACAACTGGAAGTGGCCAGAGTAGGCTGCTTCTTGCTCAGCCAAGATATGCATGAGCTACCAAGCATGAAGCAAAAACCACTAGTGGACACACGAGTGTCATAGCTACCAGCCCAATCAGTGTCAGAAAAAGCATGCAAATATGGTGGTAGTGATCCCCCTTGGGATAAAACAATCCAAGTAGCCGGGTACCACTCAAGTAGCGAAAGATGCGCTTAACCGCCTGCCAATGCTGGACTCTTGGGCAATGCATAAACCTGCTCATTTGTGAGACAACAAACTGAATATCTGGCCGAGTAATGCATAAATAAATCAGGCATCCAACAGCTTGTTAATAGAGAACAACATCAAATGCATCTCCAGCATCATGAAGTACCATTCTTTATTATAGTATCATATTCAGATTGCATAGAAGCCATCCAATTTTCTAAATTTTGTGCTTCATCAAATGAAACAGGTTCATTCTCATCATAGAGACTAGGTGTAGCCATAGCATAGCAATCTGATGCAAAAGAGGCACTATGAGAGTTTGAACGAGTACGATATGATAGAGGTGCATCTAATTTGCTGTCATGCAAAGTTTGCATCAGCCATTTTGGCATAGTTTTTGCCTGCTCAATATCAGCTCTCTCATCAAGAAGTGCATCATGTAAATCTGCATCAGAAATGGAAGGATCTGCATCATCACATGAAACCTTCAAAGGTTGAGAAGTTGCCTCATTAGGACCAACACTAGACTGTCCAGCTGTAAAAAGAGGCAACAAAGTACCATGCATGTCTTTGGAGCTAACATATGTCTCCTTAGTACATGGAAACAATGGTTGAATAGCATCTTCCACAAAAACATCACGGCTAACCAAAATGCGTTTGGTCTGTGGATGATACAGACGATAGCCTTTACTTTCAAAATTGTACCCAACAAAAATACATTTTACTTCTTTATCATCCAATTTTCTGCGATGTTGTTAAGCATTAGTGCATATTCCAGACAACCAAAAACACGCAGATGAGCAACAGATGGCTTTCGATCATGCCAAGCCTCATATGGAGCGATAGACTGCAGTGCTTTCGTGGGACACCTGTTAAGTACATGTGCTGCACACATAACAGCCTCAAGCCAGAAACTATGTGGTAAAGCTTGACTCTTGACGATACACCTCGCCATCTCCATGAGTGACCTGTTCTTCCGTTCAGCAACTCCATTCTGTTGAGCTGTATATGACACTGTACACTGGTGTTTTATCGCACGTTCAGCCAGAAATGCATTAAAATCAAAAACATATATTCCCCCCCTCGACCAGAATGGAGGGTGCCCATTTTACATGCTGACAAATTTTTAGCCAAAACCAAAAACTGTGTGAAGCACATGAACACTTTGGACTTTGCTTTCAATGGATATACCGATGCTTGCCTGGAAAAATCATCAATGAAAGTCATGAAGTAAAGGTAGTTTCCGAAAGAGGGTGTCTGCATAGGACCACAGACATCACTATGTACAAGCTTGAATTTCTGAGTAGCCCGAACTGAACCATCTTTTGGAAAGGAGGAACGTTGCATTTTGCCCAAAATATAGCCTTCACAGACATGTTTTCCGGGTGCCTCAAGTTTGGGCAAAGAGGACTCCATTTCAGATTTCTGCAAGCGTGGCAAACTAGCAAAATTCAGATGACCAAAGCGTGCATGCCAAAGCTTTGCATCTGACATAGCCTGAGAATCATGTACTTCACATGCCGAATCATTCATATATTTTTCATAGTCTATGAGCTTATATAGTCAACGACATAAAATGCAAGAAGAAATAATCACGTCGACATTTGATAGATCATGACTATACATCTATCATCAACAAATTTCACAACCAAGCCAATCTTGCCTAAAGCCAAAACTGATAACAGATTCTTCTTGATCCTTGGCACAAACAAAGCTTCTGACAAAGTGAAAGAATTACTATTAGCAGTAGTCAGAATGATCTTACCAACTCCCGTGACAGGATAAGAGGAGTTGTTTGCACATGTGAGAGTATTCCCTGTAGGGGCAGGCTCGAGTGAAGAGAAGAAACTACGCTACGAGGTAATATGTTTGGTCACCCTACTCTCAAAGTGCCAAACATCTGAGTCTACTGCACACATGCACTGTTCATGAGAAGATGGATCAAAGCTGTAAACAGTAATAAACGCCTATTCTTCTTCCTACACAAGATTAGCAGACTCTGTTTTCGGTGTAGAGGCCTCGGCAATAACCATTCTGGCCTCTTCCTTTTTTGTTTCTTTAGCCTCCAATTTTGGACAATTCTTTATAATATGATCATTTCCTTTATAGTACTTGCAAAACAATTTCTGATTTTTTGATTTCTTCTCATCTTTGTCTTCCTTCTTCGAATGTGCAGCATTTGCAGATTTCTGCTTGCTAGTAGATGAACTCCATTTACCTTTGCCCTTCTGAACTATCCAGGAAAGCTTGATTTGAAACACGCATGATGTACATGTTCTGCCTAGACTGATCTTCGTGCAATGGAAGAGAGATTAATTGTTGTAGTATGCACTAGGGAAACCAAAACCCACACCACCTTGCATGGAAGCAAGAAGGAAGGCTCAAGAATGACTCTCCTTTCATCCACCCCAGCCTCGTTCAAGCCATTGGCCATCAGCCCACAGCTATGCCACATGCTTGAAAACATGGAGAGAAGGGAGTCAAGGATCATAGTCATATATGTAAAATACAAGAAAGTTGCAACATTCTACTTACACGCATAGGAAACACAAACATGCACACACACCTCACTCTCTCACACTCTAAGAATAAATACACATATGCACAAAGCCTTAAGGGAAAAGAGAGTTCTTCCATTCAAAAGATATATACATGAGAGCACATCGAACCAAAAGCTCTCTTCCTTACAAAAATGAGCCTCTATATATAAGCTAAGCACATTTCCCCATGTGCTCTTTTTGAGTAGTCAAAAAGGAGCAGATGCTTTCTAACTAACATATCTTTTCATATCTTGCAAAATATTTCCAAATCTCAAGGAAATGGAGGCGTGGGAATTAGACGTGGGTTCTCTCTTACATTTGCAAAAAAGAGATTTATTTACAAGTCTCCAAACCATAGTGTTGGAGAATTTATCAAAAAATGCTTAGAAGGGTGTTCATATGTGCACACCTCCAATATACTTAGGAGTGGTATTTTTATGAGTACTAGAGGGTTCCTTTGCATAAAAGAAATTGTGAGCCACCCATATAACCCAACACTAACTCCTCAAATGACAAGGCATTTGGATTGCCTTTCATCATCAAACGAAGAGTAGAAGCAAAACTCTGATATGAATCAGGAAGACCATTCAGAACGGTTTGCACAAGTGAGCTATCTGGTATAACTTCATCAACAGAAATCAACTGTTCATTCAAATCCTTGATCTTTATCAGAAAACTGTCCATAGAATCACCTTCATTCATGTGCTCACTCTCCAACTGTTTTCAGAGGTAAGCAACATGAGCCTCATTCCTAGCCGCCTCATTCCTAACCTGGTACAATGTGGTAAGTGTATCCGAAGCATCCTTAGCTATTATGCTAGAGCGAATGTGAGGAATAATGGCACGTTCGACAGACAAAGCTATCAATGCATGTGCCTGAGCATCTCTGCCATCCCAACGAATTTGCTCTGCAGTAGGTGCAATAGAAACTGAAGCACGAACAGGAATCTGCAGAATATCACCATCTTCGACACCATCCCCATCAACTCTAGCACCTGTATTTGCAGTACATGTATTCACAGGTGTAACATGACGTCTTTCAACACCCTACACAATATTCCACAGTCCTTTTGCAACCAATACATGTCGCATTATATAAGTCCATAACAATTAGTTGGTATCATCCAACTTATCCTGAACAGCCAAGATATAGAATACATCACTGCTTTCAGCCATGGTCGATGACTAAAATATCTTGATGCAAAAAATTGAGTGTATCTCAAAAAGTTGAATAGAACTCCTAGATGAATTCTGCTAAACTTGTAAGAGACTTCGAGACGCTTATATTGGCGAACCGAAACTAGTATATACCTTTGGAACAAAAAGATGAAATAGCCTGCACAAGTGCTGCCTGCTTTCAGCCATGGTCGATGACTAAAATATCTTGATGCAAAAAATTGAGTGTATCTCAAAAAGTTGAATAGAACTCCTAGATGAATTCTGCTAAACTTGTAACAGACTTCGAGACGCCTATATTGGCGAACCGAAACTAGTATATACCTTTGGAACAAAAAGATGAAATAGCCTGCACAAGTGCTGCGACAGTGTGTTCGGAGGCTGAAACAAACTAAGATCGCGATTTCGGCACCACCCAGCGAAGCTGTTTTGATCTCTGAAACACCTTGAGTATGCTCACCAAAATTTGTGCGATTATGGGACTGTAACTGGAGGAGTGTCGACGACGCCCTAGATGAAGCGGCGACCTGCACTGATACCAATTGTTGGAGTTAGACATCTGCGAAAGCATGCAAACAACACAAGGAAGAAGAAGAAGCTTGGAGCACAACACACAATACTGAATGTATTACCACTAGAATGTACAAAGATCAGTAGCCCGTTAGGGCAATAGGCGTATATACAAGCCGGGGGAAAAAACCTCCTAAAGAGGGAAAAAAGTGCCCCGGCGGTCCTAGAGTGTTCACACACATCACTACCTAAATATATCAACAATGTTGTAGACCTTCGTTAAAAGTGCGAAGCTTTTTCGCAAAGCTTTGGGCTTACTCCCTTTTCTGAATTGATCTTAACCCACATTGGTTTACGCCTCCTTATACATGAGTATTATACCCTTCTCACCACATTAGTCTTGAGGGGATTCGTTGGTATATTTTGGTAGCGATGTGTGATGGGTGTGGACACACTTAGAATTGAGGGGGAACTTTTTGTATTATTTAGAAGGCTTTCCCCCCGCTTGTATATACACTCATAACCGTAAAGAGTTAATTATCTTTGTATATTCTATACTTAGTAAGACACTCTATGTTGTTCCTAAGCTTCTTCTCTTTCTTCCTCATGTTGTTTGTTTGCATTGCCGATCCCCAATCTCCAACAAAGGTATGCCCCAAGGAACACCCATTCAGCACATTACTTTGATAACCCTCTTCCATGGAGCAATATTTGCAAGATTGAATGGTAAGGCATACAAAATAACTTATTCTCCTCTCTTTTCGTGGCATCTACATTTTTTATTTTCGCATGGAAGCTTTCTTGCTACCCTTTGCAAATATGTTCATCTCGAGGACATCAAATATGCGCTAGCTTGTACGAATACGTGAACACTACTAGTATGATTTCTCTTGGAAGGCCCTTTAGAAGACTTCAACATACACCTTAAAAGGTTCACTAACACATGAGGAGTCCACATTGAAATGTATAGCGCTTGCACCTTGATTCATTTGCATTTTTGTAGACAAGTCTTCAAAGACATGTTGAGGCTCATAGTTACATTTTTTAAAGCCTTCACCTTGTAGTTCAAAAAGATGTGATTTAATATGACAAACACTACCTACGTATTGGTGATTTTGCAATGCTTACGTTTTCAAGTGTTAGTCTAGTCACCTTCATCTGAGACAGATATCAACAAGGCGTTTGTCTATGATGAAAGATTTTGTATAGAAGTATGGCTC
Organism: Ceratopteris richardii; assembly: GCA_020310875.1. Lineage (NCBI taxonomy): Eukaryota > Viridiplantae > Streptophyta > Polypodiopsida > Polypodiales > Pteridaceae > Ceratopteris > Ceratopteris richardii. The sequence continues at coordinate 176,263,456 of CM035416.1, forward strand.
TACCCTCTTGAACCTTGCAAGTTGCTTTGAATAACTACGTATTAGGATGTAGTTTGTAGCTCTGAATTTATCTCTAGATTCTAACCTATGAAGTCTCCTCTCTCAATCGTTAAGTTCTCACAACTTAATTCTCAACGATTACTGGCTTCCAAGTGAGTAAGAGCGAAAGTCAAGTCAAGGATTAAAGCTAGCTTGTGGAGGGTTCAAGTTATGCCATATTGAG
>CM035416.1:176276178-176323678 GCA_020310875.1 Ceratopteris richardii
ACAAAAGTCCGACTATCCATATATGATATGCCGGTAGTGTGCAATGTGTACAAATATATGTAATACAAGGACATGTCACATATAATATGTTCATTTTAGTACAAGGACATGTCACATATAATATATGATTTGTGAATAGGGATTGTGCCATTGATTGAGTCATATTATTTTTGGACTCTCACTTGATATTAAATCACAAGATTATGAGTCAATGATCATTTGACATTATGTTGGCTCACCTTATGACTTCTCATGAATCATGAACTTGACTTTGAAGTGAAGAGTTATTCTCTACATACACATATACATATCTTTATATGCATATTACAAAAGGTACGTACTCGTTACGTACCTTAAAAAGCTTTCAATACAAATGTGCGTTCCATACGTACCATATTTATACCATACCTTATGTACCTTTCCACCTTGGACGTGATGTAGATAGCTTCATATCTTCATAAAGCTTCAAATATTACATAATCTCACATGTTGCATTTGTAAGACTTCTAATGTTCAGCTTCTATGCTTGAAAGTGCTACTGTAGGTTGCTTATTATAACTCCATGAAACCAAATATTACTTACAAATATCAAATATTCGCCTGAACTCGTTCTATCATCCTTATCTCGAGCCGAATTTGCATCACTATATGCTTTCAAATCCATAACTTCATGATATTTGTAGCTCAAATCTTCATTTAATGTACCTTCCAAATATCTGAAGTCCCTTCTAGCTTCTTGCGTATGTATATCTGTGGGTTGTTCATAAACGGAGACAACATACATACACTAAATGTAATGTGCAGGTTTGTTAAAGTTGCATATAAAAGAGAACCAATCAAAGATGCGTAGATAACTGGATCTTCTAAAGATTCACCATCCTCAACACTGTACTTCACATTGGGTTCCATTGAATTATTGATACTCATGCAACTTCATGCCATATTTCTTCAACAAATCTGAAAGATACTTTCTTTGTAGAAGATATATGCCATCTTCTTTCTTCATAACTTCAATTCCAAGGATGTAGGTCAATTCTCCTGAATCTGAAATTTTAAATTAAGTTCCAAGTTTTTCTTTGATCCTTTGATGTTGGCTATTTCACCTTCATCGTTTTCTGTTAATATCAAATCATCCATATATATTGAGACATAAACAAAGCCCTCAACTTTAACTTACAAAAAAGAATCTGAATTCGAACACTTGTATCCCATCTTCTCAAGAACCAATCTAAAATTTCAAGCCCTTGGAGCCTATTTAAGACCATATAGAGCTTTCAAGAGTTTACATACATGTATAGGCTTCTTGGAATCTTCATAACCCGTCGATTGCTCCATGTACACATCTTCTTTCAAATCACCATTGAGAAATGCATTTTTGATATCTAATTGATAAAGATTCCATACATTGCTTGCAACAATACTTATCAATGTTCTTATTGGTGATATCTTGGCAACTAGAGAAAATGTCTCCTCATAATTGATGCCATAATTTTGTGCATAGCCTTTACAAACAAGCTTTGCTTTATGTCTACTTACTGAACCATCACTGTTTCTCTTGATTCTGTACACCTATTTGTTACCGATTACCTTCATATTGCTTCGAAACTAAATTCTATGTATTGTTCTCATACGAAGCTGCCATTTGTTCATTTATTTCCTTAACCCATTTCTTTACCTTTGATGCTTCTTTATAAGTTGTTGGTTCTTCTTTTTCAAGAAGTTTTGCCAAATAAGCTTCATGAGAAAATCTTTGAGGTTGCTTTCTTTCTCTCACTAGATACCTTGATTGAGTTCTTGTCCTACCAAGCTTCTCTTTCCTTCAAGATTGTGTTCTTCTTGATTTTAGACACTTCGCTTTTTTCTTCTGGGATTCAATTTCCTTTGAAAGAAAATCTAGATTTTCCCTCGTGAGATGTGGATGGTCCACGTCATATGCCTCACACTAACGTGATTGGGTGTTGCCATTGAAGTCCCCCGTAAGGAAGACTTCACCTAGGGTGCTGTAATGTAGTGTTTGATTTGGAAGTGCTGTATATGGTGAGTCTCTGTCTCGGGTCGGTCCCCCAAGGTCTTGTCCTGTAGCATATGGTGGGAAGTAGCATATGGCAATGTAAACCAAGCTCTCCAGTGCTATCCACATGGTGGGAAGTAGCATATGGCAATGTAAACCAAGCTCTCCAGTGCTATCCCCATGCGGACCCACATGTATCGTGCCTCCTCGTCTCTTCCTATGATATGGATCAAGCTCTGTATCTCCTATCTAAATATGATGGAGACAACCCCGGGGCCTTGACCCTCATGCTCTACTCTGTCTTGTGGTGGTCATGAATGCAAATTCCCAATGAAAACTTGCAATGCGAGGTAGGCCTTTCTGTGGGCTCTCATGGGTCTTTGTGATGCAAGCAAAGTCACGAGTGTCTAGGATCTCTTCGGGGGAGGGGGGGAGGGAGAGAGAGAGAAAGAAAGAAAGAAAGACTTTTTAACGTCTATTAGAGGCCAAAATCGGCCTATGAGACAAAACATATACATCAATATGATCCAATCCACTGAGATCCCAAAAGGAAAATAAAGTGTGAGTACAAAACAGAGTATAAAAGGAGTGGATAATAGCTGGCATCAAGGGTGTGGGTTGCTATGGGTATGCACTCTATATGCTCAATGCAGTGTTGCATCGCAACGCGTTGCGATGCGTTCGCAACGCAACGTCGCAACGCGTTGCGAACAAAGACAAAATTTTTTGCCTCAAATGAGGCCGTTTTGCCGAAACGGCCTCATTGAGGCAGTATGCTCTGTTGAGAACTTGACCCGAGAGCGAGTTTCGCACAGTCCAAGAGCAATCCAAGGCAAGATTCAAAGAAGGTAGGTTTATTACACACACACACCCTCACACACCCGTGCCCCCCCTATCTATTGCTTCCTATCTTGAGTCCTCTCCAAGCTTTTAACCTCTTCCATCAACATGCCTAAAGCAAAACAAGCATGTTGGGAATATGTGACAAGCCAAGGAAAGATGAGCTCCGGGGGTAGTGAGAGATGGACTTGCAAGCTTTGTGGCTATAGTGGAGCCGGTGGAGCCGATAGGATCAAGGCACACCTTGGTAGAGTTAGTGGCATAGGAGTTGCACCTTGCAAAGAGCCAATGCCCGAAGCTATATAGGGAGAGCTAATGGCATGGGTAGCTCAAAAAGCCCAAGGTAGAAGGAATAGTGGAGCCCAATCACAAGCTAGATCATTTGCAAGCGGTTCACATGGTTCTTGTGATCCCCAAACTCAAGCATCTCAAGCTCATGAGGCTTCCATAGACATTGACATAGAGCATGAGCCACCAAGAAAGAGTACAAGAGTAGAGCATGATCCACAAGAGCACCCACTTGGCTCTCTTGGAGGAGCATCTATACGTGCTAGCTTGCAACAACAATGTAAACAAGAAGCCACACAAGCCGTCATGAAAGCTTTTATACAATGTGGTTTGTCTTTTAATGTTGCACGGACACTGGCATGGAGAAATGCCATTGAGAAGGTATCACTATTAGGGTTTCGTTGGCAAGGGCCTACCTATGAAGAGTTGAGGACAACGGAGCTAAAAAAAACAAAGGAAGCATTAGAGAGAGAGCTTGAGCCCATGAAAGAGACATGGGAAAAGTATGGATGCACAATCATGTGTGATGGATGGACGGACATACGAAAGAGAAATGTGTACAACATTTTGGTGCATTGTTGCGAAGGGACCATGTTCCTTCGAGCCATAAATGCATGAGCTGCTGGTACTACAGTCAGAGTTGAGTGAACTGATTTCTGAATTTTTAGTTTATATTTGATTGTGCAATTGCCAATGATCAATCATGCATGTGGCATCTCCCATGTGCATGTGCATTGTCACTTGTGCATGTGCAATGTATTATGTGCATGTGCATTGTGCATGTGCATGTGCATGTGCAATGTGCATTGGCATGTATGTATGTACATGCACAATGCACATGCACATGCACATGCACATGCACATGCACATGTGTTATGCACATGCAATGTGCATGTGCATGCATCATGACACATGTCAAGATAAATTATAATTTATCAATTGATTAATGATTCATTGTGTTATATGTAAACAGGTCGGTTCATTTATGACCATATCCGTCAAGCTATCATGGACATTGGTATAGAAAAGGTAGTCCAGGTGGTCACAGATAATGGAAGTAATTGTGTGGCTATGGGCAAGCTTCTAGAAGAAGAATTCCCCTCTATTGTGTGGATACCGTGTGCTGCCCATTGCATTGATTTGCTGATAGAGGATGTGGGGAAGATACCATGGATTTACACCATTTTTACCACTTGCATAAAAGTGGTCTCTTTGTTCACAAAGAGACCAAAATTGCTTGCTATATTTCGGTCTTACAGTGATATTGATTTGGTGAAGCCCGCGAAGACCAGATTTGCATACATGTGCATAGTCATGGAAAGATTATTAAGAGTGAGGCAAGCACTGATGCAGACAGTTGTATCACCTGATTGGTTAGCTTGGGATGGACATACTAGTCCAAAGGCAGAGCTTGTACGATGCACATGTTTGGATGACAGCTTTTGGAGGGATGTGGAGGGATTAGTGCGGGCCTTACAGCCCTTATATTCACTCATACGCATAGCAGATAGAGAGGGCTGCACACTTGGACTTGTTTATGAGTTCATGGATCGTGTCGGAGAGTCTATACAGAGATGTCCTTATTTGACATTGGAGAGGTAAGTTGAAACTTGGGTAACCATATTTTATTTTTTGTATGAGCATTCATGTTCAACTTTCAAGTCTTGACTGTTCAACATTCTTAAATCTTATTGTTTTCTAACTTGATTTGTTTTTTATCCATAGGATAGAGGAAATAAAAGGAATATGGAGGAAGAGGTGGGATTGGTTCCATCGCCCTATACATGGGATGACCAATCTACTACATCCTTTATGGAGATCTGCATCACAGTCATTGGATATGGAGCTTGTGACTGCTTGGAATGACTATGTAGATCGATTGTATGGACCTTCTGATGTGGAGCTACGTGGGAAGTTGGAGCTTCAGCTCACCCAGTTTCAGAATAATGAAGGACTTTTTGGTAGAGACACGGGATGCTTGAGAAGCATGCAGTTGATGCCTGTGACATGGTGGGAGAGATACGGTGTTGGTACACCTGAGCTAGTAAGTCATTCCAATTTCCTTTTGAGTCTTTAACTAATAAGTTATAACTTTGTCTCATTAGTCATGACTCATTCCTCTTCTTAATGAACTCTTTCTTTTTTATCTTGTAGAGAAAGTTAGCCATCCGCATACTTTCACAAGACTGTAGTGCCAGTCCATGTGAAAGGAATTGGAGTACATGGGCCCTCTTCCATACAAAGAAGAGGAATAGACTATCTACATTGCAGTTGGAGAGGCTTGTCTATTGCCACTGCAACTTGCGTTTATTGGAGCGTGGTGGCCACTCAGCAGAGGTGCGGCAGGTGAACGTCGATGAGCTTGATATAGAGAGGGTCCATGATATACCTAGCATTCCGGCAGAGGACCTTGATCTATATGACATGCTCTATCAGGAGTTGACAATGCCACAGCATGATACGAGGGCATCTCGGACTCGTTCTAGTCATAGAGCACACAGTGTACCAGGTCCATCTACTAGTAGGATGGAGGCATCTATTAGTCGAGCACCACATGATGATGATGATGATGATGATGATAGTGATGATGTTGATAGTGATGATGATGCTGATGGTGATAGTTATTAGTGACTCAGAGGATTTTGAGGATTGATGACTGCTCATGTGACATGTCATATGTATTATGATATTATGAGTCATGACTTATGATTTACTTGATATTGATTGATCATTGTATTATTGACACTGCAGTTTATTGTTTGAACTTTGACTACTTAGTGGTATCATGTGACATGGATGATGGTTACTGGTATGATCATTGATGTATATGTATTATGGACATTGGATTCTGATATCACATATGAGAATCATAAATATTAAATATTCAATACATATTACATACTATATAATACATATTATATGTATTATGGACATTGGATTCTGATATCACATATGAGAATCATAAATATTAAATATTCAATACATATTACATACTATATAATACATATTATATATGTATATACTATAATATACATCTAAGTTATTATATTTGCAAAAAAAAAATGGAAAGAAAAAAAGAAATGGTTTGCAACGTTTTCCCAATGTCCAGGCCCAAACTTTGCGATGTTGCTAACGCGTTAGCAACACGTTGCCTTGGACGTTGCGAAAACGTTGCTAACAACCTTGGCTCAATGGGTGTGATACAAATATGATATGCATAGGGAGGGGAGGCTCGATGGTATCACAACCCTCTAAATGCCTGGAGTGGGTGTAGGATATAATGCATCGGTGGGTAAGGCATCATGGCGATCCTCAAAATGCTCTGAACGTCCAAATCGACAGGGGTATGCTGCTGACGTCTCCGTATCTCCATGTCATGGCGTGCGTGAATCGCCTGAATCTCTCTCTGGTGTGGATGGGCTCTTCGGAGTGGTGGTCTCGGTCGTCGACAGTGTCGTCTAAGCTCCTTTGCTCTGTGTAATGTGACACCCCACATCGAGCTGGGTCCTCGAGTGGCTGTGGGTCTGAAAATATCTGTAATATAAGTCTGAGGGGGGGAGGCCAGGTGTATCTCCATCTGCTGCTGGAGAAGTGATGCACGGCGGTGTTGGAGCTCTACTAGGAAACGACCTAGAGGGCGCTGGTCCTCTGTCCCCAATAAAACCTTGATCTCTCTGGCCTCCCTAAGAGCTGTGGGTATCGGTCTCTGATGTCCTCATATGCCTGGCATCTACATGTGTAGTGCTCCTCATCCTCCACCTCCTCTCTACATATCTTGCATAATCTCTCGTCCCTCGGGGTATGTGTCGCTCGCCCAACCTCAATCTCGAGCTGGTGTGATGATACTCTGAGCTTCCCAATGGCCACTCTCTGCGCCGGTGCCATGTATGTGTCCATGTATCGTGGTCTCTGAATGAAACCATCCGCTATCGCAGTCAGGAAGTGCTCTCTGTAGTGTTGCCTCTTTGTGGGAAGGGGCTCCCGTGGTGCTATCCATGTCTCCGTGACGTGTATCTGTAGTAGGTCCTGACGGATGATCCTATTCCTCTCCGAACGAGAGAGGGTAATGTGGGGGGAAGAGAGGTCATACTGAAAAGGGGGAAGATCGGTAATGCTCATGCCATGGTCTGCTAACCATCGGTAAGTCTGTGCATACCATACTCTCTCATGCCCTGTCTATGCCAAATGTCTAGAGCTCTCAAATGCAAGCCTGGTGAGTCGGCTGGTGGGGAGGTCTCTGACTCTCAGAATAAAAGTCACCAACTAGAAGAGGGCCTCCACTAGCATCGGTGGTGTGCCAAGCTCAGTTCGTATAATGTCGTGTGGAACGGAGGGCTTGCTACGTAGCAAGCGTGAGATCATGGTGACATGGGGCCTCTCAATCCATGTCCACATCTCTCCGTGATCCACAGAGAGAGAGAGAGAGAGAGAGAGAGAGAGAGAGAGAGAGAGAGAGAGAGAGAGAGAGAGAGAGAGAGAGAGAGAGAGAGAGAGAGAGAGAGAGAGAGAGAGAGAGAGAGAGAGAGAGAGAGAGAGAGAGAGAGAGAGAGAGAGAGAGAGAGAGAGATGAAATGATATATTTACGTCTTCAAAAGGCCAAAATGACATATGAGACCAAAAGTTACAAAACTGGTGAATCTGATACAAAATCTGAGTACCAAAGGAAGTGGTACTGAAAATGAAAGATGTAAAATAGCGGGGAAAAGGCTAACACCAAGACTAATACAAACAAAGGGCTGATACATAGGAGGGATGTGCTGATATACAATGCTGGAGATCTATCCTCATCTGCACTATGGGCGTCTGAAAAGTATAGCTCGAATCCTCCGCTGTAGTCTCCGTCGATACTGTGTAGCACCTCTCACTCTCGGTCGTCTAGATCTCCCTAGCTCCACTGCTCGGTCTATGAGAGTGCCAGTAGTGGCTGTATGAGTGTGGACAGAGCTCTGTACTAGATGCTCTACTGATTGCTCCCCTAGCTTCCGAGTGTCTGGTGTAAAGAAATCCGTAATCTGTCTCTGGGACTGTCTCCCTCCAACTCTCCTCAGTAGAGTGTCTCTATGTCTGTGTACCTCTAGTAGATATAGTCCAAGACATCTCTGATCCTCAAAACTCATGGCTCTAGATAGAGGCCCAAAACCCTCTCTGAATAGACAATGAAAACGGCCCCGTATCTCATAGTATACCGTGCAATGACATATGTAATGTAGCTCTGTTTCTGGCTCTAGGTGACATAGACCACATATCTTGCTATCTGCTGGTACCCCTCTGAATTTGCCAGTCTCAATCTCAAGCTGACGTGAGGATGTGCGCAACTGGCCAATGGCACAACGCAAGGCATCGGAAAGGTGTGTATCCATATAGCTAGGTCGAGTCACAAACCCATCCGTTGTGAGGTGTAGAAGATTCTCTCTATAGAAAGCCATCTTCGTACCCAACTCTTGCGTAGGCTCAATCCATGTCCTCCTGGTGTCCAGCTGGATAAGATCTTGACTAATGAGTCTAGTAATCTCCACCCGTGTCAGGTACATCAGGGGTGTCTGTAAAGAGTACTAGAAAGGAGGCAGCCTGTCCATGGTAAAACCATGTGTCTAAAACCATGATGTCATCTGTGCAAACCAGCATGATGTATCCCCCTGCAGGGCTAGCTATCTGGATGACTCGAGGGCCAGCCTCGTATATCTATCTCTGGTAGTGTCCCACAAGCTGTGTACAAAGGAGATTGCTCTAGTGAGTGCCTCAATCTCAATAGGGGGAGCAGCTAGCTCCGCTCGAATGATATCATGTGGTACGGAGGCCTTGGCTCTAATCAGCCTAGAGATCATAGATACCAAGGGCCTCTCCATGACTTTCCACCCATCCTGACCTATAGAAGGTCCCCAAACTTGTACCCCATATAGCATAGTAGAGGCAACCAAAGTATCAAAGAGCCATAACTTTGTCCTTGGTTCTTGAAACTGAACTTGCGAGCACATCCTCTCCAATCCTCCCAAAGGTGCAGATGCTCTAGTCAGTCTAGTCTCTGCTTGCTCTCCTCAAGGAAAATCTCGGTCTAGTGAATACTACCCCCAGATACGTGTATGCCTCTGTATACTCCACAACCTCCTGCCCATATGTGAAAATAGGTGTTGATCTCTCGATCCACTGCGGTGTGGTGTTAAACACCATAACCTTGGTTTTACCAAGGTTTACAGACAGACCACTATCCTCTGTAAAGCTGTGTAGAGCATCCAAGTGTCGTTGCATACCCTCCGGTGAGTCAGATATCAAAACAATACCATCAACATATAACAACAATGGTATCCACGTCCTTGCCAACTCGGCTCCTCTATCACCCTCTCTGTCAATGTAATCAGACACCTCATCAACATACATACCAAATAGAGTAGGAGACACTGGGCAGCCCTGTTTCACTCCAATAGTAGAGTGAACTAAGTCAGATACCCCTTCTGGGGTTGCAAACTTGTCCCACCACTGCCTTCTGGGGTTGCAAACTTGTCCCACCACTGATCTCTACAAAGCCATAATCCCCCACATCAACTCTATGGGTACCCCCATCTCCTGTAGTCTGCGCATCAATCGAGCTCTCGGCACCATGTCAAATGCTTTGCGGAAGTCCACAAAGCTACAATAAATCCGCTTCCCGTGTGACCTTCCCTCTTCAATGATGGCTCTAAGTGTCAGAATATGATCAAGAGTGGAGAGACCCCTCCTGAAACCTGCCTGACCCTTTGCCCGCATACCCTCACCCTCTGCCCAATCACTCAAGTGCTTCTCAAGAATGGATGCATACAACCGTGCCAATGTGTGTCCAACCATAATAGTGCGGTAGTTTCCCGGCTCTATAGGATCCCCTGCCTTGAAGATAGGCACAATAGTATCTCCAAGTCTCAGGTAACCCTTCACACATGGAAGGATTGAACAACACTGCAAGAACCTCCATCAACATATCCCTAGCATGAATAAAATGCTCCGCCACTAGACCGTCATGGTCATATGCCCTCCCGGTCCTCATCCTGTCAATGGCCCTCTGTACCATTCGAGCGGTAAAGAAAGTGCTCGTGGCTGGGCACGGCTCTGCAGGGCCCGGAAGGGGTTCCTGTTCAGGAACCATATATAGCGATGTCGCATACTGACCCCATACATCAGGTGAAGTAATCGCTGGGGGAGTGGAGTGCTCATGAAAAAGTCGCCATGCCTCTCTTGAGTCCTGCTCAAGAACATCTGACATAAATCTCGCTCCTACTCAGTCAGGTAAGCCCGCTTCTTCCGTCTCACAAGGCGACGGAAAGCAATATGAGACTGTCTGTAGGTGATAACTCCTAGGAGAAGATCCCTCTGAAGCTTGGCTCTCATCTCTCTGCATTCCTCGTCATACCAACTATTCTGGGGCATGCTCCCAGACTATCGCCTCCGAACCGGCCGGGTGTGTGGATATGCCACTGATGCGGCACTATGCAATGTCTCCGTCAGTAGAGTGGTGCACTCCTCCAGTGAGAGACCTGGACCAACTGTGTGTAGACGGTCTGAGATCTCCTTTGTATAAACGGAATCAGTCTCTAGTGTAAATGTGTAACGGGTATGTGACCTGCCTACTGATGTCTGGGCTGTACTGTACTGAAAAGATACTGATAGTGTCAGAAGAGCATGATCCACTACTACACCCACTGGTCTAGCTCCCACTGTGAAATCCTGAATGCAGGGGATGAAGCTCGGCTGTGTCATGATATAGTCCACTGTACTGGCTCCATGTCTATGTGGAAAGCAAGTGAAACCAGCTGCCCCAGGAAATCGGTGATGGCCATTAAGTATGGCTAACCCATGCGTAGTCGTCATCTCAATGAGATATCTCCCATACTCAGTCTGCTCTCTATCATGCGAGCATCTGTCGAGCCCCAACTCACCCACATCTCATCTGAAGTGTCGTAGAAGACTGTCTGTGAGTTGCCCGTTCGGGCATTGAAGTCCCCTAGGAGAATGATATCACCATCCCTAGAGAACTCCCAAATATCATCATCTGGAAGAGAGAAAGGTGATTGCCCACTGGGTGCACCATATACAGACGTACTGGGAGGGAAGTAACATATGGCAATGTATAAAAATCGACGTGTGTCAGCTCTCAGCCTCACCCACATATATCGAGCATCCTCATCTCTCCGTACGATGTGTAGTAGTGGCTGCAACTCCTCTCTGAATAGCACTGCTACTCCACCTGACCCTCTAGTCCCATGTCCCGATCTCGCGTTTAGCCTGTGGGCTGTCTCCCATCTATATCCCACCACATGCGGCATCAACTGTCCAGGGGCCTGGTGGGTCTCTGAGAAGAAAACAATGTCTCTATCTCTAAAACTGTCCTCAAATGCACCAATGTCCAACCTCATAGATCCATTACAGTTCCAAGTAGCCATCTTCAATGTGGTCCCATAGGTCTCGCACCGTCATGTAGTGCGTCGCTCTAATCTCTGGCATTACCTCTCTCATATGCACAAGCTGTGAGAGAGTGAGGTCATCGCCAAGGAAAACACCTGTCTTCTTGAGAAGTGGTCTCTTCCTCAAGAATTCCTTCTTCTCTTCCAATGAAGGAAAGCGCAATATAAGAGCTCTCTCCTTTGAAGATTCTCCAAGGCCCTCGCTTTTCTTGCCTACTCTCCATGCCTTTGTATGCAAAGGCTTCTCCATCCCCATCATGGATGTGAGGGTTTTGACCTTCTTTTCCACATCATTTATGTCCTTGAGGCCGGTTACTCTCACATGTAGTGCCCTTGTCCGTCTTCTTTGTTCCTCTTCGAGGGTCATGTTGATAAGAGTAGGTGTACAAAGAGCTTCCTTACTTTTCCCTTTCTTAGCCACTTCAATCCATTTTTCGGCCTCTTGTACTTTCTTTTGCGTTTCGGATATGACTGCAGCCCATGACTTCTTCTCCTCATCTTCCTTGATGGTCCGTACTGGTTCTTTTATATCTTTCAGCTCCTCGATCACCGAAGGCTGAATTTCACCTTCTTCGAGAACACGAGATGCGGCCACTTCCATCAACTATTGTTCGAGGGTTGAGACTTTCCCTTTGAGTCTATCAATTTCACCTCGCATCTCTTCTCGTTCTTCATTCCATGACTTGAGCAGGGCTGCTTTTTCTTTCACCGCTTCCGCTCTCCATTCCTTCATCTCTCTCTCAATATGCTTCAGCCGCTTATTAGTTCTCGTAAATGTAACTTTCGACGAAGGGGAAGCCATGAGAGAGAGAGAGAGAGGAGGAGGGAGGGTTTTAAGGCTAGGGTTAGGGTTCGAATTAGGGTTGAGATTTCGGGAGAGGGACACTCTAGCAAACGAGAAAGACTAGGGTTAGGGTTTCAAGGTGTGGATCCGAAAAGAGAGAGAGGGGCACACTAAAAAACGAGAAAGACTAGGGTTAGGGTTCCAAGGTTTTTAGGGTTGGGAAGAAGGCCGTGCCATATCTCGTTCAAGGCTTCGACCTTGGCAGATCTGAGCGGGGATCCGGCATGGCGAGCAGCAAGACCTAATCCGGACTGGCGAGCAGCGAACCCTAATTGAGCAGAGCAGATGGCGCCGAACTAGGGTTTCGGGCGGGAGCAGGCGCAGCAGAGGGGGCGGGAGCAGGCGTAGCAGATGGGGATGGCGGGAGCAGGCGGGGCGGCAGAGGATGGCGGGAGGGGCGGCAGAGGATGGAGGGAGGGGTGGCAGAGGATGGAGGGAGGGGCGGGGGGGGGGGGGGAGAGAGAGAGAGAGAGAGAGAGAGAGAGAGAGAGAGAGAGAGAGAGAGAGAGAGAGAGAGAGAGAGAGAGAGAGAGAGAGAGAGAGAGAGAGAGAGAGAGAGAGGGAGGGAGGGAGGGAGGGAGGGAGGGAGGGAGGGAGGGAGGGAGGGAGGGAGGGAGGGAGGGAGGGAGGGAGGGAGGGAGGGAGGGAGGGAGGGAGGGAGGGGGGGGAGGGGGGGGGGGAGAGAGAGAGAGAGAGAGAGAGAGAGAGAGAGAGAGAGAGAGAGAGAGAGAGAGAGAGAGAGAGAGAGAGAGAGAGAGAGAGAGAGAGAGAGAGAGAGAGAGAGAGAGAGAGAGAGAGAGAGAGAGAGAGAGAGAGAGAGAGAGAGAGAGAGAGAGAGAGAGAGAGAGAGAGAGAGAGAGAGAGAGAGAGAGAGAGAGAGAGAGAGAGAGAGAGAGTTCATCATTGTACTATGTACTATGAGGCATGAGCTTTTTGTTGCACTTAGTTTTTATGGTGCATGTAGGGTTTGGTTGCATGCATCCTAGTATGTTAAGTTAGTGGAGATGCAATGTCACAATTGGAATTTTTGTAATACTTGTGGCTAGTTGATAGGTGTGTATACCATATCGACTATGTATTTATGTTTATCTTTTCTATCTCTAGTTTGCTTCTTGTGTGCGCTGTGAGGGTTTACTATGGCAGAGTTCACCCATTACTTCTGGAAATGACAATAACTTCCTTCATAAAGCTTCCTTTAATTTCATGCTCGTTGTCGGTGGGGATGTGTGTGCGTGTGCTTGTGGGGCATTTGAGTACATAAAGACTTGTGGTTGTCTATGACGAACTTATAGTTTCACTTGGTTTTTGTGGTAGATTTTGGTCTGCCTGCATTTATCTTCGTATCACAGAAGAATGTCTGATAGTTATCCATTCAGCCATTGAAGTCCTCTAGAGGAATGATGCTTCCATCGTTGAAGGACTTCTGTGTGTCATCATTGAGCACAAAGAAAGGAGCTGCACTTCTAGGTGATGCATAAACCGATGTACTTGGAGCAAAGTAGTGTATGTTAATATAAGCAGATCTGCTTGTATCAACCTTCAATCTCAGCCACATATACTTGGCATGGTCATCTCTGTGAACAACATGTACAAGGGAATATAGATCTTCCCTATAAATAATTACTACTCCTTCATAAGCTTTATTCACATGCCTACAACACTCATCTCTCGATGAGTTGTTTCCCATTTCTGTCCAGTCACATATCACATCATTTGACTTGGTTGGGGGGATAGGAGGTAAGAGTGTAGACACCTTCTCTTAACGTGTTGGTCTGGTCATGCCTATAGCCAGCATTCCTATTTGGGGCAGGTCAGCCTGGTTTCCAAGAGCCATCAAAGGCTGTACAAGGAAAATTTCCAGCCACCTCAATTCATCCTTGCACAGGATGCTGATGATGCTTTCTTTTTGCCAATTCAGGCACCCAGCTTAGTTGCACTCCTACCTACATGTTCCATGTCAATTGCTCCAACTCCTACTTGCTCCCTTTTCCTCTCTCCACGCTCCTATGGGCTGCTTCATGCACTTGCTCCCTTTCCTCCCGGGTAGGTAGGTGGCATGTGCATGGCAGCCAACATATCATACTGGAGAACTAACCAAATAATCAGCCTGTCAACCTGAGAACATAGGTAATGGAGCACTTCTGTGTTTCTCAACCACCGGCTTGCATGTGCTCCCCTTCTTCCTCTTGCTGGAAGCATCCCATACCATCTCTTATGAGAGGCTCAGAAGCATGTTAAGCTGAGCCATCCTCACTCCATCAGCTTTGGTGGTATTGCATATGTTGGCATCTTTGTTCCTCTTTGCCGGACGAGGCTTTGATACCAATGTTAGATCCCTCCATGGTCAGCTCTGCAACACAAGACATGACACAAGCCATATTCATGCACATGAGAATATGATATCAAACTCACCCCAGCTATAGGGTCCATAGAGACCCATCCGGGAGCGTGGGAGCTCGTAGCCATACACGACATCCATGCCTAAAAGAGCATGGTGTCCCATATCACCATGTCCACACTATACAAGTGTGCAAGTGGCACCCCCTAAGAGCCATGGGTCTAATAGGTCAAATGGGACACTAAGGGTGCAAACCACCATGTCCACACTATACAAGTGTGCAAGTGGCACCCCCAAAGAGCCATGGGTCTTGTAGGTCAAATGGGACACTAAGGGTTGATTGGTTGGGAGAATGGGAATGGATACATACATGTATATATATGTGTGTGTGCGCGTGTGTATGAGTATATAATTTCTATATCTATACGGAAACCCTAGTGTACCTTATGAACCTTACCTTGGAGATAAGATTCCGTCTACGTACCTTACCCGTACCGAACCTTATGATCCTTACAAACCTAATCACCTTGGGTGGAAGACAGTATAGGAGGGCTGAAGCCAAGTACAGGTCTAGAAGTGCCAACTCACATGAATGTCTCAAAGAGTATTTATAGGGTTTTCGCTCAACTGTCTATGTACATCTGGGCAGACTCTTGCTCATAAATGACCACAGGTGCTCATCACGATGTCGGATGAGGCTGGAAACATAACGTATGGATTGATCTTGTGTATCTTGTGCTCATGTTACTAGGGCTGCTGAGGGCTTTGGAAGATATGGGTGGGCAGGTTGTCTGAGAGTACCTCTCTGTCTCCTCTCTCGTGAGGATATCTTCTCTAATTTCTCTATGAGTTGATCTCACCAACAAGACATATACTGAGGTGGATGCTCCCAGGATATATTCAAAGTGATCTCTGACCTCATCTTTTGGTGGTTTTCTGCATGTGAAGTGTGGCTTGCAGTCAATCTCTGACAGACAACCTGCAGATGACATTAATTGGGATAACCCTGTACTGCTGTTATTATCTATCCCCAGCTCATCACATCAAGGAATTGTGACATATATTGAATCTGAAACCTATGCCCTTCCTCAAGAAAAGAAGCTATGGAATACTGCATCTTTGAAGGGAGCGGTTTTGTGATGAGCCAGATCTCTTGGATCCAAATCTCTATATCTTTTGTTTGATCACTCTGGTCTGTTTCCTGCGGAAGAAAATCACTAATGTGCTTTGTTACTTACGAGAGGCAGAAAAGGGTTCATATGTAGAGGGTGCTGAGAAAGCCATGCAATTTCACCTGGCTCTGCCAGGGCCTTTCCTCTCCTGCCAACTATACTGTGGATGCCTCAAACGTTCCATACGTTAGTTTGCCAGGATGCATGCTTCTGCCATGAGTGGCATTGCAAAATCAGCTTCTGATGATATTGTGTGGCAAGGTCTGCCCCAGATGATTGGATAAAACATCATAACTTTCTGTATCAGTGCCCATATATGGGCTGCAATACCATGTCAAAGAGCTGCCCCTTGGCACATCCTCCTGAAAAGCGTGTGTGTGTGTGTGTGTGTGTGCGTGCGTGCGTGCGTGTGTGTCCCCATGCACCCTCATGCGGGGGTACATAAATGTGTGTTTATCTACACTATGAAACTGGTCTTAATTGAAGTTCCATGGTACCAGGCAGCACAGCATCCTTTTTTGACTGGGATACCCTCCAAACATCTGTTCCAGTCTCGATCAAGGTCTGCACCAGTGGTAAGTACCAGGCTTTTGATGTCGACTTAGTTCCAAGAAAATGAAATGAATGTATATGGGATTATAACAATAACGTAATGTGACTACATGCCTCTGGTCAGCTTATCAAACATCAAGGAATCACTGAAGACTATGATCCAGCCTTTGATCATTCGAATGTTGCCCCTTGTCATAAGGTGCAGAAAATACATGTGAATTGACTCCCTTAAAAAAAGGAACTGTTCAGTTATTACAATGTTGTGAAATTTACCACAGGTGAATTCCAATCTTTCTGATAGCCCGAGTGTGAACAGCCATGGGTATCACTTCTTTGAAGAGAGCAGTTACGGCAGCCGAGAAGGTTATAGGAGTTACACCCAAGGAGATTTTAACGTTCCATATGGCAGCCAAAAAAGTTCCACAAGTTATAGTCTAGGAGAATGTAGTGTTCCATATGGCAGCCAAGAAAGTAATGCAAGTTATGCTCTAGTGGGGGGAGATGATCTGGCTCAACAGACCCTATCTTCTGCAGGACTGGATTCCACATCACCAACAGGATGCAGAGATAATGACACACCTTTGGCTAGGCTTCCTTTTACACATCAGTTAATGAAGCAGATGCTCAAGAACTCTCCTGTATCTATTTTGAATGTTGGTAATCGAGGTCTAACTGGAGACTATGAGAGTTCAAATGCAAACTCATTGGGTTCTCATGAGAAAATATGTGTTGATAATATGGAAAATGTAGCCAGTTCTTATGATACGGTTGTAAGTCCCTTTCTTTCACCTAGCATACCCTCTGACTGTAAGCCACAGGTTAGGTCATGCGATGAGATGAGAGCAGTTGTACCATTGGAGCGCACTCGAGCGAATTCGCCACTGACCTGCCCAGCTGAATCATTTGATCCATCGATGTCATTTTTGTTGTCATGCACTAGAGTTGAGGACATATCAACATACATGGTGAATCCCAGTGACTGGGATCCAGATTTTAGGTATGAACAATGCATCTTTGTTTAGTGTGTTTAAGATCATAGACTTGTTCACAACTTTCTAATTAGTTTATATATCACCCAAAAACCCTGCTTGTTGTGAGGAATCAATTTTTGACAGTGACAGTTTAGAAAGCAGTATTTCGACAGTTCCAAACTCAACAACAAGACTTGCTAAACTGGATGAGACAGAGTTTTCAGTTGTGGAAAATCCTGGTGGAATTGAATCTTCGAAAAATGTGCCTCTGGAGGACAGGTAACAATTATGCTCTCAAATGTTCATAAGTTTTCTTCTATAACCACCAAGTTGAACATGCCTGCTCCCATATACATGGATCAGTAGCTCCCATATACATGGATGAGTGACAAATCTGAAGGAGTGCTTAGAAGGTTGACTAGTAGATTGAACATCACTTCTCAAGTGCACATGAAAGCAATGCTCTCCAATCTTGCAAATTTATTGGCATTCTCTACAAACTCATTTGGTCCATCTTCAATTCCAGCATAATCAGCACATAAACTAAATTTTGGTGTTTTAAAATATGCTATAAAACTGTTGGTGATTGCTGTTGCAATCTTCCAATTTTGATATGACCTCTCGTAGAGTTGATTGCCTTTCTATTCGATACTCAGCGTTTGCATGAAAATAGATGGTCTGGATCATTTGCTGTCCCTTGCTGAATATAAAACTGAGTTTGATTTGTATTTGCCATGAAGATTTCACTCTTTTACATGCACTACTTTATCCTGCTTTGATACCAATTTTTGGTTTTTAGGCCCATAATTAATATAGAGACATGGAGAAAATAGAGAGGAGATGGAGAATAAACAAGATATGAGAGAGAGAAAGGAGCCAAGCTGTAAATATATTCCATACATGACAATGATAAGTACATGAAGTTACAAGGTAGCATGACGAATATGTTTGAGATACAAGCTGTCCATAACTCCACAATCTAATCAAAGATTTAAGTCTTATACTCCATTGGAAAGCTCTGGCTGAGCACTCTCATAATCTTTCGTAAAAATTCTGCCCTGTTTTGACCATTTTTGTCCAACTTTTGACCATGGTTGGACCTTGAAAATTAACTGTTTCTGACCTGCAGATTGGGTCCCTAGTGGAAGGTTGCCCCAATCACACAACATTTTCAACACTCATTACAGAAGATGAAGCGAGTATTTGGGACAGCAATGAGGTATTTTCTCATGCCAATTGTTAAGTTTAAGGTATATTTTTATAGTTTGATTACTTTACTACTCTTATGTGATTATTCAGAGCATCACAGCTCATGGAGTTCTGTGATCTGAAATATGTGGGAATCTCTAAGCTATTGTTTGATTTTACTGTGCAGATTGTTTTGGGCTAGTTTAGCACAGAACCTGGTCATTTTTCTATTGATTTAGCGCTACCACCAGTTTATACCAGAGTCAGAAAGGAATCCACATCTAATTGCTCCTTGATACTACAAATAGAGATAACTCTGGCTGAAGAAGAGACTAGCTTAATCGTGGTCATGCAGGACATCATTTCGCTATTATGATGTTTAAGATTGTGTACTGAAATACTTTTCACAGATGTTTGCAAAGCTACATCCTTTTGTGAACAAGAAATATTTGTTTCTATTTTACCCTTTTTTCTTTTTTATTTTTGTTTGTGCTTTTCTTTTTTAATTTTTATTTTTTAAGGGGGGGAGGAGAAGGTATTTTCCTTTAACCAGTGCTTTCTGGTTGATTGCATTCTTTTAAGCTAGGAACTATTTCATTTGTAATTATATATTATAGTCCACATTAAAGTATATGTAGCCCTATGATAAACACTTTGAAAAACTGAGGTTAGGTTGAAAAATCCCTTTCCAGATAGCTCCAACTGTAGGGGTTGAATGGGTATCCATAAACTTCATTTGTACTTGACATTTTTGGGTGGAAACAAGGGAAACACTTAATTGTTCTCGATTTTTCCAATTACAAAAAAGAAAGAAGTTAATTGCAGATCCTAATGTAAAAAAAAGCTCCAATTTTTTTTTCTAGTTTGTTTATTTACAATGAGAGTCTAAAATCGCAATTTGGGTAATTACTTTCAAGTGAAGGTAAACAACTCCTCCATCATTTTGTATCTGAATCTTGTGAAGATTAAATAATAATAATAACTAAATTGATTTGAAGAGAGCAGAATTCAAAGAGTAGAGTTGATGAAGCTCACACAATGAACATTTTTACTCACATAAATAATATTCTTGAAGATGGGTGAACTAAGTTAAAATTCAAAGTGTGTTTGATTTCAACAAAAACAATAAGTTAAAAGAACAAGGTTCTTAACATTCGCAATTTCAGCTATTGTGTTTGTGGTAGACTTCGATTTACTTGAGTCTTGTATTGCTTCTTGGTTGAACAATATAGAGATGATTGAGCAAAGAGTTAAGTGCTTTTTGAAGTTAGTCTTGCATGAATATCAAACTTTGCTCAAGGTAATGAAGGAATGCACAAATTTCTTTTTTTTTTTTCATTTATAGAATCTACAAAGTAGCCATAGTAACCAATTTTTCATCTTGTAATTGATAATATAAGTGGATGAATAGGGCTTGATGTAAGTATCCTTCCTAACATGCAAAATTTTATATACATACTACTATGTATGCATTTGTACAATGTACTCGTCACGATAGTACTTATTATAAAGTAAATGATTGTTTGGATGGTTTAGATGGGTCTGAATTTGGACATAAGTTTGTCAGTCTTGTCTAGGCTCAAAGTCCTAAAGTTGGACTTAAGTTTAAGTTCATGTACTCTCTAAAACAATTAAAGTAGTGTGGCCTAGTGTTAAGGCATTCGAGCCTCGAGTGGGAGGTCTTTGGTTCAAGTTTTGCGAGGAGTAGGAAGAGTAGAGTATATTTTACTTAAACGTAAGACCAATCTTCTAAAAGAGTCTAACTCCATTAACTAGGGCTCTTGGAGCACATGTAGTTACATAAATGATACTTTAGCGACACAATTTTTGTTGGTGCACTTAGCAAGCCTAAGTGCATTGCTAAAACCTTAGGACATCTCATCTATTTATCCCTTCACAAGAAATAACTATTTGTGAACCTATGCTAGTCATTTTGGACATAGTTACTTTGGATAAATTATGAAAGCAAGAGATTAAGGAATCTCGTGAAGTTAGGGAGCTGAACCCACGACTCGTGGTAGGAAGAATCAATTCAAATCATAGGTGAGGGAAAATTCAAAAATCAAACTCAAAATAGAATATAAATAGACATGCTTTTAGTCACAAGCCTAAGTGAGCTATTCTAAGAGATTTTGAGCTACATCAGTGAGCATACATTGAGCTCACTTCATGTATGAGTAGTCCACTACACTCCCCTTGTATCATATGTTCATTAGCGTATACATTTTGATACATTTCTTCAGGTACATCTTTGTCTATTGTTCTTTGTTGTATCTTCATCATTACAATGACTTTGTGGAATCGATTTCTATGCGTGTACTCACTCATTTGCTATACTTCAACTTAAACTAGTTAGATTGAAGTCTCTATTACTTGCATATCAATTTTCATCAAGTTTGGTTGAGAGGATCTTGCGATATGTAGCATATAAGGTGACTGTGTCTGCATACTTTCTAGATCCTAAAAAGTCGAGACGACCTCCCTAACTTGTTAGAATCATTTCTCAGTGTATAGTATAACTAAATTGATGAAATAGCTTGTTTTAGTTAGGTGCACACTCCAATTAGATGTATGCAAAATCTCTCTGGTCAAGTCATGCTAGGTTGTAAGCTCTAAGCATAATACTGAGCACTTCTATTCCTAAAATAGAAGGTTTCTTCACATTTCTTGCATATGCAAGTTATCAATTTTGATGCAAACATTTGGGAATGATGCTCCAAAGGACTAAGTGGTTCCAAATGCATTATTGTGAAGCTAAAGGATTATATCAAGCATCCTTGAGTTAACTTGGAAGGTGTAGAGTAGGTTTTGTGCAACACCAACGCATCTCTGGAACTTACCTATCCATCTCCTCGCAATGGTATCAGAGCAACAATAGATCAACATGGGTTATGGATTTCCTTCATCCATAGACAAATTGAATCGAGGTAACTACTCAGCTTGGTCACTTAGAATGAAAGCTTATCTTCAAGGGACAACCAACTCAAGAAGAACAAGAGAGGTTAACCACATGGTGCTCAAAGGATGCTCTAGCAAGGTCAGATATTCTTAACTCAATCTTTGATTTTTTACTTCCACACATTAGGAGTTGCAAAACTTCACAAGAGACTTGGAATGCTCTTGAAGCATTCTTCTCATCAAGCATCAAAGCTAGGAAGACTCAATTACGGATGGAGTTCACCACACTCAAGAAGATGCCCAAGCAAAGTGTGACTGATTTTTTCACCAAGATGGACATAGCATATCAACTCGGTATCATTGGAGAAATCATTGATGAAGAGGAGATAGTAAGGCAAGTGATCAATGCAATAAAGCCAGATGAAAAATGGGAAGCTTTCACCACAGCCATGGATCTCTACATGGACATGCATGTTCTTGATTTCGATACCCTCATGTGACAATTTTTCACACATGAGGCAAAGCTTATGAAGAATGGAGACAACTCAAAAGGTAATCACTCCTCTGCTCTCTATACAAATAAGAACAAGAATAAAGATAATAAAGGCAAAGGTAAAAAGTCTGATGATGAAGGTAGTACCTCTCAAGCAAAATTTGCAAGAAAGGTAGAGGCTGAAGAGGAAGAGTCAGAGGAGGAAGAAAAGACAGGGGGAGAACTCAAAGCTCCTCTCCATGTGCTATATGTGGCTTAACTAATCACATTACTAAGAATTGTGTCATGAATCCTAGAAACCAAAGATGAAGAGGTTACAACAGAGGAGGCTATGGAAGCTCAAGATGGGCTACAACAACAACTCATACACCAATAATTATTACGGAGGATACAGATGAAGGAGAGAGTACAAAAACTATGTAGATGATCAAACACAATTTGTAGCACAAAATGTAACTCTACTCTCAGACTTGGAAGATCCAAGGAGTAGATATGAAGTCCAAACAAGAGATGACACAAGGCATCCAATGGAAAAGATAGGCAATGTGAAGACTTCAAATGGTAATATGAACCTATTGAGCAAGGTATTGTATGTGCCAACTATCACTAAAAACCTCTAAGTATAGGTCTGATTGTTGACAAAGGATTGCAAGTTAGATTCACAAAGAATGGAGCATTTGTTGAGGATCCACATCACAGATTCAAGACGATAGCAAGAGGAGAAAAGTCAGGTAGACTATTTACATTTGAGCTTCAAGATACTAAGAACATTGCATTGTTCAATTATGGTAGTCAAACCCTATTAGAGTTGTGGCATAAGAGGTTAACTCATATAGATGAAAGAGCTCTTAGGCAAATCAATAGGTATCAGAGAGTGCTTGGTCTACTAAACATATCCAAAATACACATGATATACAAATATAGTGCTTGTCGATATGGCAAGTCTTAGAGATAGCCATTCATAAAGAAGGGATACATTCATGGAGACCTGGAGCTAGTCCATACAGATATATGAGGGCCAAGTAAGGAGCCTTCAATCTCTAGATCTAGGTATTATGTGTCATTCATTGATGATTGTAGCATATGGACAATACTATACTTTATGAAGGATAAAGATAAAGTGTTCTCATGTTTCAAGAAATATCTAGTACTTCTAGAAAATCAAATTGGTAAGACCTTGAAGAGGCTAAGGTCAGATGGAGGGGGAGAATATTTCTCCCATGACCTTAATTCTTATCTCCAAGAGAGTGGAATCATAAGAGAGATTACAACCAGATATACCCTTGAGCAAAATGGAGTGGCAGAGAGAAGAAATAGATCCATATTGGAGGCTGCAAGGTCAATGCTAAATGAGAAGAAGTTGCCCAATTACTTGTGGGCTGAGGTTGTATCCACAACCATGTATCTGATCAATAGACTCCCATCAAAAGCATTGGATGGGATGACACCTTATGAAGCATGGAATGGAAGAAGACCTAGCCTTGATCATTGCAGGATCTTTGGGTGCATGGCATATACACATATACCTTCACAAATCAGAGGCAAATTAGATCCAAAGGTAGAGAAATGCATGTTCATTGGCTATTTGAAGATGATTGCAAGAAAATAAAACTTCCCTATGACCTAGAGGAAGACTTTCCAACATTGTCAAAGAAGAATGAGCATTCACTTGAAGCATCAAGTGATTTTGAAGATGACCAGAAGAATCCAAGGAGAGAAATCATCTCTTGGAACTCCAAAGGCAAAGCCAAAGTGCAGGAGATGAGAGATGTGGCAGAATCATCTCAACAAACTATAAGGTCTACTAGAGAGAAAAGAAAGCTAGAAAGATATGGTTATGATACCTCTTTAGTCACTAAGCATTCAATATACATAGCACAGGACTCAAACTTTGAAGAACCATCTACATATGAAGAAGCTAAGAAGAAATCGGAATGGAGGAGTGCCATGTCAGAAGAAATAGAAGCTCTGTAAGAGAATCAAACTTGGGAATTGGTGCCCAAGAGACTATATATGAAGATCATTGGCTCAAGGTGGATTTACAAGATAAAGAAGAATTCTGATGGCTCAATCAACAAGTACAAAGCAAGGCTTGTAGCTAAAGGATTTGCACAAACCCAAGGTATTGACTATGAAGAGACATTCTCACCTGTGGCAAAAATTGTTATGTTTACAAACTTTTAAACATCAAAGTGCACAACAAAACATGATGAGACCTCCCAAGGTCTTCAAAAGATCAAAAAAAATATTTCCAAACTTCAGAAATCAAACTTTCCTCTAAACTTTCAAGAAAACAGAAATGGATGACTATAGCAAAATAACCACCAGAAAGTCTCTGAGTAGAATTTGTCTATTTTGAAAGTAGACTTTGAGTAGCATGCTTTAGAAACAGAAAACATAAAAAAAGTGGAGTATAGCTCCCAAACGAATAGTTTGAAGTCAAGGTATGCAGAGGCCTACAACAACAAGGTATGACTAACTGTCCGAATTGAACCGATGTAGAATAGTAGGAAAACTCAAAGATCTATGAGAAATTTTGATAAGACATAGAAAGTATTAGAGCTAAGGAAACTCCTCCAAGTGAAATCACTCAAAAAGACCTCATAATGATTGCGATATGAAAGTCTGAAGAGAGGTATGTCTCTGATGAGACACCGGATAGACACAAGAAAGAAGATTTGCAAGAATGCCTACTTACGCGGGGTTTTCTCATTGAATTTTGTAGAAAAATTGATCTATATATATTACAAGTTTTAAGCTTCGCAATGCAACAAGAATCACTCAATTTGGCACCCTATACTAAGAGAACCACTCTTTTTATTGAGAAGTTATCAACAGAAGCGCCTTCCTTGTCTAAAAATAGACACCTATCCTTTCCTTCTTAGTTTTATCTACTTTTATATACTTTTACTCTAAATTTGGAGATGTGAGCGCCTCCACATGTTATTTATCATAAATAATAAAATCCATAAGCCTAAAAAACAATACTTTAGAGCTTTTTCTTATTTAACATTACCCCCCTCAAGCTCTAAATCCAAATCTTAGACTCCAAGGAGAACTTTGATTTGCCTGAGCTTCTGGGCATCCACTGCTTTTGTGAGTATGTCTGCTAATTGATCTTTAATTCCAACATGTTGAAATCAATATCTTCATTCACCACCTTCTCTCGGATATAGTGATAGTGTACTTCAATGTGTTTTCTTCTTGCATGGTACACTGGATTAGACGCGAGCTATAATGAACTTACATTATCTCCAAAGAGTTGTGGACGTGATGTAGATGGATTCAAATACCACATAATTTCACATGTTGCATTTGTAAGACTTTTATATTCAGCTTCCGTGCTTGAAAGTGCTACTATAGGCTGTTTTTTAGAACTCCGTGAAACCAAATTATTACCTGCAAATATCAGATATCCACCTGTACTCCTTCTGTCATCCTTATTTCCAGCCCAATCTGCATCATTGTATGCTTTCAAATCCATAACTTCATGATATTTATAGCCCAAAATGTACCCTTCAAATATCTCAAGACTCTTTTAGCTGGTTGCATATGAACATTTGTGGGTTTCTTCATGAGACAATGTAACTACACTAAATGTAATATCCAGCCTTCTTAAAGGTGCATATATAAGAGAACCAATCAAAGACCTGTAGATAAGTGGATCTTCTAAAGGTTCTCCATCTTCAACATTGTGCTTTACATTGGGTTCCATCAGATTACTGATATTCTTGTAATGCTCTATGCCATATTTCTTTAATAAATCTGAAATATACTTCCTTTGTAGAAGATATATGCCATCTTCCTTCTTCATAAACTTGGCTCTTCTTCATGACTTCTTATAGTTTCTTCTTCATCTACTTGCACTTCATGCTTATACCAAGATTTATCTTCAATGAAAAATATCATCTCTCGAAACAATTAGCTCTCTCATATTTGGGTTCACACATCTATATCCTGGTTGACCTTCTGCCATATCAATGAAAATCATTTTTTGTGACCTTGGATCCAACTTTGACCTTAACTGTTGTGGAACATGAACAAAACATATGCTTCCAAAAATTCTACAATTAGAAATATTTGGTTTTGATCCATAAAACAATTCATAAGGTGCTTTTTGTACATTACTTTGAGTAGGTGGTAACCTGTTCATCACATAAACTATCATATTGCATGCTTCAACCCAAAAAGTAAGTGGTAAGTCCTTTTCATTTAACATACACCTATCCATCTCCAACATAGAACTATTTCTTCTTTTAGCCACACCATTTTGTTGAGGTGTATATCTATTTGTAGTCTCCTTTTTTATTCCTTCTTCCTCTAAATATGTAGGAAACTG
The DNA here is from genome assembly GCA_020310875.1 of Ceratopteris richardii. Lineage (NCBI taxonomy): Eukaryota > Viridiplantae > Streptophyta > Polypodiopsida > Polypodiales > Pteridaceae > Ceratopteris > Ceratopteris richardii. The sequence goes on from CM035416.1 coordinate 176,302,542, forward strand.
ATTAGAAAAATATTCACCTCCTCCATTTGATCTCAACCTTCTTATGCTTGGACTTGTTTGTTTTGTAACCAATGATTTAAACTTCTTGAACATATCAAACACTTCGGATTTATATCTTATAAAATAAATATGTAAACTTTGAGAAGTCATCAATAAATGTTACAAAGTACTTGTTATCCACCATGGACTCTTCTTGAGATGGACACCATACATCAGTATGAATCAAGTCCAAAATATCTCTGCTTTGCAATTTTGCTTTTGAAAAAGGGCTTCGTAGTTGCTTTCCAAACTGACATGCTTCACAAACAAAATCCAAATCTTGTTTAGGTAGTGTGGTAGACCATCAACCAAGGATTTCTCTGCAATATCCTTCAATCTGCCAAGACTAATATGTCCTAATCTTTTATGCCATAAATTCAATTGACTTACTTGAGCCCCATTGACCATTGTATAAGTTGCATAATCTGGAACTTCTTCATAAGTATATAATCTATTTACCTTTTGTCCTTTTATAACAAAAGCTCTATTGTTCTTCTGATAAGCCTGCCAATGATTATTATCAAAATCCACCTTTACTCCATTGTCCTCCATTTGTCCAATTGAAATCAAATTTCTTGTAATAGTAGGAACAAACAAAACATCTCTAAGAGTTACGTGTTCATTAAGTGGACAATCACCAATCTAAACTACTTCAGGCTCAATACTATCTCCTGTAGCAACTATGACTCTTGAATCTGGCTTATGTAAGTTCACAAACATATTCATGTTATGACTCATGTGGTTTGAGCAACCACTATCTACATACCAAGTTTTGTTGTTTACCTTCCTCTTATGTGTCTCTGTATGCATAGCCATAAGAACGTTTTCCTTTTGTGTCTAAGCCTTCTCTTGCACTATGTTGTTGTTTTGATGCATGTGATCTTGGCCTCTTCCTCTTTGTCTTCCACTAAAACCACCTCTCCTATATGGGTTGGAGAAGCAATCCTTGACATAATGACCAACTTTACCACAATAATTACAAGTAAAGTTACCTTGCTGATTTGATTGAGTTTATTGAATTTCTTGTATTGTTCTTCCTCCTCTAGTAAGACTAAAGCTTCCTCTTCCTCTTGCATTGTTGTTGAATCTTCCTCCTCCTCTCCAATTTCCTTTACCTGTTGATCTATTTGATGAAGTATAAAGAGCTTGTCCTTGACTACCTCTTTGGAAATGATAAGAGTTTCCACATTCTATGTTGATTTCTTCAGTCATCATGAGCATTTGTAAAACTTCAAAGGATGGTAGATTCTCTTGGGTCATGATAGATGTAATGAAAGACTTCCATCTTTCATCTTCTGTCAAGCCATTTAACATGCTATTAAACTTTATATCCTTACTACGAGATGATTCAATAGAGGCTAATGCTTCAATAAGAGATTTTACCTCAAGAATATAATCATTAACTGATTATCATGGCTTCTTTTTAACTCTTATCAACTCACCAATAAGTTGTGTTCGCTTTGCTCTATTGGTACTTGCAAATAACCTTTCTACAGACTCCCAGGCTTCTCTACTAGTATTCAAACCTCTTATATGTCCAAGCATAGTATTTGAAACTGTTTGTAATATAATAAACATAACTCTTGTGTCTCTTTCAATCCATTCTTGCTCTCTTGCTCGGTCTGCTTGTGTAGGAGCTTCTGGTAATACTGGCTTCACTTTTGTACCTGTTATCAATCCCCAAAGTCCTTTACACATGAGATAAGATTCCATTCTAAATTTCCACATGGGATAATCTCCCATTTGATAACTTCTCAATTGATGCACTTAAATCTCCCATGTTGAATTGTTGTAAACAAAGAAGATAATTCAATAAGATTGATGCGAAAACTAATAAAAGACAAATAGCTCTAATACCACAATGTTATGTTTAAAAATTTGTAAACATCAAAGTACACAACGAAACATGATGAGATCTCCCAAGAACTTCAAAAGATCAAACAAATATTTCCAAACTTCAGAAATCAAACTTTTCTCCAAAATTTCAAGAAAACAAAAATAGAAGACTGTAGCAAAATAACCACCAGAAACTCTCTGAGTAGATTTTGTCAAAACTAATCATATATTCTAAAATTTGACTCTGTGTAGCATGCTTTAGAAACAAAAAATATAAAAAACAGTGGAGTATAGCTCCCAAACAAATAGTTTGAAGTCAAGGTATGCGAAGGCATACAACAACATGGTATGACTAACTGTGCGAATTGAAAACTGATGTACACTAGCAGAAAAACTCAAAGTTCTATGAGAAATTTTGATATAGATAGAAAGTACTAGATCTTAGTAAACTCCTTCAAGTGAAATCACTCAAAAAGACCTCATAATGACTGAGATATGAAAGTTTGAAGAGAGGTATGTCTTTGATGAGACACCGGATAGACACAAGAAAGAAGATCTGCAAGAATGCCTACTTGCATGGGCTTTTCTCATTGAATTTTATAAAAACACTATATATATATATATATATATATATATATATATATATATATATATATATATATATATATATATATATATATATATATATATATATATATATATATATATATATATATATATATATATAGTACAAGTTGTAAGCTTTGCAACGCAATAAGAATCACTCAATTTGGCCACCTACACTAAGAGAACCACTCTTTTTATTGAGAGGCTATCAAGAGAAGCACCTTCCTTGTCTAAAAATAGACACCTCTTGTTTCCTTCTTATTTTTATCTACTTTTACTCTAAATTTGGAGGTGTGAACACCTCCACATGTTATTTATCATAAATAATAAAATCCATAAGCCTAAAAAACAATACTTTAGAGCTTGTTCTTATGTAATAAAAATGCCTACAATTAGAGTACTTATGAGTGTTGCATCTTCCAAGAACTAGAAGATATATCAATTGGATGTTAAAAATGCTTTTCTAAATGGTTAGATTTCAGAGGAGGTATATATGGCTCAACATCCTGGTTTTGAAGATCAAATATACCTTGAACATGTGTGCAAATTGAGAAAAGCCTTGTATGGCATGAAGCAAGCTCTTAGAGCTTTGAATCATAGACTTCTCACTTACTTGCAAGATAAAGGTTTTATGGTAAGACACGCAGATCCTTCCCTCTTCATTAAGAGGAATCACTAAGAGGCCATATGCCTTTGTGTATATGTGGATGACATAATCATTCCAAGTAATGATGTAGATGGAATTAGGAAAGTCAAAGCTCAAACGAAGGAAGAATTTAAGATCAATGATCTTGGCTTACTCACATACTTTCTAGGTTTGGAAGTGGTATATACAAAGAAAGTTATGTTCCTAACTCAAAGAAAGTACATTAGAGATATGCTCACCAAGTTCAAGATGGAAAATACAAAGGTGCAAGTACACCCATGGAGGTAAATATGAAGTTAAGCACTCATGAATGTGAGTTAATTGAAGATGTTACTAGCTATCAAAGATTAGTTGGAAGCTTGAATTATGCTACTCTAACTAGAGTAGATATCTGCTATGGAGTTAGTGTGCTAAGTCAGTTCATGTGCACTCTAATGAAGCCTCACATGAAAGTAGCCAAGAGAATTCTAAAGAAGGGTTATAATACTCATATATCTGATAGATGTTAAACTTTTTATTGATGCAGATTGTGCAGGCTCTAAAGATGATAGGAGAAGTGGACCATGTTATTTTACTTTTACAGGAACAAAGTTAATCTCATAGTCCTCCAAGAAGCAACCTACAATTTCTCTTTCATCAAGAGAAGCTCAATACAGAGGACTTGCAAATGCTACACAAGAAGCTATGTGGATTAGGACCTTATATTTAGATTAAGGCTTGAATACTTCTACTCCACATATATTTGGATGCGACATTAGTTCATTACATCTTGCTACTAATCCTATGTATCATTCCAAGACCAAACATATAGAAGTTCACTACCATTATGTAAGAGATAAGATCATAAGTAAGGAGATACAAGTTTCATATGTATCTACACATGAACAATGTGCAGATATGATGACAAAAGCATTGGATAGAAGCAAATTGAATAGATTCAAATCAATGATTGGATTACAAAAGATCATGAAGGATTGAAGATTCAAGCATCTTAGGCTTGAGGGGGAGTTGTTGGTGCAATTATCAAGCCTAAGTGCATTGCTAAAACCTTAGGACTAGTCATCTATTTATCCCTTCACAAAAAAGAACTATATGTGAACATATGATAGTCATTTTGGGCATAGTGACTTTGGATAAATTGTAAAACAAGAGTAAGGAATCTCATGAAGTTATGGAGCTGAACCATGACTCATGTGGTAGGAAGAATAAATTCAAATCATCCCTAAAGTGAAGGATCACTTTTAGGTGAGGGAAAATTCAAATTTAAACTCAATATATGAGTATAAATAGACATGCTTTTAGTTGTGGGCCTAACTAAGCTATTTTGAGAGATTTTGAGCTCACTTTATGTATAAGTAGTCCACTACACTTCCCTTGTATCATATGATCATTAGCATATACATTTTGGTGCATTTCTTCAAGTACATCTCTGTCTATTGTTCTCATCTTCATCATTACATTGACTTTGTGCAATCGATTTATTTTTGTGTACTCACTCGTTTGCTATACTTGGTAATGGTATCTGCATGCCTTCTAGATCGTGAAAAGTCGGGATGACTTCCCTGACTTGTTAGAATCATTTCTCACTGTATGGTACAACTAAATTGATGAAATAACTTGATTTAATTAGCTAGACAATAGATGTATGCAAAAGATCTCTCGTCAATTCATACCAGGTTGTAAGCTCTAAGCAAAATGTTGAGCACTTCTATTCCTAAAATAGAAGGTTTCTTCACATTTCTTGCATATGCAAGTTAACTGTATTGATGCAAACATTTGGGAATGATGCTCCAAAGGACTTAGTGGTTCCAAATGCATTATTGTGAAGATAAAGGAGTATATCATGCATCCCTGGAGTTCACTTGGAAGGTATAGAGCAGGTTTTGTGCAACACCAATGCATCTTTAGAACCTATCTATCCATTTCCTGACAATATTCACCTCCCTAAGTATGAAGACCCTTGGAGAGAGCTATAAATAGTGGCATTAGGTTCGAGGAGGGCCATCTCTCTATTAGGTGGTGGTCATAGCCTTCAACTTTTTGCACACTACTATCAAAGCTTGCTATGGTGATCCTTGGAATTCATGGAGATGATTTCACACTACTATCAAAGCTTGCTATGGTGATCCTTGGAATTCATGGAGATGATGAAGAGCTCAATGTCACACTAGCTTTGGCTTTGTTTTCTATCACATGTTAAGCTAATTTTCTTAGTAGCCTTTTACTAATTCATGAGCAGAGTCGATTTTCCTTCTATTGATTATATTGTGCAAAAAGATGGTGCTTGATCTTTTCTTTCATCCTTTGTAGAGTCACTCTAGAACAATGGTAAGCACCAACATGAGATCCACCTCATAATTGTCAATTTGCGGAGACGTGAGGGTGGTATGATGACCATGAGCAAGTGAATACACAAGTGCATGAGTGAGAAGAACACTAACATGCACACACATACACACACATACACACACATACAAGACAATACAAAGAAAGAGAACAATGGAATGTTTCATTATCTAACTCAAAACAAGTTTACAATGCTCGAGAATAGCTTCACTCTCCAACTAGCGAACCTCATGTTTAGACCAAGTGTCCGGCCTAGTTAAAAATTAGGTTCTCTAGCTCATTTGAAGACTCAGATGGACTCAGAGAATTATGAAAATTGATATGTAGGCAGAGCTATTGAAGTATCTTGATGGCAATGCAACATAGTGTGCTCTCCTTCTTGAGATCTCCACGATGATATCCTCAGAGTAGAAAATTGAGCTCCAAGCACCACACATGGTACTCTGCACAAAGGCTGTAGAATACACAAAAGAACACAATATAGAGGGAGCAAAAACACAGATTTCTTAGGTGTTACAAATGCGCTGGAACTTATAGTCAGTGGCTGATCATACCACTATATGTTTTATTAAAGAACATATACAAGAAGTGTCCGGTGGCCATTTGGCCTTTCACATGGGCACTAATGGTAACAATCTCCCACTAAAAGCCAATATGGCCAAAGTAACTATGGGAGAGAAATAAAGAATAATAAAGAATACCTGAGTGTAAGTATACAAACTATATCTCCCACCTGATGGGCATGGTACACAGTATAGTGACTGTGTAAGATCATGAATTCAAGCAACCCCCATCAATTGACAACAGTGTCGAAAACTATCTTGTGGTAGAGCTTTAGTCAAAGCATCTGCATCATTATCTCGAGTGTGAAACTTCTCAAGAATAATGCACTCAGTGGCTAAGCAATCTCTAATGAAGTGATACCTCACCTCAATGTGTTTGGTCTTTGCATGATAGATCGGATTCTTAGCAAAAGCAATGGCACTCTGACTATCACTGAGCAAATGAGGTACATGCTGAGGTAAACCCAGATCACAAGAAAGACTAGAAAGACACAATGCTTCCTTACATGCCTCACTTGCTGCAACATACTCTCCTTCTATGGCGAAAACAATTGTACATTCTTGAAGACGAGATCTCCAAGAGATATGTTAAACGCACGTTGCCGTCACATGTGCGTTTAAACTCTTTCGGGTTCTTGGGAGTGGTAGGGGTCTGCTAATCAGAGGCCCTATAACTTAATTTTCCCAATTAACGCATTTACGTCGTAGTACATTAACATTCAAAACTCTGCATACAAATTACTATCAATCCTCTGGTTCGTTCTCTCACAAACTTATTGTTCGTAATCAGTTTAATACTTCCTGAGTACGTAGCGCCAGGGTTACTCAATTCCGTAACACAGATTTCATTACCGTAACTTAATGGAGCTGGACTAACCGCAAGTTAATGTAACCAAACAAAGACGAGAAAAAGACAGTACTACTCAGATTTCTCAACACTGCACCACGACAACTTCACAGAATGCAATCGCCCAGACAGACAGTCTGGCGATTCTCCTGATCGTTACCGGAGCATCCTTTCATTGCTTTATAAGTAGTTACAACTCTTCGCAACGACCTTTCGGTTCGTGCGGAATATGAAACCTTTCAATTTATGCGGGATATGAAAATACAGGAATTATGAAAATACAAAGTGCCAATCCGGCGGCTTACACTGGCACGCACGGTGGACTTGAACCTGCAATGGAATAAAATCTAAGGCTCATCTACTATACCCTGTAGATACATGGTTCTAGCTAATTTAAATGTTCTAGCAATTTTCTGCTTCAGGCTATCCAACATTTTCTTTAAAGTGTCTGGTTCCACTAACTGTGCGTCAGTACAAACAGAAGTGGCGGCAATTACCTGAGTCATCAAAATGTCAACCTGTGTCTGCAAAAAGGCCTCCTGCAGGTAAAAATCATTTGCCAGTGCTGCATCCCGGCTCAATTTCATGTCTTCGATCCGTTTGTCGATTCTGGATAAACGTTCTGCTTGAGCACCCAACTGTTTCTCTCTTCTCTCTAATTCCTGAGACTGATATTGAATAGTCTGGTAATAAGCATCTCGTTCCCTTCGAATCGCTGCAACCTCTTTCTGGAATTGAGCGGATAACGTCATCTGCATTTTAAGAGCAGAATTCACCTCAAACAGATTTGCATTTGCGAACTGGAGTTCTGTATTAGTTTGCTTTGCTAAATTTGCCATTTCCTGTCCTTTGTGCACGACTTCATCTAATTGAACTGCATTTCTTCCAATAAATTTCCAAGTGCTATGCGAGCATCTTCTTTATCCTGGACTAATTGTTTTAGCTGGAGAATCTCTACATCAGCAACACTTAATAAATCATCTTTGTCTCTTAGTTCAGCGAACGCAGCATCTCTTTGGCTGATCAATGATTCCTGTTCGGCAAGTTTAGCCTAGAGTTGTTGAATCTGTATGTGTAGAGCATGATTTTCTGCCTTTACTACATCTACCTCTTCTTGCAATGGGTTAATATCTGCTTCAAGAACATCGACTTTGTGTTGTAATTCATGTCGGATATTATCAGTAACCTCCTTCATTTGCATTGGTAGTTGTTGCGACAAATGGATCAGCATATGACCCATGGATGTTAACTCAGTAAACATGGGAATCGGAGGAAAAAGAGGAGGAGGAAGTGGTTGGGATGAAGAAGCCGTCAAGAGGTGATGGGAAGAGGGCGGAGAATAATTAGGGGAAGAAGAAGAGGAATCCGGTGCTTCAGGGACAATAGGTTGAATGGGGACAATGGACTCGATCGGAGGTCTGGGTGGAGGAGTGGGTAGAAGAGTGTTGGGGACCAACACTATTCCGGTAAGTTGCTGTGTAGTCGCTTCAGTATGGGCAACTGCAGAATCTACTGCCGCAATCAATTCCTCGAAAATTTCTGCAACAATAACTTGCGCATCTTCTTGCACATCTTGTTTGGACTGTTGCTGAGAATTTTCCCGAGAAGAGCTTTCCGTAGTATTGGCAGAGGCTGCACTGTGTTCTTATTGCCGGATGGGAGAAGACTAGGTAGACGAATCAAGGTGAATTGAGGTGGCAGTGTTGTGGAAAATTTCTTCTTCATTTCGTTCTTCTTCATTTCCAGCGGTAGAACCTTGCACTTGACTATCAGAAGAGCTTATCCGTCTGCATTTCTGGCAAAGGAGTTGGAAGAGATCTTCATCATCCTCTTCGATATCTTCAAGTATTTGAGCAGATTCCTCATGATATAAGATTGGAGCGTTTGGAGGTGGTTGCGTTGCTTGGAGGGCCGAAAACAAAAAAGTAAGGATGTGGGGAAGACGAGAACGCGGCAGATCTCCTTTGTTAACATGCTTAATGACCGTAACGCATTCACGGTGAATGCTCCGGAAATATTAGGAAGCAAAATTAACAGGCTCCCAAGAAGCCATGTCAATCATTGAGTAGAACGGGCGTGAAATCCCGTAAATGCATTTCTGTAGATTCAATATGGCCACTAAGAATTGCAAAGCTGTTCGTTCAGGATCAGGGCGACACAAGATAGCTATTCATTCGATGAGTATCTTGGGAACAATTCAACCATAGTAGCTATCGGAAGATTAGGACCATTCTCTCGTCCTTCCAAAGAGAGTCGGAAAGCTGTAGCAAATGACTGTAAGGTGATTACTACACGAGATGGAAAACATGTAATTGGCCAACTCTGTTCTGTAGCAAGAGTGGCGGCAATTGCAGCAATAATTTGGGCGTAATACGGATGACACTCCACTGAATGCCAAGGCAATTCAGCGAAGTTTGACAAACCTCGGATACGCAAGAACTCACTCACGTCGTGAGGGAGTCCATCACGGAAGGGAGCAAAATTAGCCAACGCTTCCATGATGCATACGCAAAAGCAGGAATACGTAGTGAACACAAAAAACACAAAGCACAGAGAACACATAGACACAATAGCGATTAACAACGAAAAGAAAAAGATTAAGTAGATACTCGGCAACGGGAGGCGATCGAAAATGTTAATCATCTTGCGGTGTTGATATGATAACCTTCATAACTATGGGGTGCATGCATGTGCAGATCGATAATACATGGCGGCTTTTAATCATAATTAGATATCAAAACGAGGATATTTACAGGCTTATTCAACTAACACGCAAAAATAAAAAGAAAGTAAATAACACGCGGAAAAACGGAGAACACGTCAGCGAGAATCAGGTGCTTGATGATACGGTTGCAACTTTGAACCATTGATCACTTTAGGAAGAGGAACTCCGGTCAAAGTAGTCAACCGAAAAGTAGCTGGGCTCACTTGTTCACTAATCCGGTAAGGGCCAAACCACCGTAATTTGAATTTTCTAGCCGCACGATTTGTTTTAGCATTATAAAATAACACAAGCTGTCCCACCGAAAAAACTGGAGTTTTGAGATATCTATCATGGGTACAAGCTTGCCGCAACTGCACTTCTTGAAGGACCAACAAACTTTCCCAGCAATGTTCATCCAAATCTCTGAGTGCTTCCAACCGAAATGGCAAAGAGTCTTCAGGTAACAATTTCTGAGTGATGGCCACACGTAAGCTTGGCACTACAATTTCCATTGGTGCAATTACTTCAAGCCCATAAGCCAACTTGAAAGGAGTCAATCCAGTTGCTACTTTGTATGTAGTTCGATATGCCCATAATACTGCAGGTAGTAACTGATCCCATCTTTCTGGTGATTCCACAACTAATTTGCGCAGCATACTTAACAAGGTCTTATTAGTGCTTTCCGCCAATCCATTGGCATGAGGATAGTACGGTGAACTAAATTTATGTAGAATTTGAAAAGAGTGCATTAGTACTCGCATTAAAGTGTTAGCAAAGTGTGTTCCTTGGTCAATGACAAGTTCCAAAGGTAATCCATAACGTGGGAATACGTCCTTCATTAGGCATTTGACCACCGAAACAGCTGTAGCGGACCGTAAGGCCCAAGCTTCTGCCCATCTGGTAGCGTAATCTGTGCATGTCAGAATGTAGCGATTGTTACTAAGGATTGCTGGAGGTGTGATTGGTCCAATAAAATCAAGACTCCATTTTTGAAAAGGTTCCAAAGGTAATACAGGTTGTAGAGGAAAGAAGTGACGTTGTAAAGGCTATCCAGATCGCTGACAAGTGTCACATTGCTGCACAAAATGAGTCACATCTTTATACATAGTAGGCCACCAGAGCCCACTTTGCAAATTTTTTGGTGCGTTAAATTTGCTGCAAAATGTCCACCGGAAGGTATTGAATGTGCCATAGCAATAACCGAGTTTACTTCATGTGGAGGAATACAACGAAGCAAAACCACAATGTGATCCATATAATACAACTGTCCGGCAATCAATCAAAATCTACGACTGTAAACTGCAATTTTCCGTCTCATCGCAGGAGCAGTTTGAGGGGCAAGACATCCATCAGTAAGAAAGGTTAATAACTGATCATAATAGGTAGGTGTCATAGGAGGTTCTACAGATTCGTCACTAGTCGGTTCAGTAATGTAAATTGCTGGTGTGGTGTCATCAATGCCCACCGGAGCTTCACCGGAGTCTAATCGAGAGAGGAAATCTGCTAATGCATGTGCAGTGCCGGGTCGATGAATCACTTCATAATCAAACTCCTGTAACAATAGAACCCAACGTGCCAAGCGACCACCTAAATGCTGCTGTCGGACCAGATACACCAACGCAGCATGATCTACATGAAAGGTGAATTTTCGGCCTAACAAATAATGCCAGAATTTCTTTACCGAATACATCAAACCGAGACATTCTCTTTCAGTCACTGAATAATTTCTTTCAGCAGGAGCGAGTCGACGACTTGCGTAATAGACAGGCCTGAACCACTTATCAGATTGCTGCATTAAAACACTTCCATTTTCTATGTCTGAGGCATCGACGAAGACGTGGAACGGGCGTTCCCAATCTGGGGGTTGCAAAATTGGTGCCTGAGTCAGTAATTCTTTTAAACGATCAAAGGCGGTTTGACATTCTGGAGTCCAGTCGAACTGTCGTAGAGTGCTCGTCATGAGTCGATTAAGTGGTGTGGCGAGATGAGCTAACCACCGTAAATGGCGACCATGCCATCGAATCTGTCCCAGGAATCGCATAAATTCTTTTGGTGTGGTAGGCACAGGTGCTTCCAACACGGCTGCAACTTTGTCTGGATCAACTTGTATGCCTTGTGCAGAAATAATATGGCCAAGGAGTTTACCACAAGAAACCGCAAAGACAGATTTGTTGGTGCAGGACAATCACCAATTAATGTTTTGACATGGAAATGAAGTCAAGGATTTGAGAAGAGAACAAGTTGTGAAGCATGAAGGAAGGACACATTCAGAATTTGGAAGATGTGTACACATATGTACATCATGTCAGAAATAGTTCACTTATATCTTTGAGTAGTCATAAGCTTATAAATTTTTGTCTATATATATACTTTGAAAAATATCGGGACAAGTATGAGAAAGAATGTAGAGCATGAGAATTGAGTAGAATTAGAAGTCATTAGACACTTATGAAGAGATTAGAATAGCTCTCTCATCCAGATGTAATTTGTTCCAGAAATGAAGAGAAGTTGCACCCGATGTTTCTGTGCATTCTCCTTCTGTGCTTGACCATTTCAAGAATCCTTTTACAGACTTCTAAGTCTATAGTTAATGAGTCTATGATTAAAGTTTGAGAGCTTAATTGTAAACAGGCTGTGAGAATTATGAGTAGGAACATTCATATGTAAAAGAGTGTTCACAGTTTTCTGAAACAGGTGCATCTTCGATGGTCAATGATTTGATCATTTCTCACTGCACAGATTAAAGTTTTGTATGAGTGAGGACTCAAAATATAAGTTGAGAGGTAAGCCATCTATGGCTAAAAGCGTTTGCTTAAACGGGTTCTAGTTTTTGGAGAACCATGTCTTAGAAGTTGCAGGTGTCAAAGTCGACTATACAGAGAGACAGTTTCAGACATAGGTAGATTGTTTGAATCATTTCTCATAATCTACTCAAGCTTTTGAAGTGTTTTAACTTGGAGGAGGTGCAAAATCTCTAAGCAAAACATTCTACAAAGTTTTATAAAAAACTTTACACAAATGATTAGTCAATAAGTGATTAAGGTGCAGAAGACTTTTCTGAGAAATGACTTTCTTCACAGTTAGCTAATTTCTTGATAATTTGGTGCTTGTCTTCCAAAACTGGTTGGAGTTTAAAGTTATTCTTGATATAGAGGTGGTCTAACATCAAGGATAGCTTGTTCTTTTGGAGATTAACACTCTCCATCAGTGGTATCAGAGCAAGAAGTATCAAAATTGAGGAAAGGAAGACTCCGACTGCTGCAGACATACAAAATTCAACATCTGAAGGTTCAAAAGGTGAAAGCTTGAGGGCAAAGCTTGAGAAGGAGGTCATACGACACCAAGGAAGACAAAAGGAGTGTCATTCGAAGTAAAGGTAACCTTATAATTTATAAAGATTGAAGAATTCAATACACAGGTGAAGAAAAGATGGGAGATTCTCTTCAGATAGAGAAATTGGATAGAGAGAACTATCCAGCATGGTCAATGAGGATGGAAACTCATCTAATGAGCAAAGACTTGATAGGTTATATTACAGGTGAAGAAGAAAAGCCTCAATTCAGAGATCCTAGTGTTCCAACTAGGGAGAAATTATCATATTTGAAGAATTGGATGAAGAGAGATGCTCAAGCTAGGAGCATTATCTATATGGCAGTCAATGATTACTTGCTACCTCACATTAGAGGTCTTGAAAGTGCAAGTGATATATGGAATGCTTTGGAGGAGCATTTCCAAAATACCACAAAGTCTAGGAAGGCATCCTTGTGGGCAGAATTTACTACATTCAAGAAGAAGGCCTCTCAATCCATTTCAGATTATGTAACCAGAATGAAGGACATTGCAGATGCATTAGGAGCTGTTGATGAAGACATTGAGGAGGATAAATTGGTAAGGCAAATCCTCATAGGTTTGAGAGGTGATGACAAATGGAAGCCATTCATTCTATCTACTGAATTATCACTTGATCATTTTACTCCTGACTTAAATCAGTTGCTAGGACATATGTTAACCTTTGAGCAGGATGTCAAAGGTGAAGGTGACAAGAGTACAGGTCATGCAATGTACTCAAAGGATAAGAAGAAAAATAGCAAAGGAAAGCAACAAGCAAATGAAGATGAAGGCACAACTAGTCAAGCCAACTTCCTAAGAGGAAGAGGAGGTGGCAAAGGTAGAGGAAGAGGCAAGAATAACAAACATGGAGTCAAAGCTTGTTGGATTTGTGGTAAGACAAATCACTTAGCTAATGATTGTTGGCATAATACTCAGAGTAATGGTGGATATAATCAGAACTTTAATTCAAGCGGAAGAGGTGGTAGAAATCAAAGAGGTAACTTCAGAGGAAGAGGTAGTAGGGGTTATTTTGGAAGAAATGCAGGTAGAGGATTCCAAAGTCAACAATACAATAATACCTACTACAATTATGCTTCAGATCAGAAGGAGGATTCAACTTTGATAATGAATGCAACTTGTGAAAGGCAAAGTGAAGACCAAAGAGTCTTCTACATTGACTCAGGGTGTAGCAATCACCTGAGTGGTAACATAGCATTGATGAATGATTTGGAAAATAAGGTGTCTAATCATGTTGTTCAAACAGGTGACAATACAAAGCATAATGTGAAGTCAATTGGATCAATGAAGGCCAAGGATGGAAGTACTCTCTTGAGTAAGGTCTTGTATGTTCCTACAATTCCTAAGAATCTGATAAGTGTAGGAAAAATTGTTGAAAAAGGTTATGAAGTTAGATTCACTAATGAAGGAGTGTTTGTGGAAGACCCTAGCAATGGGTATGAACAAATTGTTTTAGGGAAGAAAGAAGGAAGGTTGTTCACATTGAAGATTCAAGGTAATGTTGGTCATGCCTTGTTCACTTATGGAGAACATAAGATCTCTGAGTTAGATCTTTGGCACAAGAGGCTTGGACACTTCAATGAAAGAGGTATTAAAGATATGATTAACAATGGTTCAGTGCTTGGATTGCCTAATGTTATAGGACAACATATGACATACAGATGTGAGGGGTGTCAATTAGGTAAGGCTCATAAGCAATCTTACTCCAAGCATGGTTTCATTTATTCAGAGAAGCTTGAGTTGGTACACACAGATGTGTGGGGACCATCAAAGGATTTCAATATCAATGGTTCAAGTTACTATGTGATTTATCTTGATGATGCTACCAGATGGATCACTATCTATGTGATCAAAGATAAGTCAGAAGTATTCAATACATTCAAACATTATCATGTGTATGCAGAAATAATTACAGGTCATAAATTGAAGAGATTAAGGTCAGATGGAGGGGGAGAGTATTTCTCTAATGAGTTCAGTGATTACTTGTGGAATGCAGGTATAAAAAGGGAAATCACTTGCAGGTACTCTCCTCAACAAAATGGTGTAGCAGAGAGAAGAAATAGAACTCTTGTTGAGTTTGCAAGGTCAATGATGAAGGAGAGAAATTGCCCAAATTATTTGTGGGTTGAGGCTGTAAATACAGCTACTTATTTGGTCAATAGGCTACCATGTAAAGCTTTGTAGGGTATGACACCATATGAGGCATGGTGGGGTAAGAGACCTACCTTGGATCATTGCAAAATATTTGGATGTTTGGCATATGCATATGTGCCATCACAATTAAGACACAAATTAGAACCTAAAGCTGAAAAGTATGTATTCATTGGTTATGATGACAAGCAGATGGGTTATAGATTGTGGAGTCCATCCACAAAGCAATTCATTGTGTCTAAGGATGTTACATTTGATGAGCAAGGTACTTGGTATGCAGGTACTATCAATATTAATACAGGTAATGAAGAAGTTGTGAGTCAAAAGAAGGGTAAATCAAAGGTTCATATATTTGATGAAGAGGAGAATAATGAAGTGCATGTTGAAGTTGAAGAAATGCCAAGATCTGATCCTGAGTGTGAAGAACCAGAAACCTCAAGGAGTGGAGAACTCAGAAGGTCATCAAGACACAAATGGCAACCTACAAGGTATAGCTATGATACTTCTTTTTTGGCTACCAAAGATTATGCTTACATGATAAAGGTAGATGAAGACCCTTCCACATATGAAGAGGCAAAAGGTAAGGAAAATTGGGAGAAAGCTATGCAGGAAGAATATGATGCATTAATGGAGAATCAAACATGGGATTTGGTTCCTAAACCAAATAGTCAGAAGATCATTGGATGCAAGTGGGTCTACAAAACAAAGAGCTTTGCAGATGGAAGTGTGTCTAGGTATAAAGCTAGACTTGTTGTGAAAGGGTTTGCTCAAACATATGGTATTGATTATGATGAGACCTATAGTCCTATGGCAAAGATGACAACCATCAGGACACTCATAGCCATTGCTGCATGTAAAGGTTGGAAATTATGTCAATTAGATGTGAAGAATGCTTTTTTGAATGGTTATATTTCAGATGATGTTTTCATGGAGCAATCTCAAGGATTCAGAGATAGAAGGTATCCAGATCATGTATGCAAGCTCAAGAGAGCTTTGTATGGGTTGAAGTAGGCCCCAAGGGCATGGAATTATAGACTTGTGAAGTTCTTGAAAGAACTTGGATTTCAAGTATCTAAGGCAGATAGTAGCTTGCTTGTTAAAGCAAGTGATGATGGGTTCATTTATATGTGCATATATGTTGATGATATAATTCTTACAGGTACAGATGAGAAAGGCATTCAAAGCCTAAAGAAGCAAATGGAGAAAGAGTTCAAAATCAGTGATTTGGGAGACTTGTCATATTTCTTGGGCATGGAGATTTCATACACTCAACATGGAGTGTATGTGACTCAAGAAAGGTATTTGAGAAACTTATTAATCAAGTTTAAAATGAATGATTGCAGGGTAGCACCTACTCCAATGGAGGTGAATCACAAATTGAGCAGATATGGTGGAGAAGAATTCAAGGATATGAAGCTATATCAGAGTTTGGTTGGTAGTCTTATCTATGCTACATTAATTAGGCCTGATTTATCATATGCAGTTGGGGTTTTGTCTCAATTCATGCATTGTCCTAGGAAAGAACATTGGATTGCAGGTCAAAGAGTGTTGAGGTACATTAAGGGTACACTCAAAGAGGGTTTGTATTATGGTTTTACATCAGATACAAATATCAAAATATATAGTGATGCACATTGGGCAGGTAATCCTGAAGATAGAGCAACATATGGATACTTGTGTTATGTGGGAGATAAGTTAATCTCTTGGTGTTCAAAGAAGCAACACACAGTTGCTTTATCATCTACAGAAGCTGAGTACAAAGGTATGGTTGAAGCTGCAAAGGAAGTGATATGGCTTAAGACTCTCATGAAGAGTTTTGACACCATACAGAGTACACCTATCATTTATGGAGATAACATGAGTTCATTGTATTTAGCTGCTAATCCTGTGTTTCACGCAAGGACTAAACACATTGAGATTCAATATCACTTTCTGAGAGAGAAGGTGATGGATAAAGAGATTGAAGTCATACATACTTCAACAAAAGATCAGATAGCTGATATGCTTACCAAAAGCTTGGATGGACCAAAGCTACAGAAATTCAAAGACATGGCAGGCATAAAGAAGTTAGAGAAAACCTCAATTGATGATTGAGGGGGAGCTGTTGGTGCAGGACAATCACCAATTAATGTTTTGACATGGAAATGAAGTCAAGGATTTGAGAAGAGAACAAGTTGTGAAGCATGAAGGAAGGACACATTCAGAATTTGGAAGATGTGTACACATATGTACATTATGTCAGAAATAGCTCACTTATATCTTTGAGTAGTCATAAGCTTGTAAATTTTTGTCTATATATATACTTTGAAAAATGTCGAGACAAGTATGAGAAAGAATGTAGAGCATGAGAATTGAGTAGAATTAGAAGTCATTAGACACTTATGAAGAGATTAGAATAGCTCTCTCATCCAAATGTAATTTGTTCTAGAAATGAAGAGAAGTTGCGCCCGATGTTTCTGTGCATTCTCCTTCTGTGCTTGACCATTTCAAGAATCCTTTTATAGACTTCTAAGTCTATAGTTAATGATTCTATGATTAAAGTTTGAGAGCTTAATTGTAAACAGGCTGTGAGAATTATGAGTAGGAACATTCATATGTAAAAGAGTGTTCACAGTTTTCTGAAACAGGCGCATCTTCGATGGTCAATGATTTGATCATTTCTCACTGCACAGATTAAAGTTTTGTATGAGTGAGGACTCAAAATCTAAGTTGAGAGGTAAGCCATCTATGGCTAAAAGCATTTGCTTAAACGGGTTCTAGTTTTGGAGAACCATGTCTTAGAAGTTGCATGTGTCAAAGTCGACTATACAGAGAGACAGTTTCAAAGATAGGTAGATTGTTTGAATCATTTCTCATAATCTACTCAAGCTTTTGAAGTGTTTTAACTTGGAGGAGGTGCGCAATCTCTAGGCAAAACATTCTACATAGTTTTATAAAAAACTTTACACAAATGATTAGTCAATAAGTGATTAAGGTGCAGAAGACTTTTCTGAGAAATGACTTTGTTCACAGTTAGCTAATTTCTTGATAATTTGGTGCTTGTCTTCCAAAACTGGTTGGAGTTTAAAGTTATTCTTGATATAGAGGTGGTCTAACATCAAGGATAGCTTGTTCTTTTGGAGATTAACACTCTCCATCAAGATTTTGTCGGGTTCAGGCAGAGTCGGTATTCACGGCATTTCTCAAAACAACATCGTAAATGATACAGGTGTGCCATAATCTTGCCGAATAAGGAGAAGTCATCTAAGTATACTTGCATAAAAGAAGTGAGGTAGCGTGAAAAGATTTCCTGCATACAGCGTTGAAAGGTGCTAGGAGCATTTCTTAACCCAAACCACATGACTGTACAAGCATAAACACCCCAATTCGTAATAAACGCTGTTTTTGGTATATCTTGCTCAGCCATTCGGACCTGGTTATAACCACTTTAACCATCGAGAAATAATACATCTCATGCCCAGCCACTCTGTCCAGCATTGTGTCAAGAAAGGGAAGAGGAAATGGATCAGGTACCGTGGCTGCATTCAATTTCCGGTAATCTACACATATTCGAAGCTGCTTGTTTTTCTTTGGTACGATCACGATCGGGGAGATCCATTCAGCGTGCTCAATGGGTACAATGAATCCTACCTTTAATAGGCGATCAAGTTCTTCTTTGACCTGTGCTGCATAGTTGGGATTCATTCGATAACTGGGTTGTTTAGTTGGCTTTGCTTCTGGTTTAAGCACGACTCGATGTTGATAGATGCGAGGATCCAAACCTTTCATATCACGATAATCCTAGGCAAAAACATCAGAGAACTCACAAAGAAGGTGGATCAAATTTGCTTGAAATGCCTCAGACAATCCTGCCTTTATCTTGACAGGTCGCGGGTTCACTTCATCTCCCAAATTATAAGTGACTAACTGATCTTCGGGAACATAGCATTGTCGAGGTTTCACCGAATCGTTAGTTGACTGTAAAAGTTGTTGCAAAGTGGCTCCATCCATAGCATCGTTATCATCGGCATCTGCATCTCCGGTCACGGGTATCACCGTACAGGCTGCCGAACTCCAGTTGTCTGCTACAGATTGCAAATCGACAGTCCCCAAGGAGATCAAATCTTTGTTATTCTTAAAAAATTCTTCTTCTTCGTCATCGGATAAACCATCCAACATGTGGACCGGCTCTGCTACATAAGGTCTGGCATGTAGTTCACAGGGTTGAATAGCATCCAGTTTGACAACATATTTACGGTGGTTGTCTTTGAAAGTCAGTTCCTGCGCTGACCAATCCTGTATAACCTTAGCCTGTTTCAACCAGGGTCGACCGAAAAGGAGATTATAGTCGAGATTGGACTCCGGTAATTCTAAGACTACGAAAGTCATCTTAAATGTTGTACCCTGGAAAGTGATCGGGACATTCCGTACGAGTCCTGGATGGACTCAGGATTGATCGGCCATTCTTACAAAAAATTGGATAAGCTCAATTTGGTTCCACCCTAACTTCTTGCAAAGAGCTGTAGTGGCTATGTTTACCCCAAACCCACCATCAATCAGTACTTGAGTAATTTTGTGATTCTTGTGCCATACCGTAATTAAGGGGACTGCATGATCCACCGTAGAGTCAGCTTCCGGTTGTATTGTGGCAGTTTTCGGAGTATTGGGAGATCCAAGACTGAGCTGTTGCTGGAATTGCTGCCGAACTTCGGGCACCAAGGCGAGTAGTTGCTCCAAAGGAAGTGTAATTGAAGCCTTTGAGAGAATATCCCATACCTGGTTTGTTGGAATTGCACTCTTCACTGGTTCCGATGATGATTCTCTTGTTACTGGGGTACAATCTTGTTCCTGCACTCCCACCTTTGGCAGGGGAACCTGTGTCACCGGAACTGGATCAGGGAACACCGTAGGCTCTTTGGTGGTCCATTGGCTAGCTTTGTTATACATTCTCTGTTGTTCACGGATGCCAGGTTCAAACACCTCAGCTGCTGGTTGCAACTGCTTACCGGATCTTGTCTGGATCACTGCTGCTTGAGTTTCCACTGGTGAAATATAGACCATATTGGTCATTGGGTTCTGACGCTCTTTCTTTCTTTGGTCGTATTCGGCTGCATCCTTGTAGAATCTCCGGATGTGGCCAAGTTCACCGCAAAAGTGACATCAAGGTGGTGGCAGAGAAGTATTCTCTGCTGATGTACTGGCTTGCCATCAATTTGAATTGAAGTTGGTATTCCGCTGTCCCCGGTAATTTCGATATCCTTGCTGTTGATTGTTTCGCATCTGCGGAGGCACATAGTGAGTGGCTGGCTGCCCTGGTTCTTGTATAATGGCATTTACAGTTGCTTGTCCCTGCACTTTGGCGTTATACGCATAATTTTCAGTGGAATGTCTGGTGGTATTGCAAATGGCACAATACATCTGATTAAGGGCACAGGTAGCACTAGTATGCCCTGGATTTTTACATTTAGTGCAGTACATCTGTTTAGCTGGATCCTCTGCAACGTTTCTACTGGCTTTCAGCCACTCTAAGTCTTCGGTGAATCCCCCAACCTTATGCTCTAGTTACAGGGCCATCGCTATAACAGCATCTAGTGTCATAGCTCCCACACAGCAAATGATCATGATTTGTTTAAGTTGTGGGGTCAAACCATTAATGAACCACTGGGTTATGAAATCATCTGGTAAATTAGCATGTGCCAGAGGCAATTGTCCTAAATAAGTTCTTAATAATGTGGCATATTCCTGCACAGTCTGGTGCAGCTTCTGTCTATTGTTCTGCAAGTAATCGAAAATTTCGGTAGGGTTCTTCTTCAGCCAAAACCTCTGCAAAAACGCATCCCTTACCGCCTCATAAGTGCCGAAATGGTTGATATCATACTCTGTTAACCACCTTGCTGCTTCATTGACTAATGTAGACTGGAATACGATGGCCTTGTATGCTGGATCGGGTGGATGGTTTAGCACTACATAACTTATTTCAAAGGTACGCACATGGGCATCAGGGTCGTCACCTGGAAATCCACCGAACTTTGTATACGTCACCCCTGTTGGGACAGGTCGAAGTGGAAGTGG